>OX453313.1:27251563-27717165 GCA_949710035.1 Crambus lathoniellus | reverse complement strand
ACACTTTAAAAAAATACGTATGGTCAAATGAGACAACTGACAGCCACTCCATATTAAATGTCAAATTTGCTGGGTACACTTTTTTATTCAGGGTGAGAACTCCAGTTTCCTTGTACAAACTCCTTGTTAAGAACTGCAGTTCGAGTGTACGTACATTTTTGAATTTATACTTTGAGCCACGTTTAAAATAAATTCAAATCCTACTATATATTATATATAATATATTATATAGTATATATATTATATTATATTTTATATTATAAATGTGAAAGTTTAGATGTTTGGATGTTTGTAACTCAATCACGCCACAACGGCTGAACGTATTTGGCTGAAATTTGGGACACAGATACTTTGAAGCCTGGAGAGGAACATAGGCTACTTTTTATCTCGGAAACATACCATATTCCCGCGGGATAACGTCGTGTAGTCCACGCGGGCGAAGCCGCGGGCGGAAAGCTAGTATTTGAAATAAACAAATGAAAATGAAGTAAATATTACAAAAAATCGACCCATCACACAACTAGCTCCGATGGGGTTGACGGGACTAGTTGGTGTGGCGGGTAGATTTTTTTCCAATACGTCATTTTCAATAGTTAAAATTGCACTGTGATTGCAAAAAAGTAATGCTAAATGTAATTGCTAAAAATAATTTGAAATTAAACAAATGATCTAAATAAATTATGACGTTCTTCAGTAGCCATGGACTTTATTGATTGAATTCTAAACGGATGGTAGAAAAAATTGACGATTCAAAAGCTCGTACATAACAATGATGTTTTCAGCATTAATTGTGTTCCGGCAGTTAGAGATAAGATAGCCAGTTCCTCAGTGATTGAGGATTCCAGGAGTAGTGCGCTTCCACCTTCAGCCTTATCACCACTTAACATCAGGTGCGATGAAGGCTAAGTGCTACCCCGTTGCGGATAAAAAAAAATGCACTCCGCCGGGAATGCCGGCAGAAGTGAAAAGGGCTCCCTAGGCTTTTTCATAAAAAAGCCAAAAAAAAAAGAAAAAAACATAAGGACAGGATTGAACCGAGGTCTTTTGGCTTCAATGCCGCCGGTTTTCTAACCTGAGCTATTATAACTTTGGAAACGGTGGCGAAATTTGCCTTCGTATTCTAATGATATTGTACCTATCAGTTTTTCGATCAGGTCACGTGCCCGTCTTACGAATTTTCGATCGGACGGTCACGTGTCCTGAGGGCCTACTCTGAAACGTAAATCCGAAACTTCGGTTAGCCCCGTCCCTCTCACTCTCGAGTCATGACGGCATCGAGTGATAGGGGCGGGGCTAACCGAAGTTTCGGATTTGCGTTTCAGAGTACGGTCCCTGACGCGAGTTTAACATTTTTTACCCATCACAAAAAGTGCACAATGCAGCTTAAGAAGTTTTCACTTTTTTAAAAAAATATTAACGTACCTTAGTTGTAAACAAGCTGAGATATCGTGCAAGCGGGAAGCAGCAGCGGTTACGGCGGCCGTCAAAACTTTGTAGTGACAATAAAACCGTTCGTCACTCGTCACTTACGTACGCCACGCGCACAGTACAGTGCCACAAACTTTGCTGTGCCGGTGGCCAAAATGTGAAACTAACGTGATTTTTTTTTAATGTCATTTTGCTGTCAAGTTGATGTCCAACCATAGCGCTGCTGGCGGCTGAAGTTCTTAGAAGTCAGGGCCGGTTAAATTACTACAAAAAAAAGAAAACCGTACGTAGCGCCGCTGTCACCGGCACAGAAAAAGTTGTGGCACTGTAAGTTGTAAACAAGCTCGTAAATACGTGCAAGCGGGTAGCGGGAGAGGGCGTGGGGGTGGTTACGGGTTACGATCGCTGTGAGACTACTCGTAATAGTTTCGCTGGACGCTTATGACTTACGCCACTCCCAAAGAACCTACCTATGTTGTGAGCAAGCTCAGATACGTGTAAACGGGTAGCGGCAGCAGCTATGGCCGTTAATAATAAAACCGCTCTTCGCTTGTCACTCGCACCACGCAAACAGTCAGCTGTAAACAAGCCCGTAAATACATACAAGCGGGAAGCGGCAGCGGGCGCGGGGTCGGTCACGAGTGTCACTCACGCATCGCTCACAGTAAGTTGTAAACAAGCTCGTAAATACGCGACCGCGACCTTGACCTGATCGTCGGACCACCTTGTATGGGGCCTACCCACGGAACGTCGTCCGGTACGCGGTTGCCATTCGAGAACCTTTCCGCCCCAATGGCCATCGATTCTTCGCGCTAAGAACTACGAAACTCTGTAGTGATAATAAAACCGCTCGTCGCTTGTCACTCACGCCAGGCGCACAGTAAGTTGTAAACAAGCTCGTAAATACGTGCAAGCGGGCAGCGGGAGCGGGCGCGGGGACGAGTAACGACCGCTGTGGGACTACGCGATATTGTTTTCGGCCGATGACTTCGAAAACGTATCACTTTTTACGTTACGTTACGACCGTGTGGGGTCACTTTAAGAAGGTCACATTGGAGACAATGCTAAAACTATCACCTTAATTAAAACCTTTATAGCCTAACGTCGCCACGCGTTGCTCTGCAATTTAAAGTATGAAAATGTCCATTTATTTAGCCAAAGACTGTCTTGTATTTAAAGTAACCCCTATGAAAATAAATGAATCCGAAGCGGCCATGGAAGAAATGTCAGTTTTGTGTAGCGCGTCATAAAGAAGATATTCCTTACAAAATTACCATTTTTATGTTATACTTAATGTTTTTTGTGCTTCGGAAGGCACAGAAGTGTGTTTCGGAAGGCATTTTAAGCCGTTGGTCCCGGCTGCATTTGCAGTCGTTAATAGCTACCAACCAGCATTGGGCCCGCGTGGTGGGTCATGGCCCATTCTCCTTATCCATCCATAAGGAAAATTTAATGGCTAATGATGATGAAAAAGTTATTGACCGAGTTTCTCGCTAATTGCCTTATAAATATTTCCTTCACACATCCTTTCCTTTTTGTACACTCGTGCTATAATCAGAGATCCTTTCTCACTATACTCGTAATAATATATTTGCTAGCTTTAACACCAAGAGGGCTTAGGCCCACTTACCCCGGGCTGTTGGGATAATGAATAACTTATCTGTCAATTAAATCTACAAAGGGCGTATTACTGCCGTGCGTGTTATGTTACCCTGTGGCTAGGGCTGCCTCCATTTAGTAGAGGTCATATTGTATCGTTTAAAAATTAACTGGCGACCTCACAGGTGCAATGTAGATTATGCAACATTTCTCTTTAAACACTCTATCTATTTGATGACAATCGCACTAAAATCCGTGGCGTATTTTGATTTTAATATCTAAGCGTAGGTGAACGATACTGAATAAACGGCGGAAAACTACATTATCCTATTGAAAATATTGGAAAAAGGTACCTATTAGGAAAAATCGATACTTAATATTTATGACGTGTCCGTAAATAAAAATTAGTGTGGTTGTTGCTTGTCATAAAGCAAATGTTATAACTACTCTTGCCTGTATCATCATTATCGTCATTTAAGTTGTCAGCCTAGGCCTCCATCAAGAATCAACACGACGATTATTCAAATTAAATCAAATCAAATCAAATTTATTTATTGTGAAACACAGGTAAATAAGGTTATTGTAAAAAAAATTAAGATGTTCAGCTGGTTTCCGCCGTTATGGCATACAATTAAATGCAATGTAAAAAATTTAAATACTCAAACAAAACAAATTTCAATTCATATCGGTAAGTATCATATAGGTACATTAAATAATCATTTCAACAAAATTTATTATTATTTAATTAAATTGGACATAATTTACAACATAAATATCTTAAACATAACTTGCGCTGCCTGCATCCAGCTGCTTCCCGTGGCTCTTCACTAGATCGTAGTCGATCGCGGTCGTCAATTCCGTTGTAGCACCCGAAATAAAGTGAAAACCATAGCAAAAAAATAATTCAATAGCTGCTCCCTGTAGTTCTACCCGCGTGTATATATTATAGCTAATGTCACCCAGCAAAATTGAGCTTCGTACCGAAAATTGGTTTTAGAGATTTTACATCCAAACTTTTACCTCTTTAAAATACTTGATAATAATTAATTTTGATTTAGATAATGTATAGTTAATAGAGTGTGTTGGCAACCCTACACTACCATATTAATTAGGAAGATATACACTGACGCTGGTAGAGGGAATTAAAGACCCGTTTGTCTGTTGACACCATTTTGTTCTAAGATTGTGATAGTGTATGTCAAAGTCAAAGTTTTATTTTTCCCAACGTCTAAGGACATCATTTAACTGACAAGAAAACGTGCGAAAAAATACATCAGCTTCAACAGAAACAATGTCATTTATAAATAACATAACATTATATATCGTTGCTAAACATCGTACATTACTTACAAAAACTATAGAAAATAAATTGATGTTGAAGAAAAATGTTCCAATACTCAAAGTACTTATTAAAGTATTTAAATAAAATATTATGATTGTTAAATGTTACTGAATCATAACATGCATTGCGGTCTTTTAAATAATCATCAACTTTGTAATAACCTTTGCTCAAAAGCGTCTTTTAACATGTTTGTTATTATGCAAAGGCAGTTCAATTACATCTTGTGGAACTTTATTAAAGAAGGCTATGCCTTTCCCCACCAACGAGCCTCTACTTTTTTCAGGTCTAGATCTTGGAACGGCAATCTTATCCTTATTTCTAGTATTAAAATTATGGACATCACTATGCTTGGTAATTAAGTTACAATGTTTCCTTACATAACCTATATTTTCATAAATTTATTGTCCCACTAACGTTAAAATATCAATTTTTTTACACAAAACTTGTACTTATACTATGGTATTACAAAATAAATATAAACTTAAAAATCGTCGTAGTTAAAAGACTTATGATTTTTTTCTTTTGTATTAACTTTCTATTAAACTATCACAGAAATTATTATCAATACATAACCACTCAATAACCACCATTGGAACGGGTAAAAATACTTGCCTACAGGAGGCAAGGAACCATTGAGTGGATATGATAACTTTAGCTAGGTAATATAGATCTATAGATTACGCCTTAACATATTCCTGGTAAGGCGTAATCAATAGATAAGTTCAAAAACAACAAATTATTATTATGTAAAGTTATTAAAATTCTTCCACAAAAAGTTCTTGACTCTTTTCTTTAAAAAAGTCTGATGGCCATTTTCGCCAAAACTTATGAATCGCCTAAGTCTTTGCTTAAATACTACCCGAACAAGGTAACTCAGCATCTGAGTGTAAGCGACGTTTTCGAGCCAAGTGCCGAGTAAACTAAGACTTGTTCGGGTCTTCGGCGATTCATAAGTTTTAGTGAAAATGGCCAAAACCTACATTTTGAACAACTCAAAAACCACGAGTTAATTTAGGACACAACACAATATTACATGACAAAATCTTTTGCTTTTGGTCACTAAGGTCCCAAGCAAGAGTCACGTTTCTAAGGGTGGTATTCCACTTAGTAAAGATCTTCGTCCAATATGCATTTGAACAAACAAATAATCAAGGAAACCACTCATGCATTCGTCCTCGTCCAATTTCTTTGATCCAATCCTATCCTACTATATATATATAATATTATAAATGTGAAAGTTTAGATGTTTGTATGTTTGTTACTCAATCACGCCAAAACGGCTAAACGGATTTGGCTGAAATTTGGGACATTGATACTTTGTAGCCTGGAAAGGAACATAGGCTACTTTTTATCCCGGAAAAGTGTCACATTTCCGCAGGATATCTAGTATTTGATAAGTGGAATACCACCCTTATACAATAACCCGGTACAATTTGACAGCTTTGATAACCATTAATCTGTCAAACAAATTTATCCGGTGCACGCAAAAGCAGGCACAATATGTTAATAATAAAAGGGTATTGCAAAAATTTTCATCATCCCACACAATAAACTCAATTTTGGAGCACAAACGGTTATCACTTTCTCCCATCCTGCTTTATTACGGTGATACGATCTCTATTGGAGAGAAGGTTGGGTTGTATGGGATTTAAAAACACATTCATAAGTTATTCACAGTACTAAAACATATATTAATGTAGTAACAAATAAAATCAGGACATGAAAAACTGTATTGTTCACTGATAGTTTCATATGGTACATGTGCATTTTTTGCGGGCGGGCGGGCGATGCATATTGCGTGTTTTTTGCGGAAGTAAGTGTACATAATCTCTATTTTCACAAAGGGTATGGACTTCAGCTAAGTGATCTTTCTGATTTAAACAAATAAAACAAAAGATGTTGAATTATTTTGTCTGATCGTTTTTCTCAAAGTACTGAAAACTGAACAAATAATAAATATAATAAAATAAATAAAAATGAAAATATTTCTTTATTTCTCTATATCTACAGTTTAACAGTATGAGGCACCCCAGAAAGTAACGCAGTACTCGTGTTGGGGTAGACTCGCTCTTCCCATGACAATTTTAAAGTTAAAACATACCGAGTTAAATTTAAAAATAGATTAATCTTATAAGTAGGTATGATTGTGAGTGTTGGGCGTGTGTTGTGTATGTGCGAGTGTGTGGGTGTGTGTGTGTGTGTGCATGTGTCTGTGTTTGTGTGTAAGTGTGTGTTCGTGTTTGCGTGATCTAAGTACATTAAAAATTACAAATAAAATTATAATTGGGGTAGTGATACATTTGATGCTATTTTTTTTATGCTAACGCTATGAACTAGGAACGTCAGTAACTATTAAAACGATTGAGATAAAAAGCTCACCTTCGAATTCCTCTTAAAAATAAAGCGGTGTATACGACTCAGTCACCAAGTCGCAGATAAGGCGACGAGAGGCAATAAGCGATGGCGCGCGATCGTATCGCTGTATCGCTAAACGATTATCACATCAAAGGGTGAGAGCAAGGTTGTGAGCACGGAAGCGAGCGTAGCGGGTGTTAATTATTTGAGACACTGTAATTGTTGTACCATCCCGGATAATTTTAGGGATTATTCTGCTCATGAAAACAAACTTTTACTATGGGGCCAAAAGTGAAATCGCGAAAAAAAGATCAGCTGTTCCATACATTTTGTAAGAAAGAAGAAAGAAAGAAAGAAAGAAAGATGATTAAATATTGATTAAATATTTTTGCACTTTTGTAATATTGAATAGCTGATTCTTTATCGCGATTTAAGTTTTGGTCCCATAGTAAAAGTTGTTTATTTTCATGAGTAGAATAAGCCCTAAAAATATCCGAAGTGATAAAAAAATTACCGTGTATAATCGAGCGACGTGGCTACGTGTTTTAGCGCTCGTTCGAGAGGCGATGCGTCATGCGTCGCGCGGCGCGGGCGAATTGTCCATCAGTTGGTGCGTCACACTGACTTATTTGATTAGACGTCTATCGCGAGCGCGTAATGATATCACAATTTTTCCTTGCAAGAGCCATGTTTCTCAACCTGGCGACGTCACGTGTTGTTGTGGCAAACATTTGAGTTCGCGCGTCCGTTATTCCCTACGAGGTTTAAGCAAAGTTATATTGGTACACATCTTATTAAATTATTATGTTTTTAAAGGAAGAAACCTAAGCTTTATCGCATTAATATTAATCAATAGTTTACGTTTGTTTTATAAATGTAATAAAAATTTATAAATCGTTGCAATATCGCTAAAAAAAGAACACTAAGTATTGTGAAAAACGAAATATATGTAGCTTACTTTAAAAAAACACAACATGCAAGATGCAACGCCCGCCCGCCTGCAAAAAATTGCACATGCACGAAAATACTAGTGCACAATAACTGCATTTAGCACGACAGCAATACACCTTGCACCTTCACCGATTAGAGTACTCTACACGTGTTTCGCCCCAACCCGGGGTATCCTCAGGAGATAGTTCTTGCGAAAACCAACACCAAAAATTGTTGGTGTTGGTTTTCGCAAATACTACATAGATCCAAAGTTTGTTTTTTGGTTTTATCGTTCATTTTAATTAAATTGCGGCGAATGGACTCCTGCGGCAAACATAGTCGTAAGATTGATATAAAAATAGTTTCTGTGCTTGAGGTATGTATGTAGGTACTTACAAAAAACTTTCATAAAATTTTATCGCCGACATTTTATCTAATTAGGAACCAACTTATAAAATAAAAAAAAAAAACAGAAGGCATATTAATCGCTATTCTTCTGTCGTGTCCTGAGCTTTAGCTCAGCGCATTCCTGCTCGCAAGCGACCCGGCGTTTCTTCCTCATTGAGACCTGCATCTCATATCGACGCATTCCGGACTGGGTCCTTTTAACTCCGGCTTTATTTCGTCCCGAACGGGACACACAGGAATTTAAAAAAATACTTTTTTAGTTTTACGACGTTTGAGTGAAAAGAGGGGTTTTAATAATCTTGTGTAGTACGTTTGTATGTAGGTAATTTAAAAAGAATGATATTCAAATAAACCGCTATCATATAATTACCCTTTTAGCATTTCTCTTTTTGTGGTCCCACGACCGAGAGAGAAATTAGATTTTTTACATACCTTTTAGAGCTTTTTTATGAAAAGTCTACAGGTGTCGGGGGTTGTTTCAAATTTATAATTTGGTTTTTATAATGTTAGCATACACTATTATTAGTATATTATGCTACAAGTGAGCTAGGTTGCTCATTATACACGAGGCTATGGGTTGCAGCCCGAGCCGCAGGCGAGGGCGTAAATCAACCGAGTGTCTAGTGCGTAAGTTGCTCACGAGTTTCATACGCAATTTTTCAACACACTTGCGAGGAAAATCAAACGTTTATTGCATACAATAACCTAATATTAGCTAAGGAAAAAAGGGCGCAAGTTTTTTTTTGCACGCGCCAAATGTAAGGTGATTGATTTCATACAGCCATACAGCTTACTTCAAAATAATTATAATAATAGTGATAAAATGCAAATGTTTTATAACAAATTATTGTGAATTATAAATAAGTTGATAATAATATACTTAATTATGTTTTTTGTCTTAATTAGGGACACATTTATTTATTCTAAAAACGTAAATGTTGTATTTCAAAAAAGTAATGATAAAAATAATTAACATTATTGTAGTACAAATTGTAATTATGACTGGCAACACTTTTAAGTTTGAATTGAGAGAAAGCGCCGCCATGGCGCCACTGTGTTTTGAACGGGGATAGACAAAATGGTGGAAATCTACCCGTAGGCGGACAGTCAATTGTGTTCGAGTTGTCGAGTCGAAAGGACGTTGACCAGTGATTGTACGAAGGAAGCATGAATAAATGGATGCCTATACTGCTGAGTTATTATTTCATCACAATTCAGAAGTGGCAAAAAACAACACGCAAAGAAGTTCAGTTATAAGGTACGTGCAATTTTTCCCTAGAAGTTTTAGAAAATCAGTTTGATCAGTTGACCTTATTCGCCTTTACAAAATATTTCAAATTATTTCCGTCTTTCTGTGAAAATCAGCACTTTATTTAATAAGCTGTCTTTTTATGACTCGGAGTCAATCAACCCGGACGTTTCAAATCTTTTTCAAATGTTCAAATGAAGATTGAAAACATTCGAAACCAAAAATAGATTTTATATGATACGTGTTCAGGAATATTAGAAATGTAAATGCTATGATTGCGTAATTGTACTCAATATAGTTAATAAAGATAGCTTTGATTTTGACTTTCACATGCCATTGATGTGGGCCAAATATGTTGAGCATGTTTTAAAGAGAATAGTGAATTTATCTTTTTGTAAACTCAATGGAAAAATATTATTTAACATAGACAAGAATGCAAAAAGGGCGAGTGAGGTTATATGAACAATACTCAATTCTTTGTATTCTATTACTATACAACTAGTTTGTTGAGTTAGCCATGTGTGTCGCTTATATTAGACCATGTGTGTCTAAGCTTGAGTAGTAGGTAGTGGCCATTTGCCGTAAAGTTATTAATGGATTTAGACAGTTTGAAGTTTAATTTTGCAGACGCTTAACAAAAGTAATAGGTATCAGAAAAGGCCATGTGTGCCTATTGCGTAGTTGAGTCGCCATGTGTGCCTATAGCCTAGTTTAGTAGCCATGTGAGCCACGAGTCAGCCATGTGTCTCGCTTATAATTGGACTATGCGTGCCTAAGCTTAACTAGTAGTGGTCATTTGCCGAAAGGTCATCAGTGCATAGATAGTTTGAAATTAATTTTGCAGTCGCTTTACAAAAGTAATATTAGAAAAAGGGCATGTGTGCCTATGGCTTAGTTGAGTAGCCATGGGAGCTATGAGTCGGCCATGTGTGTCTATGCTTGAGTAGATACTAGGCTACATGGCTAGATGCGCCAACAGTTTATAAGGCTAGATGCGCTTACAGTTTACTAGGCTAGACGCGCCTACAGTTTATGTGGCTAGATGCGCCTAAAGTTAACAAGGCTAAATGGGCCTACAGTTTACTAGGCTAGACGCGCCTGCAGTTTGTGGCTAGATGCGCCTACAGTTTACAAAGCTAGATGGGCCTACAGTTTACAAGGCTAGAGGCGCCTACAGTTTATATGGCTAGATGCGCCTACAGTTTACAAGGCTAGATGGGCCTACAGTTTACAAGGCTAAAGGCACCTACAATTTACTAAGCTAGACGCGCCTACAGTTTACAAGGCTAGACACACATACCGTTTACGTGGCTAAATGCGACTACAGTTTACAAGGCTAGGTGCGTTCCAGTTCATAAGACTATGTGCATTTAGATACAAGGATAGAAGCGCCTTCTAGATTAAAAATCTAGGTGTATACTTATGTTAATAGGCTACACGCGCCTTCTAGATTAAAAATCAAGGTGTATATTTAGGTTAAAAGGCTACACGCGCCTTCTGATTACAATGCTAGAAGTGCCTTTAGTTTGTCAGGCTAGACTCGCCTATATACGAGCCTTCAGCTTGTAGGCATATGTCTTATTGTTAACAATACCTAAAGCTGATTGATCAAATGTATTTGTGGTTATTGTAGGTCGAAGACCTTTAAGTAGCTATATTACCATACTATTTTGTCCCTTGTTATCATAAAAAGTTAATTTAATTTTATATGCAGTTATAATAGACAAGTGAATTAGTTTCAGAATGTACTAAGTGTCTTGACTTGTTGAATTTGATAAATGACGAAAGTTTCCCTATACTAAGTATACACTTTTTAGTTGATTGGGCTATGTGTGTCGCTCGAACATAATTATGTGGCATACAATTATTTCAGTTGGACAAGTTAGCCATTCTTATTTAAGTGTACCATGTAAGAATGTTAACATTATTAAATAATTCTGTGAATTTTCTATAGAAGTTTAGCTTTCTGAGTATTTTTACTGATTAACTAGATTGACAAGAAGGATAAATAAAACACCATACACTAATATCATTTATTTGTTCTAATGTTTGCGAGGTCATGAAACGCAAACAAGTCATTGAAGGAAGAAAGCGACGGCTCAATAGAGGAACGCAGATCACCACCCCGTTACTGATGCCTCGTTGGTGGCGCCACGCCGGCCGCTGTGTCTCGAGGATTTCTGAGCCGTCACCTTGGTACTACTTGGATCGTCGAAGTGATTTCAGGATATCAGTTGGTTTCATCTTCATCCCGAAACGGGAGGAAGGGCGGAGTGTGTATGTAAATTAATATCAGCATAAATTATTAGAACTTGATTGTGTAAATTCGTTACTTTCAAATATTGCATTATTTTACTCTTCGATTCAAACTTTGCTGATGATGTGACTGTAAATGTTTTAAAGTCCAGTTTTGACATACCTTCCTACTTATTTAAAAGATGCTAAAACTTTTATCAAAAAGACTATAACTTACGAGTAGGTACGAACAGGGAATTGTCTTAGTTGGCGACTTTAATATTTATATTCTAAATATAAGTAGCAGAAATATGAAAAACATCACTTTTTAATTGTAATGATAACTTACCAATTACTTACCACGACAAGCTTCCTAATTATGGAAACCACTTGAATAACACCAATATCATTGACCTATTTAGAAATTATGTTATCAAGCCTTAGATAGATAAGGTAAAAAGTTGTGCACTTTGTCCTCTCGGATCATTCAGCTCAATCAGAGATTTGATACTAGTACTTTTACAAAACAAAAAAATTGTTGTTTGTAAATTTATTTTCTAGATCGCATTCTTAACTTTGTTTTGCAAATGTTATCTTGAATAATAAGGTAAAAATAATAAAGCGTATAGAGCTTTCACTAAAATAAAAGAGACCGAAGTGGCAGTAAGGTACTTACATGAAAACATAACTTAAGGGGTAATAAAATTATAGAGTAATAGCACAGTAAATATATATGCTATGGTAATGGGTCGTATAAATACAAATATATAGTTTCGTATTATGAAAAGTACTGTTAGTTAAAATCCATCATTCATCCAGCATAGTGGGTTTAAAACAGGATTTAGACCTACTACTACCGAGCGAAACAGAATCTGTATAGATAGACTTTGAAACCAGTCAGCCTCAATGTTTGTGTTAGTGACACTGCTATTGATGGCCGATGGCCGAAAGCCATAGCCAAGACATATAGGCACTTTTGGTGACTAGTGGTTACTGGTTAATTATAGGACTAAAGAAAGACAAATCTTTAACTGTAGGTACTGAACTGTAATAGTATTTATTCTAAGGCCCGTGGGTTCTGATAGGTTTGATATAAATTGTACAGGATTGAGTTCCGAGTGGAGCGGTGATGTTTCGGTGTTCCGATGCATGAAATGTAATGGAGAAGTCTATTGATACATTATGTGCGCCTCTTTTATAAATCGTTAATTTTAAGTTAGAGACGCGAGTATTCGCAGGTTTAATAAATGAGCGACATACAGATAAACTATTATTTACAAATAATACATGGAAATTTCCAATGCTTGATTTTTGAGAAAGTAATCTTTATGACCTTTAAGTATCTTACAATTTTACCGTTGCTTACTGACATAATAGTACATAAAAAAAGCGCAATTAACAAAAGAAACGCCTCATGTAGACTTATTCATAGACATGTTTGAAACTTTTGAGGATGTAAGTAGCTGGTCACGTACTGCACAACCGACTGAATTTAACGGAATACGTAGTATTACATTAGAATTATTTAAAAGTGATTTTCAAACATAGAATAATGAACGTCTGATGTGCGTAGTTAATCCCATGAATATTAAATACATTCAATTTGGTAACTTCAGATGTGAATTGTTGAACTTAATAATATATGAATCAAACAAAAAATAATAGAAATAATGAAAATATTACTTGGTAAATCTATATAGACACTCATTTAAATTGGAAATCTTGTTGTTATTTATAATATCGATACAAAGATTTCAATCTATTGTTACGCTTTATATCTATTTTTGCTCAGAATAATTGCTTATTTCGTGTAGTTTAATAGTTTGTGTCCTCTTTTAACTTAAGGCGTCATAAATCGGAACAATTCTGTAAAAGTAAATGTTGTAATGTATGGTAGGTACATTCGTATTACCAAATGATGCATTCACATCATTTGTATCACGTTCGCATTATTTATCTGACGTTTTACCATGAAACGCTTAGAAGGACTTTCAAGGAAAAGAAATCGCTTTCAATTCCTGCATATCTATAATCTAGCAATTTGTACGTTATAATTTATACTTACTTGACATAACTTTTTATTACTATTTATTCAAGATCAATTACAAATTTAATCGACCAAACAACAGAAATCAACACGTTTTAACAATGAAAACTACTAGTGTTGTGGCTGGGCAGCCAACTAAAAGGCCGGCAATCCACAGATATTAAATTTATTTTAAAATATAAAACCTGAAAATAAAATCACAAATTAATATAAGTACAAAAAGTCAAAACAGAACGTTACTTACAAATTTATCTACTACAAAATTGGTCTTACCTGCAGGAAATTCCTTACAGGTTTTATAATGGCATTAAAAGTAAAATAATAGTTTAATAATATAAGTTAGTCGATTTAAAGGTGAGCCGAAACAAATCAAATATTTTTTATATTCATGTCTAAACACAAAAAAAAACAATGTCATGGAAACGACATGACGTTCCAAATATTATTTTTCAGAACAAACTCATAAAAATTTGACAAATAGTTTCGAATTACATGCAAGGAGGTTATAAAAATGATACCGTGAAAATATAAAATAAAAATAATATGAAATAGGATAGTAGCGAGCGACGCAACGCTACAGTGTCATAATAAATATACAAAGGTACTTTGTGTAATAAATTAATAGCAAATATAATATAACATCGTTTTGAGACCTAAATAATAATATATTCTGGCAAGTTCTCTTGTACTTAGATAAATAGAAAATTAAATTATAATACGGAGGTCGGTCAGCTCACCCTTCGCGAATTTTCTTGCCAGTTCTTTCTCCGAAGGGCCTCCCCATTTGTGAACTGGTGGTCGAGTCAGTAGTTTGCCTTGATTTAAAATAACTATTAATCTAGTTCTTTTCAAATAAATCTAAATGTCAAATAGATAATTTTCCTTGCCTCAGTAAAGTCATAACTTAAAAAAAGTAAATACTGTATCCCGACTCCAAACAAAATAATAAAATTTAAAATCTGAGGGTCGGAAGGATCTGAAATCAGACGGAAAGAGACATAAAATAAAAAATATATATATAAAAAAAAACATACAGTGAAATGCTAAAAATAAGTGATACTAAAACGCTCGCAGAAATCTGAGATGTGCATAGGTAGGTACATTTACATTGTAAATTACTATTTTAACTATTATCATGTTTTTATAAATTTTGTTGAGATTATACTTCATATACTGTGATTATAATGCCAAATGTTGTATTTATATTCCTTTAAAATTGTATTCTGTAAAAATAAAGAAACTGACTAGGTACTTGTTACATACAGTGCACCAGGAGGTAGCACTATGCCGGATGGCCGAATGTTGTATTTCAAAAAAGTAATGATAAAAATAATTAACATTATTGTAGTACAAATTGTAATTATGACTGGCAACACTTTTAAGTTTGAATTGAGAGAAAGCGCCGCCATGGCGCCACTGTGTTTTGAACGGGGATAGACAAAATGGTGGAAATCTACCCGTAGGCGGACAGTCAATTGTGTTCGAGTTGTCGAGTCGAAAGGACGTTGACCAGTGATTGTACGAAGGAAGCATGAATAAATGGATGCCTATACTGCTGAGTTATTATTTCATCACATAAATGGATTTTCAACCGTATAAAACATCTTTGTTGTTACGGAAAAAGAACTGTATCTATTACCCGGTGAAATCGAAAATGCTCTGTTGACTCGCATATTACTTGCAGTTAGATACTAACTTAACTTTGTAGGGATACTGTATTACCCGGTTAAATTGAAAAGTCTCTGTTTACTCGCATAAAATTTGCAGTTAGGTACTTACTTAACTTTGTAGGGATAATTCTATTACGCAACTAGTACTGTAATATTATTATGAACGCGTGTGTTATAGTTCGGTTTATGGCCCTAACGCCCCAATTCTCGTACGCAAATCATCTTTGGGAGCGTCTCAAAGATCATGGCATCTCTTTCATACGTTTGACATTTAAAGTGACAGGGCGATGTGTGAGACGCTCCCAAAGATAAGTAGCGTACGAGTATTCGGGCATAAGATCGATGTAATAAGGCTCACTTTATGAGCAAGTGTGTTGAAAAATATATTCTGTGGCATAGATAAAGAAATGGTAATCCTTTGTTGATAAAATTCATTGATATTACTCTCCTATTTATTCTGCGTTCGAATCGAACATTACAAACAAATCGCCGACCATAGCCACAGGTCAATCCAAAGTCGCCCGTCCAAGTGATATTACTTCTTAACTACTTACATTACACTTCAACTCATACAAAAGAAAAGATATTCTACATCAAGTCAACTCATACAAAGACGTCGAATGTATACTCGTAAAAACGAAACGATGTCTGTGTCATCGGGCCGGCTATCATTCGATGGATGGAGAAAGTTTTTGATTGTGTGTTCACCTTAACTTGACTTTTCAGTCCGTATGTCAACAAATAAACAGAATTTTTTTTTTTTATCCACAACGGGGTAGCACTTAACCTTCATCACACCTGCCGGCCTAGCATGAGCGGCTTATAACGCACGATATGATATGGTACGGCATGCCGTCTTGCTTACACCTTAGTGGGGTAAGCAAGACAACTTGCCGTACCATATCATATCGCGCGTTATAAGCCGCTCATGCTAGGCCGGCTGATGTTAAATGGTGATAAGGCTGGTAGGTGGAAGCGCACTACCCCGGAATCCTCACTGAGGAACTGGTTATCTTATCTCTAACTGCCGGAACACAACACTGCTGAAAACATCGTTGTTGTGGCGTCAGACTTAGATAAGATGGTGGTGGTGGTAAAATCGATGGTGTGAACCACTAGACCACAGGGGCGGACATGAGTAAATGTAGTATTTTCTTCAGGAAACATATTAAAATAAGGGTTTTTATTAAATTTATCACCGATCTAACCTAACCCACAAAAAAAACTTAATTGCACACCTCAAAATACTGAAATGCAGACTAAGCTCCATATTAATATTAGGTAATTGTATGCAACAAATGTTTATTTTTCCTCGCAAGTGTGTTGAAAAAGTGCGTATGAAACTCGTGAGCAACTTACTCACTAGACACTCGGCTGATTTACGCCCTCGCCTGCGGCTCGGGCTGCAACCCACAGCCTCGTGTATAATGAGCAACCTAGCTCACTTGTATCATAATATACTATTGTTTGTGATACTCAGGTAGACAAAGTGTATGGGAAAACTAAGAATTTCAGGTAGCGACGTCCTTGGGTATATGCAGGAAACTAACTGTTTTTTTTATTTTCTCGTGCCCGTATTGGTATAAAAGTTCCTGCCTACTGTGCGTTAAGATACTACAATGGAAACGGATTTAAATGCAGTTTTCATCAATAAAGAAAATGGCTCAAGAGAAAGGGTTAATGCATAAAAGAGTAGAGAAAATAAATGTATATTGCACCCAAGCGACGCCGATGCGGATAGTACGCAATAGAACCTGTCCGCTAGTCCTGTGTACACTGGTAGTACTTATTGAAAGGTTCGTCGCCGTAAGGTAAGCAATAGGTCTGCTTTATAGATTGCTCATGGCATATAGCGTCGCAACGCAATGTCATTTTTCAATCCTTCAGTTTATCTACAATTTTTATCACAAAATTATATGGTTGCCACGATATCGTTGCTATAGTAACTCTAATTTTTTATTGCAAGACATACAAATCAAATAATATACTGAAAGCTAATGAATAGAGCATAACTAATTCAAACTTCGTAGTATAAACAGGCTGCTAAAAAGTTTGATGTTGATATGAAATTAGACGTAGGTCAAAGGTGTACCTATACAATTTTAAACCTTGTGCATATAAATTTTAAGTATAATTTTATATGCGGCTGTCTACTTTGTGCTTTAGTTTCGAAAGTTAATTAAAGCATATCACATAATAAAGGAATGAATTTTTCAACTGAAGAAGGTTTTCGGAATGTGACCGTACCTATGAAAACGCATTTTATGAAGTCAGCACTGCCAGAACGTTGTGAATAACGGAAGAATATGATTACTTTATTATTTCTGCGAACCACCCTTCCTAGGAATATAGCGAGGTAGGGATGACGAATATATTATTATTTTAACCAACGCAGTACATCGTCGGTTATCCATCATCCATCCACCATCACGGTTATTTTCTAAGTAAATTACAAAAATGATTGCGAAACATAGTGTCCAAATCAAATCATCAAAAATCAAAATTATCTTTAGCTTTCCCATACATACCTTGCTTTTTCAATAGAATTTTGTATAGGAAAAAAAACTTCTTGTTGAACTGTGTTCCTTGGAGTTTTTGATTATATTTTGATAACATAAATAAGCGGTAAAGTTATGGGAATTCAAAGGAAATACATTGTTTTCCTTTGTTTTATTTTATTATAATTTTTATTTTATTTATAAAATAAAGTAAATAAAATAAAAATAATAATAAAATAAAACAAAGGAAATGTATTATAACAGCCATCCCTACTTACTTACATTTTTTGAGGGTATGTTATAATGTGCGTTTTCCGCACCGTAAATTTTATTGTAGCCTTGAAGTGAATCTTTGAGTTATGGCCGCCATGTGAACGAAAGAAACACCAGTTAATATGAGTCAAAGAGTTTGTTAGTCTGCCAAAAATATCTAAAAGAAAATATTTTAAAGATGAGATTTTTATATTATTTTTATGCATTCACAATGCATTATTACTTACAAAGTATAGGAAAAATGTGATAGTAAAAAACCACGAGCCCCATAAGTAGCTTTCAGGCGGGATTCGGGTTTTTTACTATCACATTTTTCCTATACTTACAAAAATTGCATTGTGAATGCATAAAAATAATATAAAAATCTCAATATGGCTGTTTCATCTAAATCGATTGTTAAAACATTCGTAAAAATGTTTCTTTCGGATGCGAGGGTTTCCTCACATTGATGAAGCATCGCTGGCCTACAGCGTAACAAGTGATAGCAAAATTCGGCGAGTCGTGTAAGCTTTTCGGTAGCTTAGTTGGTCAGAGCATCGGGCCGGATTCCCGGAGGCGCGGGTTCGAATCCCGCCTGAAAGCTACTTATGGGGCTCGTGGTTTTTTACTATCACATTTTTCCTATATTTTAAAGATGTTTCGGACAGAACGACTGGCTAAGCTGGCATCAATAATCTAAATAAGGACAAAATCTTACTAAACCTATGTATACTATAAAACGTGAAAGTTTGTGAGTATGGATGTTTGTTACTCATTCATTCTCAAAAAAAAACGCCCTTTTCGAGTTTCTTGCCTGTTCTTCTCGTTACAAGGCCTCCCGTCGTAGGATTTGCGAACCGATAGCGTAGCTTCATTGACGTTCACAAGTGCTGTATCAGCCTAAAATTAATAAATGATTGTGATTTTTTATTTATATTGAACTTTAACTTTTAATTTGATAAAAAAACATTTTAAACTGGGTCATTGCATTTGTATTTTAAAGAAGCACATTTTGCGTTACGTTTATTTCTTTCCCTAGACATATTACGAAAGTTAAAATTGGTCCCACCGTTGCAAAGTTAAAACATAAAGTTTATATTTTATCGTTCTTTTAAATTGACCTTGTTTTTATTATTGTTTCAGGTAAATCGCGACGATGAAACCGCTGAAAGAAAAACTAACGCAATAAACAGTAATTAAAATGACATTTTTCAAGTTGCTGTTGAAAAATAATGTGCGAATATGTGCTGAAAGCATTTTCTTGTAAATGTCTGTGAAAAAAGTTGCTGATTTCCACTCCTGAACTTTGAGAAACTTTCACAAAGTGTTTTTAGAAACTTTTTGGCAATTGTGTGCTTTGTAAAAACGCCTTTTTGGAGAATATTACATTAACATTATTTTTAGTAGGTAACATGTAAAAATTTTCGAAAATTACATTTTTGGATATTTAGTGGAAGTAGTAAAATAATTCATTTAAATATTTTGCTAAATCAATTTCACCTATTATAATAACGTTAAAATTGTCTAAATTGTATTTAAGTGTTAAAAGTACTAGTTTACTAAATTAAAACAAGCGATAATTTAAAACAATATTGATCACAGCTATATTCAAACAATTGACGAACACCACAGAGACCAGTGAACACATTCAAAAAGTTTTAACTTATATGCAAATTGAGAGTGGCAAAAGATCTGACAGTTGACTGCTCTTTTCAAAAGAACTTTGACAATCACTTGTCAGTGTGATGATAGCGTGGAAGTGTTAATAAGTGAGTGAGTGCAGTGCAAGTGCAAGATGCAAACGAACGTGCAGATCGACTCGAAGAACCTGCGTCACTCGCCAGACCACGGCAAGGGGAAGGGAGGCCATGGCAGATTCACAGCTGAGGTAAGGTAGTAGGTATAGTTAAGACTATCTCCTGCCGGCCTAGCATGAGCGGCTTATCGCGTGCGATATGATATGGTACGGCAAGTTGTCTTGCTTACCCCGCTAAGGTGTAAGCAAGACGGCATGCCGTACCATATCATATCGCGCGTTATAAGCCGCTCATGCTAGGCCGGATGTTTTGCTTCAAAACTTGAACACCATTAAATTTCACTTTTGATATCCTGCGGGCCAATCGCCGTATCTCTATGCAGCGCGTCTTGATCACGTTGTTTGCGTCTTGACATTTGACTTCGTATTGCCGTAATGACATAACGACGCACACGTCACTCAAACCTATAGTCCCACAATCCTGTCTGATCCGGTGACATCCGTGACAGAGAAAACACATGCAATACGAAATTAGCTGTCAAAATAGACTAGCGTATGAAAACTGTTTTAGTTCCAAAGATTATAACCGGAACAGAAAACGTTGTCGCACTGTCAAAGCCGCGCGTTATCAAAAACGGTTTTGCACGTCAACTGCACTTCAACTGCACGTACACTTGACTAATGCGTCATAGAATTACCGCGATCGGGGCCCTGGTAAAATAAGACCAAATTTTGCCGCTGAAATATGCTAATAAAATATGCTCCTGTACTAAATGTAATATTTAAGGTCGACACTCGGATTGGCGGGCGGCGGCAAAGAATGAATTTGATAAAGGCTTTCGAACTTGACCGTATTATACTGATATCAACACCGTTGCTAGCGATACGTAAGCAATATCGAATGGAAGGAAACAAGCGCTGTCCCGGATTATCGTGACATATGCGCGTCCCCCGGAATCCCTCGGCTTGTCGTAACGGGCCTGGAGACAATGGCCATAAAGTTGTTTTACGACCTTATCGCACTTGGAACGATGAAAAGATGTGATTTCTTTTTGCCCAAAAAAATGGACAGTAAAGTTTTACTTCTCGTTTAAAATAATGGAAATCCGTGTTAGGGTTGTCAAATAATGTTGCTACACATTTTGGCTTGTACTATTTTTTTAAATAATACTATACAACACTTATTTAAACAGACACACTCCTAATAATGTACTTATTCTATTTTTACGCTCCTTTTTCGGTAAATTTTAAGGAAGAAAAAGAAAGCTGTTTTTCTAGGTCTAATTATTAATTATCCACTACACTTCACTTAGCATCATTAGAATTCAATTAATGTCACTATAACGGGTGTCCCAAAAGTAGGTATAGGATGATATGTCTCAATAAAACGCGAATGGATTGGAATTTCTTCGTAGTTTTATTTTATTTTAAAGAAGAGACTCGTTCAATTTTATCTGAATAGAATATCTGCTAAATGGCCGATTTTAAAGAAGAGACTCGTACAATTTTATCTGAATAGAATATCTGCTAAATGGCCGCCACGGGCATTTTTGCTGTGTGCAAGTTTTTCATGACACTTTCACACATTTCGCTACTTATTTCACCAATAACTCGGCGAATATTTTGTCTATATTGTCTATGTTTTGTGGATAGTTAGCGTAGACTTTATCTTTCACGTAGCCCCAAAGAAAGAAATCCAGTGGCATCAGATGGCAAGATCTCGGTGGCCATTTGATATCACCTCTTCTTGAAATTACGATATTTTTCGACCTTTCGACGAGTGTTTGTAATTGATCGTGAATTTTCGTTAAATATTTGTATAACTTCTATGCGCTGTTTTATTGTGAAACGCTCCACGATTAATTTTACATGTGTCAAGATGACGTATGTCAAATTTTAACCCGCCATCTTGAATATTTCGAAAATAACGCGAAATTCAAATCCTATACCTACTTTTGAGACACCCTTTAAAATCGCTATTTTATTTAATAGCAATAAAGTTGCAACATATTTTTTTTTACACATACCACTTGTTTCCTAATACACTTCGGAGAGTGCGCTCAGGAGCTGCATGAGCTCATACCGCCATCCCCCTTCTTCCATCGGACACCCAGACGCACAGCGGGCGACCACCCTTACTTGGTTGATATTCCTAAATGTCGCACCAAGCTCTACTCAACATCTTTCATATTGCGCACAGCAAAGGAGTGGAACTCCCTCCCTGGGTCTGTATTCCCGAGTACTTATAACCCGACCACCTTCAAAGCATGGGTGAATAGGCACCATCTGGGTTAGCTCGCTCCATCGTGGATCCTGAAAACATAACCAATCAGTGTCGAGTGTCAGCCCTACACGTTGTTACACCACAGGAAGGGCGTTTGTGCACTACCACTGAATTTTACCGATCCGGAAAAAAACGGATGCTTGTATTTAATTAATTACTAATATAAATGATTAATTATTAAAATACAAGCATCCGATTTTTTCCGGATCGGTAAAATTCAGTGGTAGTGCACAAACGCCCATACCGTCCAGCGGTTATCACGTTATTACGGCTGCGTTCCCAGTAGGCACACTGTCCGTCGCCGACTGTGTGAGCCGCAGTGGCGAACTGAAATTCGAGTCAGCGGCAAACTCAGATCAATTTACTGGCGTCGCAAGCAAACTGTTTTGAGCTGCTGCTGCCGACTGAATCTTCAGTTTACTTTTTGTTGAACAGTTTGCGGCAAACTGTACTCAATACGCCGGCGAACTAAAGCCATTTAGCTGCCGACTGGAACCGGTTTTCCTGTGTGTGAGGCGGCCGCCTAGTGAACCAGTCGGCGCGCATAACGCTGCAAACTGCGTAGAGTGAGCGCAAAACTAGTAAACTGTGAACACTCCATTTCAAATATATGGAAGGGCGTACTAAACCGATACGCCCGTAACTCAGTTACTTACAAACAGTTTGCCTTTTTTGTATTTTTTTTAACGTTACGAACAGTATGCCTTCTGGGAAGTCTTCCGTGACTCATGTGCGTGATTAACAACGCGACGTCACATAACAAGTTCATTGTGAACTACTCGCGTACATCTTTTGAAGTCACGGGGCGTGCGTGACCGCGTGACCATGCTCAAAATAACAAACTCACCATAATATTATACCCATAAAAGGTCTACAGACCAAGCCCGCCGGCTTTACCCGGCGTGTTAGGCCGCCGGGCTTGTTTACATTATATGTATAATCGTCGCAAAACAAGCCTATGGCAGCCTATACCCGGCAGGCCGGCGGGTTTGGTCTATAGAGGCCTTTAAACACAAGGAAGACTTAAGAAAAAGTAAGTTTAAATAATAGGTAATTTAAGTACTTATAGGATTGCAATGAATGTTTGATTAAAGAAAGATTCGAATACTTAGGGACAAAACAAAACATTCATTACCTTGAATTACGCTAGTCAATCTTAGCGAAGATGCGGGTTCGTATGAAGGTCCGGGAAATATAAAATGGGAAATATAGAACGAAGTCGCAGGCATCCGCTAGTTGATAATCATTTTATGAATCGGATTCTCGCCGCGGATTCAGCTAGGAGCCACAAAAACATCGTGAAACGCTCCGCCGCCATAAAACTGACAATAATAAAAATCTTTTTCCCTGTGTCCTTATTATGGGGCCGGAAAAAAAAGAAAAAGTATCAAAAAACGTCCTCATATGAATTCCTTTCTTGTTTCTCCATATTTTTATATATTCATGTGAAATTGGGTCACGAAATCTCATTACTAACAGTTCAAAGTCCGCAGGGCTGCCTACGAAGTTTTTTTTATACCCGCTTTCGCCCGCGACTTTTTCCAACATGCAATTTATTAAGTTTTGCTTGGTTATACTCGCTCCACTTGAAAGCGTCCTTATAAAAGATTTATCTCTAAATAATATTAAGCAAAATCGGTTACAAGTTACAACCAGCTCCGATGGGACTCGAACCCACGACCTTTCGCTATCCGGGCGACTGCTCTAACCTCTGAGCTACGGAGTCACTACGAGAAACGTCGAATTTATCCAATACTTCTTACGCGCTGTATAGCCAGCGTTAATTTCATCAATGTGAAGATATTACTACCCTCACACGCGAAAGAAATACCTTTCCAGATATTTTCTAAAATACTTTTATTGACAATTTTTCAATAATAAAAATTGCATTGTGAATGGAAAAAAGTGAAAATTTAAATAAAATCGGTTACCTTTATTTCTTAGTAACTAATCAAGGGATAGGAGGGGCCGGGTCTGATAGCGCAGTGGTTCTGGTTATGCAACCTGAGATACGAGTCGTTGATTCAATCCCCAATCAGGACAAACATTCGTGTGAAGAAAGAACACATTGCCCACACACATTGTCCTGGCTATCGTCATAATGTACGATCACAATGCAATGTGGCAATGAAGAGAAGCAGTCGGCAACCCTGGCATAAAATATAACCTAATTCGGTAATATTCAATTGTAGCCAGTTCGATTCTCGGCGCGATATTCAATTGATCTTTTCTGGAAAGTGTCTTTCACTTAATTTTATTGTGTTACAAGGGTTTCTTTAATTTTGTTTTTACAAGCTTTTTATTAACTTGCCATGTTAGTTAGTTAGTTTGTGGGGGACAAATTTTGCAAGCTTAATTTGACCCACTTCCCAGTGTCCGATGGAGCTGAAATTTTGTATACAGGTTTGGTTTAGATGACAATACAATATTAAAGTACAGTCAGCAAAAAAGCTTGTCATAAAAATGAAACTTTTGCTTAAAGCTTATTCTGTAGACAAATTATCAGCATCACTGTTGAGATTATGCGCAACGGTAAAGGATGACTGATGGAACATTCGCCATCAGAATATCGGGTCAGGCCAGGTACTCAAACATTTCGGAGTTAAATTTCAATAAATTCGTTACTCTTAATAAAATAAGTCAAAAATATCAGAACATAAAAGGAGTCAGGCTTCATAGTTGTTTGCACTAAAAAAGTAAAAGTGTCGGCCAGCAGAAATTAATTACACGTTATTATTGTAAACAGAGAATTACGGTAATTTTTTGTTATGATGTCAACAGTGTACGATTAGTGGCCAAGCAGTTACTCAAGTTTGAAATGTCATTTATTTTATTTTCAAACAGCGTACACTGTCGACATCATTACAAAAAAATTTCGTAACACTGTTTACAATAATAACGTGCAATTTATTTCCATTGGCCGACACTTTAACTTTTTTGGTCCAATTTGACTGATTTCCTTTGCCATAAATACATAAAAATAATAATAATAATAATAAATAAATTCTTTATTTTTTCCTCCATTTTACATATTTGTGGCACATCATGATTATCCTACTTATTCTAGATTCTATAAAATTTATAACTTGTACTTAAACTGGGAAAGCCCGTGCTATAAGTACCAGCAACCTTCCTTTTGCACTGGTTAGAATGTAAGACAAATCACAAAAAAAGAAGTCCAACATAAGTTATTGCTATATATGATGCTACTCTTGATACTTAAACAATTTATCTCAATACAGAAAATAAAAAAACAATTACCAAAAAAAAATATACTTAATACATTTAACTTTTCAATTCATTGAGTTATTAATAGCAAATTCTCAATCTCGTCATAATCAAGTTTAATTAGCCATTTAGTTACAACATTTAGTCCAGTACCATGCATATTACTCCGCCTTGCTCGTGTGTTCGAATTTTGTGCAGGAATAATACAAACATGAATGAAAGACCTTAGCAACAAGTTTATGATAAATCGAAGTCAGTTAAGATTTTCAAAAGTTCTATAACTTGCAAACAATATCAACTGTTACACTGTTAGAAACTAATCATTCTGAGCTTGGCCTTTTTTACCTGTGTTTTCTCTTTGTTTCCGTATCCATGATTCAGGGTTTATTTTCATTGTTGAGGTAGGGTTCCGTATCATTATCATATGTTAGAACCTTTTGTTCTTTTCAGGCCTACCATTATTTAGTAGGCAGGATATTAAAAGCAGCTCTGAAAATGAGCTCTCAAAAAAATAACTGTCTCTTTCACATGTGGTGGTTGCTACAAGCCTGTTTCATTTGCGTTCTTAAGAGTGTATAATGATTAATGTATAAAAACTAGACGACCTCAAATATGCCACACCACGTTTTAGCAATATTTGAATTTGTACTTGTAATCGAACTGTTTTGTAGAAATAAATATTATTATTTTGTATTTCGACTACAACTATACTATGCCTATACCGAAGAAAGCTCAAGGTCATCCAGCGAGCAATGGAGAGAACGATACATAATTACTTGGTATTTCCCTGCGCGATCGAAGAAATTCGAGAAATAATGAGATCAGCAGGACAACTAAAACGGCCGACATCGCTTGCTCAGCCCATCGGAGCTGGTTGTGAGACGGGTCGATTTTTTCTAAATACTTCATTTTCAATTTTTCAATAATAAAAATTGCATTGTGTATGCAAAAAAGCAAAAGTTTATATAGCTTGCATTATTAATAATTTCATCTTTAGCGATTGTCAAATGTTTCTTTCATGTGTGAGGGTAGTAATATCTTCACATTGATGAAATTAATGCTGGCTATACAGCGCGTAAGATGTATTGGATAAATTCGACGCTTCTTGTAACGACTCCGTAGCTCAGTGGTTAGATCAGTCGCCCGGACAGCGAAAGGTCGTACGTTCGTGTCCCATTGGAGCTGAGTCCCATTGTGAGACTGGATGATTTTTTCTAAATACTTCATTTTAAATTTTTCAATACTCTTAACATTTTTTTCAAAAAACTGCTCTAGATTAAAAAAACTGTGGACGAGATTAAAAAAAGATTATTATTCCCTTTATTACATTTTAAATACTTACAAAATTATATTTCTAAAAATTTAGAAGGCTCTTGGCTATCAGACTATGGGCAGATATGACTATCGGAACAACAATTGCTGAATCAATGTCCCACATGTCAACAATCTCGTGAGCTAAATCAAGATATTAATACCGTAATAAGAATTTTTGGTGGTATAGAGAAATTGGGGTACCCGTTAGAGAATTTGGGGGACCCGTTGGGGATCTCACTGGGATCAACCCTAGAAAGTTGTTTTCGACTCGGCTAGCTCAAATTGCACTTAGGGTCGTAGGTAGGCGTAGCTCAGACATCTGGGGCTATAATTAACCTTGGGCGCCGTTGATATTAATCACAAATGCAAGTTACTAAAAGTATTAAACTTGTAAATAGAAGTGCTAAAATATCTAAAAATGTATTTAAAAAAACCCCAGATCGAAACAAAGTGAACTCAATGAAAACACAGGCTTGATGCATTGGTAAACATTTCATACAGATACAGTTTGACACAAAACCAGTATAATAGTACTAACAAGATTATTATTATTATTATTTTGTTTACATAATTGAAATTAATTATAGTTTCTATTCGGTTACAGTTTCTTTGTTTTATACCGCTACTACCAATAGTACCTACCGTCGGCTTTCATTTGCTACACACTGTATTAATACAGCCAATGCCTATTATTATTATTTTGTTTACATAATACGGTATTTTACTGATTTTTTTTTATTTCTTTAAAATGTTTTTCGAAATATTAGCTACACAAAACAAGTTTTCATTTTGAATTATCTTGAATATTTTCAAAGATATAGGACATCAAACTTTATAATTAGACAAGGACAGGACGCTATCTTAGTGACGTCAGTGGGTTAGTAGCGTCATAGTCACGCCATAGAAGATTTCGTTTTAGAAAGAGACAGCTATAGTCAAAATCAAACAGACTATAATTCTTTTATTATAAAACAGATTCAAATTATTTTTTCACATTTGGTATTCTTAATTGCAATATTTTTTAACGTCATCATTAAATATCTACATTTCAACAACAATAAAATACCCTATTGAAATTAATTATAGTTTCTATTCGGTTACAGTTTCTTTGTTTTATACCGCTACTACCAATAGTATCTACCGTCGGCTTTCATTTGCTACACACGGTATTAATACAGCCAATGCCTCCGGGACATCGTTATGGCTTCTAATCCTCCCCCTAATTAGGAATACCTGGAAATTCCTGCGGGAACAGGGAACTAAAAGCCTCTCGCACGTTGCTGTGGGGGGATATCGTGTTTGGAATAAGTGGTTAATATTTTCTGTGTAATGACGGAAAAACACGGTTCATCTTTGCCCTTTAATTTGGATGAAGCAACCAAATTAAACAATGTATACGTAAAAGTGAATCATTCAATGTCAATGTGCGCCTGTATTTCTGCGCCTTTCAACCACAGTGAATCAATTTGGTTGAACCGTGCAATATTAGCGTTAGGCTGAGGTCAAACCACAGACAACGTGGGCCAAACGAACGCAATTTTGTGCGTCGTTAGTCGCAAAACTTCGGTCCTGCATTCGGTTTCATAGAAAAGTGTGAACCGGCAGACAACTCAATTTGTGTCGCCGTGTGAATCAAATAGTTAGGACTCATCTATGAAACCGAATGCAGCAGAATATCTGCGACCGAAATTCGTTCGTTTTTAATATTTACCCGCCCGGGAATCGAAGGTAGGTCTAGAAGGTTTTTAACCGACTTCTAAATCAAAAAGGAGGAGGTTCTCTATTCGTCTGTATGTATGTTTTTTTTTTTTTTTTTGTGTATGTCCACCGATTACTCGAAGACGGCTGAACCGATTGAAATGGTTCAAACGTTATTACATCAGGTTGGTTTCCAAATTGGTCCCATTTTTTGAAATTTTGAAATCGGTTCAGTAGTTTTCAGGAAATCTTCAAAATACTGTCGTTTTCGTTACCACTTTATGTGAATTTAATACGTATCTTTATAACTCCTTTGTTTATAAACCGATTTAGATGATTCTTGTTTTGTTAAAAAGGGGATACCTCAAGATATTTTAACCGACTTCGTAAAAGGAGGTTTTGAGTTTGATCACATACCTATTTACCAGAAAACACGTAAATTGCCTGCACGATGCACTAAAAAGAGTGAAATAAAAATTATTTTTATAAAAAAATAAAACCGCCTTCTAAAAAACCACATCAAAAAAGTAAGAAATAATTCCTCACCAAATAAAAAGTACTTATGTTATTTATTTGGTGAGGAATTATTTCTTACTTTTTGATGTGGTTTTTTAGAAGGCGGTTTTTAATACAAATTACTCATAAGGTACGAGTTGGAACTGAGTGTCAAACCGCAACTGCAAGCGACATGACGTTGTGCCATATTAGTTTTTGATGTTTCTTTGTTTTGTATGAAGTCGAGTGTCAACGCTTGCAGTTGTCTTCCGACGCTCGCCCGGTTCGAACCGGTACCCTACTGCTTCTCCAGAAAGGGCGAATTCGCCACGATTTTAACAGCGATTTTCATTACATCCCTGTCAATGTGGCAGATAAGACGTAGAACGCCAATACTTAGCGGGCAATGTATGTTAAAACGCGTCTAACTAGCGCGTAGTTCTGGACAGGGACTTACTGACGTCGGCGGCATGCGTTCTTATGGAATAGGACCCTTACAGGATGACACTGACGCGACAAAAAATTACATTACCGGACAAACAACTTAATAGTTTTGGACATTAATTCCCCCAATAATGTTCAACTACCGAACTAGCGTTGATGGTCGGCTGTTTTATTGGGACACGTCGGCATTTAAGGTAATAGCAGGTAGGTTTCATGCGCTTTTTGCCATAAAAATGTGTCGTTATTAGGGGAGCAAAAGTTCCTTTAACTTTTCGCTGAAAATAAATCATTGTCAGCAGTTTCTTACCTATTACAAGGCCTCAGGGTGCCCACTATTCCCGAATTCGCCCTCAGTCGATTAAATGCTTTTTTTAACCTTAAATATATCGAATATTTGAAAATATTGAAAATGAAGTACTTTTTTATGTGTAACTGGACAGGCATTTGCCCACATCTTGTATATTAACAGGATATGGTCAAAGATGTTGCATGCCTGGGTGCCTACCATCAACTCTTATTGCGGTTTTGTTTAGGACCTAAACTGAACTGCTTCGCTTATTCGTACCACGACAGCTTAATATTAATGACAGCGATTCAGTGATCATTCAATGACATTTCACAGCCGCTGAGCTGTCATCAACTCTTATTTGACTTATAACTCGGCCAAGCTAACATGATATCTGCAGGTTATACCCGTCCCTTTCACTCTCCGGGCATGACAGAATCGAGTGAAAAAGACGGGTAGAAGAAAAAGGGCACAAATCGTTCGGTCATTCACATTTAGCAATTCATTTGCGATCCAGTTTTAAGAAGGTCATAGTACGAAAGAAAGCAATTCATTTTAGGAACCTATTCTGCATCGCGCTATTTTTGAATCGCTGTCTTAAAGTTGATGGTAGGCACCCTGTTCACTCTGGCCTTGAAGATACCAAGGTTGTAGTTATCGGGGAACACACACACACTTATTAGAAAACACCCACTCGTCTCACAACTAGCTCCTATGGGGCAAGAACCCACGATCTTTCACTGTCCGGGCGAATACCCTGTGGCGACATCTAGACAACGCGCACATAACCGCTGCGCGCCGGCAAATGGTACGCAGAACCTACATCGCGCTTACGAAGTTCATCCACCAAGTTCGTATATATACGAACTCCGACATACAACCTCCCACCAAGGTGCGTCAAGTGCCTTGGCTCACATTTCACCAGAGAGTGTGAACGCACTCGTGACACTCCTGGCCAGCCCGCGTGTGTCAACTGCGGCCTCACCGGCCACCCGGCCAACTGGAGAGGGTGCATACGCGCCCCCCGCCCAGATCCCAAGTCCCAATCACATAAAAAAGGGCCAAACCGGCAACCTCCCAGGAGGCCGCAGGCGGGCCCTCCCCCCCCTCCCACAAACAACACCCAAAACTTCCCCGATCTTCCAAAATCGGGAGGTAGGACAGCTGCACATGCCACAAAGTCGGCCTGGGGTGGCTCTAAGACCTACACCCCTACCCAGGTACCCGCCCCCACAAATTGGCGCTCTGAAGCGCTCCCCCCGATGCAATCACAGTCCTACTCTAAAGAGGAAGACCTTGATTACGTCCTCAATTCCATAAAAAATATTGACAAGATAAGATAAGATAAAAATATTCTTTATTCACTTAGACATAATAAATATGTACTTATGAATCGTCAATATTTTCCTACCACCCATTCAAGACTTTTTTAACTGACAAGAAGAATGGGCGCAAGAAACTTGCCAGCGTTTCTTAGTTAGGTAACGACATTTACAAAAAAAAACATATCGTTACTAATACAACAATTGCTTAGTATAAAAATACATCAATTTAAACAGTGATTATGTTATGTGTTACATCATGACCATGCATTGCGGTCATTCAAATAATCGTCTACTTTATAGTATCCTTTGCTCATCAGCGACTCTTTAATGTAACATTTAAATTTATGCAATGGTAGTTCAATAATATGCTGTGGAACTTTATTAAAAAAGGATATGCTTTTCCCCAGAAATGAGGCTCTGGATTTTTCTAGCCTAAACTTGGGAACGACAACGACTTCGATGAGGTCTCAATCATAGCCCAGAAGTTACGCAATGCCCGGACTAGCCGCGAGCGCGTAATAATAATGGCCCAACATAGTCAGTGTCTAAAAACACTTCAAAGTTTGAACTAAAACTTCCTCCCATTCAATTATTATTATTATTATTAATTTTCCGCCAACCATCCCACGGCCAACCTGAGCCGCCTATTGGAGGCCCAGGAAGCCGTCTTAGCCCAGGACCCCCCTGGTCATGCCCAGTCACTTTCACAGGACCCCTCAGGTCAGCCCCAGTCCTCTCAATCGGCGATTACCCCTTCTGGGAGTCAGTCGAATTAATTTCATCTCATTTCCGGCCACGCCTACTTTGGGCGTCAGTCGCATTAAATTCACATATGGCCGGTCAACCCTTCAGGATGTCGGTCATTTTCAGTGCGCACTTCACTTAGGTGAGTGCCGCCCTGCGCCACGCCCCTCCAGGGGCGTGGTCGCCTTCGATAAGCTGAAATACCCGTCCAGGTAACAGCAGATTTCAGGCAGTGTTTAGTCGGTAAGAGTCCGACATAACCATTACAGCCGGCTGTAATGGTATCCATGAGGATTCACGGCCTCCTTCCCTCGCTTCCCGGAAGGTTGCCGGATGAGCGATTGTTTCAATAGGAAACGGTCGGTCGTTCGACGCAAAAAAAAAAAAAAAAAAAAAACATACAACCATTGGCTGCGCCACGGCCCTCCAGGGACGTGGTCGCCACAGATATGCTGAAATACCCGTCCAGGTAACAGCTGTTTTCAGGCAGTGTTTAGTCGGTAAGAGTCCGACATAACCATTACAGCCGGCTGTAATGATATCCATGAGGATTCACTGCCTCCTTCCCCCGTAGTCCGGAAGGTTGCCGGATGAGCGATTGTTTCAATAGGAAACGGTCGGTCGTTCGACGCAAAAAAAAAAAAAAAACAACCATTGGACAGTTGTCCCCGGGCTAACAACACCCTAGCCCGGAAGGAAGACACACCATCAGTCTTCCTTTCCCAGTTGCATCATTCCCACAACCCTATCCACTGAGCTTACGGATTCGTATCGGTATTTTCCAATATTTTCTATAATAAAAATTACATTTAAACGCAAACAAACAATATTTTTTTTATCCACAAGTGGGTGATAAGGCTGTTGGTGGAAGCGCACTACTCCCGGAATCCTCAATTACTGAGGAATCGGCTATCTTATCTCTACTGCCGGAACACAACAATGCTAAAAACATCGTCAGACTTAGATAAGATGGTAGTTGCTATAGGCGGACTTTGAATAAGCTCTACAACCAACCAAAACAGCAGTATGATCCATAGTGAATAAAGCTATGTAAACTTTAAAGTTAATAGCTTAAGGTTGGTTTAGCAAAGCATACCTAATAGCAAATTCGGTAATTTTTATGGGTTTTGAACTTTAACTCTCTAGCAGTAAAGTTTTATTTCCGGTAGAATATATTTATTATTTAGAAGTGTTTGAGAGGTCCTGAAGGACCAACCTTTGAGGAAGGATATGTGAAGGAATAAGGGGTATTTCCTTCCTTTGATATAAGAAGAAATATAATCATAACAAGGGGATGCCTTGTATATGGGAAGAGTTTTTGTAAGTAATAATATTATTTATTATTATTGAATCAAGAGGGAAGCTGTACTTATGCGTTTCAAACCCTTTTTTATCATGCAGTAGTTAGTTTCTTAAGCTTTGAACTCTAAGGTCCGGTTGCTCGAGGCTTGGTTTCGTTAACTTGAGGGTTAAATTATGGTTAAAGTAAAATTAACCGGCGGTCAAATTTAAAAAGCGTTGTTGAAGAAGCGGTTACTTTAACGAGCAGTCAAATTACACATTTAACGGCGGTCAAAATAGCCGACAGGGTGGGGGTGGTTTAAATTTTGACATTATTAATTAAGGGAAGGTAAATTAAATAGTATAGACAACACTTTTAACCCAACGTATTTTTCTTTGACCGAGGTCAAAATTGACAATAGTTAAATTTTAATTTTAACTTTACTGCAATTTTAACCGCCTCTGTGGTCTAGTGGTTCATACCACCGATTTCAGACCCAGAGGTCCCGAGCTCGATTCCCAGTGGGGGTACATATTGTATTATCGGTTTGGTTGGTGGTAGGACTTGTTCTTAGTCCGCCTGGCTAGCTACCACCATCTTATCTAAGTCTGACGCCATAACAATGATGTTTTCAGCATTATTGTGTTCCGGCAGTTAGAGATAAGATAGCGAGTTCCTCCGTTATTGAGGATTCCGGGAGTAGGGCGCTTCCACCTTCAGCCTTATCATCACTTATCATCAGGTGTGATGAAGGCTAAGTGCTACCCCGTTGTGAATAAATAAAAATAAAAAAAAAATGTACAAGCAACCGGACCTAAGTACCTATTTGTTACGGACATCAGTGTCCCTATAACAAAAATCTTTAGATATCGTGATCTTGTGATATTGTATGAAAAACCAGAGTATTGCCTCTTCCAGAAGTATAAGAACTGTAATTTCAGTAGATATTTAACAGCAGCACTTTGACAGCTTTTGACAGATAGTGTAGTCTAGAAAGAAAGGAAGAAAATACATTTATTGACACACACATGATTGAAAACAAAAGAAAAGGCACAGTTAACTCTATCAAAACAAAACAATAAGTTATTTTAATCAAAAAAGTTGACTGTATAAAATATTTAGGTGTGATGATCGACCAGAGATTGAGTTGGCATGTGCATTTGGAATTGATTTCGGAGAGGATCAGAAAACTCATTTGGATTTTTAAAAAGCTAAGACATGTCATGCCGAGTAAACTACTTAATAGGATCTACATTTCTCTGGCGCAGTCGGTAATCACATACTGCATCCCTATATGGGGTGGTGCATCCAAGACAAAGTTTATTTTTCTTGAGAGGGCCCAAAGATCTCTTATTAAAGTTATGTACTTTAAGCCATATCGGTTCCCGACCAACGAACTATATCAGCTTTGTGGCCTCTTATCTATAAGACAACTATATATACTGCTGATCACACTTGATTTGCACAAAAATCTTCCATTTGACTCAGCGATATTAGACAAAAGACGCAAGTACAATGTTGCTCCTAGTCACCGCTCCCGAACAGTCTTTGCAGAGCGTCAGTATACCATCCGATCATCGTCATTATATAATGCTGCAAATAGAAACTTGGAAATCTATGGCAAAACAACATCTGATTGTAAAAAGATCCTCAAAACCTGGCTAAATTCATTCGACTATGAAAAAACAGAAAACCTATTGGTAAAAATAATTTAACTTTAAAACTAATTTAGATATGTAATAAACAGTAATACTGTAATAATAAATAAGTAATAGTAATTTAAAAAAAATATATAAAAAAACTTTATAGTATAAGTATTTTTTTGTTTTTTTTTCAAAGGACTTAGATCACGCAAACACAAACACACTTACACACAAACACACACACACACACACACACGCCCATACACAACACACGCCCAACACTCACAATCAAACCTACTTATCAGATTAATCTACTCTTAAATTTAACTCAATATGTTTTAACTTTAAAATTGTCATGGGAAGAGCGAGTCTACCCCAACACGAGTACTGCGTTACTTTCTGGGGTGCCTCATACTGTAAAACTATAGATATTGAGAGATAAAATTATTTTTATTTTTATTAATAAAAAATCAAAAAAAAAATCAAAAATATTTATTTTGTAACTAGAGTAAACAATTACATAGATTTCTGGAGCCTCCTTTTTGATATAAAAATATCTGTGCCAGGAGGCACAAGACAAGAACCGCGTGGTATCCGTTCCCGTGGGAATATCGGGAAAAATATAGCCTATGTCACTCGGGAAGAATGTAGCTTTCATATGGTGAAAGAATTTTCTAAATCGGTTCAGTAGTTTCAGAGCGTATTTGAAGCAAACGAACAAACAATCAAATCTTTCTTCTTTATAATTTATTAGTATAGATGTATATTTGTATTCTCAAATATTAGTAAGTAGTAGTCACATAAACTTGTCGTTCCCAAGTTTAGGCTAGAAAAATCCAGAGCCTCATTTCTGGGGAAAAGCATAGCCTTTTTTAATAAAGCTCCACAGCATATAATTGAACTACCATTGCATAAATTTAAATGTTACATTAAAGAGTCGCTGATGAGCAAAGGATACTATAAAGTAGACGATTATTTGAATGACCGCAATGCATGGTCATGATGTAACACATAACATAATCACTGTTTAATATGATGTATTTTTATACTAAGCAATTGTTGTATTAGTAACGATATGTTTTTTTTTTGGAAATGTCGTTATCTAACTAAGAAACGCTGGCAAGTTTCTTGCGCCCATTCTTCTTGTCAGTTAAAAAAGTCTTGAATGGGTGGTAGGAAAATATTGACGATTCATAAGTACATATTTATTATGTCTAAGTGAATAAAGAATATTTTTATCTTTATCTTATCTTTATCACAAGAATTTGCATTGTGTTGAATAAAAATTGCATTGTGAATGCAAAAAGTAAAAATTTTAATAATACATGTAAGTTCATAATTGAAGGCAACAGAAATGCCTGCTTGCAGTTTTATAGCCACCGATCAACGCATGATATACCGAAAAAAACAACCCTTAGAGTTTCTTGCCGGTTTTTCTCCAAGGTCTCCCGCTGTAGGGTTTGCGAACCGATGGCGTAGCTTCTCAGATCATATTATAGTACTATGAGCGTAGCTTCTATGACGTTCACAAGTATTGTATTATAAACAATCTAAATTGAATAAACAAATTTGAATCTTGAATCTAATAAAGACTTTACATACAATTTTATTTGCTAAAGGCATACCTGACAATTCACGTTCCCCTAGGACAAACAATAAAAACAAGTATAAAATACCACATAGTCATGTAGAAGCATATCTTACAAGTCCCTATTGTTCTGCAATAAAAATACATAACCACCTACCATTAGAATTAAGAATGGAAAAGAATATTAATATCTTCTTAAAAAAATTAAAAGAAATGCTGATCAAAAAATGTTATTATAATTTAAATGAATTCCTAAATGATAAATTTATATAATTAAAAATGATCTATAATACTAATATACAATAATCTTTTCATAATAAAATCTTTAAATTTATTAATATTGAATTTTCTAAAATCAATTTTATTAAGTAAAAATTTTAATTTAAACATACTTAATAAAATTACTAAATATTTTATTAAATTGTATGCTCTCCGTCACACGTTCATACCTATTCTTACGCTATGCCTACACAGGTAACATGATGTACTTTAAAATTGTTCATTCCAGCTTGTATCACTTCATGAAATGCAATAAAGAACTTGAAACTTGAAACTTGAAACTACATGTGCGATGCGATGGCTCGTACATACTCATTTACAATTTTGTCCATTCGCGTTACTTCACACAACCATCTCATATTGATGTTAGAAAACCTAGAGTATTTTTATGAAACAAAGAAAAAAACGAGGAGCCAGTAGCGCAGTAGTTAGTGGGCTCGGCCTGCGATCGTTGAAGTTAAGCAACTTTCGCAATGGTCGGTCACGAGATGGGTGACCAAAATATATTATTTCGAGCTCCTCCGTGCTTCGGAAGGCACGTCAAGCCGTAAACCTGCGTTTACAGTGGTTACCCACCAATCCACATTGAGCCCGCGTGGTCCATTCTCCTTATCCATCCAAAGGAAGACTTGTACCCCAATAGTGGGAATTTATAATAGCTGAAGAGAGCCTTTAAACCGCCTCTGTGGTCTAGCACGGATTTCAGACCCAGAGGTCCCGGGTTCGATTCCCAGTGGGGGTACATATTGTATTCGGTTTGGTTGGTGGTAGGACTTGTTCTTAGTCCGCCTGGCTAGCTACCACCATCTTATCTAAGTCTGACGCCATAACAATGATGTTTTCAGCATTATTGTGTTCCGGCAGTGATTGAGGATTCCGGGAGTAGTGCGCTTCCACCTTCAGCCTTGTCACCACTTATCATCAGGTGTGATGAAGGCTAAGTGCTACGCCGTTGTGGATTAAAAAAAAAGAGAGAGAAAAAGGCGTTTAAAGACTTTAACCTCTAACACGCTCATAAACTTACTAATGATAGCTGTACGGAAGTAACGGTACCCACACAAAAGTAGAAGAAAAAACTCTTTTAATAGGCCACCTTAGTAGTGCGCAATAAAATGTTTTATCGCCGTCTCAATCCCGAAGCCCTATTACTATCGTTCAGATTTACGACAAGCTTCAAACAAACTTTATCGTTTTCTTGCAAAAACCAACAATCATCCCTCTGGAACAAAATTAATTGGACAAAGAGAAAGAAGGGTTCGTGATTCCAGATTTATTTGCCTACTCGGACAACTTGTAGCGTTCTTTGTTTACTAAAGCGAATTTCCCCAACGACGAATGAACGAGGGAAACTTGTAAATATTTACTCTGAAATAATCGAAACCACTTGTTGCTGCCACGCCTGCGTTGCCATGGCGACGGCGACCTTGCGAAGGTCACGACCTTCCGCTACTCGCCGCTGAGCGCTAGTGAGGCGTACTTTGACATGAACCCCGAAAAGGCACTTTGAAAGCAGAGGGTGTTTTAGTTTTGCTACTGCTTGATAGATGGCGATAGGTGTCTTTTTTATCAGAGTGAACTTGTTCTTACTTTTTCTGAAAATGACGATAATATTTATCAATTTGGAATGGTTATTAGTACGTAATCATCAACATCATCAGTACGTTTAAAAACCCACGGTTCCGACGGAAGATCAGCGCTGGCAACTAGGCAAGCAGTCGGGACCGTTTTGGGACATTCCATAGGCTTTAAGTGTTTTTGTGTTTATGTAATTTTTCGTTTGCGATGTCCCAAATAAATGTATTTTCTTTCTAAAAAATCTTTTTAAATAGCAAACATACCTAGGTATTTTTATTTGGAGTTTTTAAATTACCTTTCGTTATCTAAACGAGATCGCATTGCTAACGGACAGGGGACACGTCGTAAGTGATTTATCGATTATTCAGTGGATACCTACCTGTCGAAAATGGAGAGAAAATGAGTTTTGAAAAGCTGTCCTCTTTGACCGCTGAATACCTTACAAAAGAAGAACATTAAAATTTTCCCCTAAGTATGTTTTCGGAAAAACGGCCTCATGTGATTTCCGACAAAAAATATCAAAAATTAAGACGTTCACTTTTTAATTAAACTAGTTAGTAATAGGTACTTAAATAAGAAGTTTAACAGAAGTTACTACCTAAAACTACTGTATCTATCATTTTCCATTTTTCTATAATAAAAATTGCATTGCGAATGCAAAAAACTAAAAATTAAAAAAATAACTTGCAATAGTAATTTCATCTTTAGCGATTGCCAAATACATGGAAAGGTATTTCTTACGCGTGTGAGGGTAGTAATATCTCCACATTGATGAAATTAACGCTGACTATACAGCGAGTAAGAAGTATTGGATAAATTCGACGCTTCTCGTAACGACTCCGTAGCTCAGTGGTTAGAGCAGTCGCCCGGAAAGCGAAAGGTCGTGGGTTCGAGTCCCATCGGAGCTGGTTGTGAGACGGGTCCATTTTTTCTAATTACTTAATTTTCCATTTTTCTATAATAAAAATTGCATTGTGAATGCAAAAAACTAAAAATTAAAAAAATAACTTGCAATAGTAATTTCATCTTTAGCGATTGCCAAATACCTAGAAAGGTATTTCTTACGCGCGTGAGGGTAGTAATATCTCCACATTGATGAAATTAACGCTGACTATACAGCAAGTAAGAAGTATTGGATAAATTCGACGCTTCTCGTAACGACTCCGTAGCTCAGTGGTTAGAGCAGTCGCCCGGAAAGCGAAAGGTCGTGGGTTCGAGTCCCATCGGAGCTGGTTGTGAGACGGGTCGATTTTTTCTAATTACTTAATTTTCCATTTTTCTATAATAAAAATTGCATTGTGAATGCAAAAAACTAAAAATTAAAAAAATAACTTGCAATAGTAATTTCATCTTTAGCGATTGCCAAATACCTAGAAAGGTATTTCTTACGCGTGTGAGGGTAGTAATATCTCCACATTGATGAAATTAACGCTGACTATACAGCGAGTAAGAAGTATTGGATAAATTCGACGCGTCTCGTAACGACTCCGTAGCTCAGTGGTTAGAGCAGTTGCCCGGAAAGCGAAAGGTCGTGGGTTCGAGTCCCATCGGAGCTGGTTGTGAGACGGGTCGATTTTTTCTAAATACTTCATTTTTCATTTTTCTACTGTATCTATACAATATAAAACTCTTGTGTTACTAACTGACTAACAGACAACACACAGCCGAAACTACTGGGCGCAAGAAGCTGAAATTTTGCATGTATGTTCCTTGGGGAATGTAGGGGAGCACTGAGAGGGGATTTTTGGAAATTTCCCCTCTAAGGGGGTACAAAAGGGGTTCCATTCAGACAAAGTCACGAGCGGAGCGCTAGTGTTCAATATTTTTAAGTTGCCTAAACGTATCACAGCTTTTCCGGAAATCTATAACTAAATTATCTCAATAAAAAGCTCGTTTTAAATCCTTAATAGTAGTCTTGAAAAATTAGGATATGCTAAGGTGCCTACAGATATAAATTTGAAATTGAAATTTACAGATTCATACTACTGTGATTCTTGTTAATTCCATAAATCTCCTGGATTTAATTTATTAGATAGCGCCGACAAAGGCGGAATAAGTCAATATTATTTATTAATTTCCATCTGGCTACTGATTCTGGGGCATTTAAGCCCGAATACTCGTACGCTACTTATCTTTGGAGTTCATCACGACGAGGTGACCCGGTGGAGGGTCGACTACGGATTTTAGTAAGTATCCGTGGTCCATCCAGGTGGACCACGGGTCCACGTCGGTATCCGTAGCTCACCCGGGTGAACCACGGGTCTGCGTCAGTGTCTGTAATCCACTCAGGTGTACCAAGGGTCAGAACAAGTGCCCGTAGTCCACCCAGGTGAACTTGTCAGGTGGAACACGGGTCGGAAACGGTCTCAAACATCGCCCTGTCACTTTAAATGTCAATCGTATGAAAGAGATGCCATGATGTTTGAGACCCTCCCAAAGATGATTTGCGTTCGAGAATTCGGGTGTTAGGCGCATAGGGCAGGTAAAATGTAGGTACACTCGACAGCACCTCAGGTTAAACAGTTAAACTGCGTTATCAGCTTTTATTACGTAGGGCATAAAGGTGGTCTCAAGGTGAAAAAATATAGTCTGATGTGCCGCCGTGTGTACATTTGACGATCAGTTGATAAATTCTATGAAAGTATGGTTCCTATTTACATACTATATTTTACATTATATATGATTTACTATCCATATCCATACTAATATTATAAATGTAAAAATGTGTTTGTTTGTTTGTTTGTCCATCTTTGACGTCAAAACGGAGCAGAGCAATGGATCGACGTGATTTTTGCTTTGGGTATAGTTTTGTATCCCAGAAAAATATCAGATTCCCGGGGGATAGCATCATGTAGTTCAAGCGGGCGAAGCCACGGGCGAAAGGCTAGTATATAATATATTTATTGAGGATGGTTGTCCTTCCTAGTCAAGCCCAACCAGAAAACGAATGAAATTATACAAAAGAACACGAGAAAACCATATTTGTATTAATTTCAATGAGCTTTTTTTAAAAGCGACAATAGTTTTAACAAAAAATCATATACATCAGTTCTTCCACCACCACTATGCTACTGCCCCTGAAAATTTACCTTATACCTATGCCGATATTATTTTTAGCCACGATCCGACGCCAGTACTAATATAATATAACCCATAAAATATGATATATTGTATAACCCTTGCCCAATCAAATTATGAGCCACTGGCGTTATTGTAAAGGTTCTGCTAGTTGAGGATATGTTATTTCAGATTATAACTTGACGTATTAGACAAGCACTTAGGCGGGAACAGGAAAATTGGGTTGTATTCTATTCTGGAAATGTTGTGTTGGAATTTGTATTGGTCTATTAACCGCCTCTGTGGTCTAGTGGTTCACACCACCGATTTCAGACCCAGAGGTCCCGGGTTCGTTCCTACAGCCTTATCACCACTTAACATCAGGTGTGATGAAGGCTAAGTGCAACCCTGTTGTGAATAAAAAAAAAATAAAAAAGTATCTAGATTTGAGGAGGAGAGTTAAGGTCACAGCACATTTCATCAACTCGGAAAGGGATCGACACCGTATCGCCTTTCGCCTCGCCGTCAACCAGGCGTCAACCTAACGCAAGCACGTAACCAAACCGGATCAGCGTCGGTACGTCGGCTCGGCTACGGCTAGGCGACGGCGACGCCGCGCTTACGGCTAGGCGACGCCGCGCTTACGGCTCGCAGCACAGTGGTTCCATATATATATAAAAAAAGAATGAGAATTTTTTTTTTTTAAATAATAAAAAAGACAAAAAAAACGAAAAAAATAAGAAAAAAAATATATAAAAAAAAATTGATGTTCATTTTCATTTTCAGACCACTGTGCGTAGAGCCGTAAGCTCAGTAGGGCTAGCACAACTTAGCGCGACTCTTTGTCGCGCTCCTTCCAACCAATCAGCACACCGCCTTAAGTCACGCGCGCTATCTACGAGCGATCTGATTGGTTGAAAGTGCCCGCGACTCTTTCTCACTCGAGTCGCGCTCAAGTTGTGCTAGCCCTACAGGTACGGAGAGACGTGAGCGCGTGGACGACTAGCGGTAAGCGCGGGGATAGCAAGTTGAGCGAACCGCAAAGCGGTTCGTGAGCTGTGGCCCGATTCTGCTAACGTTAAGTCATAATCGTGTCTCAATCGTGTTTCAATTGTTGTGCTTTTTTACACACTAGTTACAAGAAATGTGAACTTTTTTCACAATACACTGATGGTCACACTACACACTACATCCACATCACATCATACTGTCATAATTCTTGTAACTAGTGTGTAAAAAAGCACTACAATTGAAACATGATTGAGACACGAATTACGACTTAACGTTAGCAGAATCGGGCCACTGGTCCCGAGGCGAGGCGATTACGTTACGATTCCGATTAGTGTGCTTTGCAGTAGGGGGTTTCATACAAAGAATACTGAACCGCTCGAGTTGATACGTTTACGATCCCTTTCCGAGTTGATGTATGTGCTGTGACCTTTAATAGGTTGCTAGCATTCCGCTCGTGGCTTTGCCTTAGCTAGACGATGTTTTCCTGTGCTAAAGAGATATTTCCACGAGGTAAAATGTAGCCAATCTGCTATTCTAGACATTGATCTATCATTATGCTAAATTTCAATGGCTTAAGGCGATGAATCCTGACCAAAATAGTCACGCTATTGCTTGCTTGGCCGCGCGCGATACAATTCACGCGGACGCAGCGGCAGCCGGCAGTGAACTGTGAACTCGCGAGCGCCCCGCGAATCGAAATTCACTTAAAATTCAATTAAATAATAAAAAAAATACACTTATGACGGCCGGAATCCCTCGGCTAATCAAAGACAATTATTTTTCATTAATAAAACCAAATATACTGCAAGTAATACGATATTTGGATTACGATTAGACGGATGTTTGGGATTTAAGTAATTTGACACAGTAAAATATCACCAATCGAAAAAATACGGCCGGAAGCATTAGATAAATAACTGTAAAATAACATATATTTTTTCCAAGTTTTAAGTACTTGTGTTTTGCGAGTAATCCATAATTTAACATACCCTATTTTGGGGAATGCCCGCCTTTTTCGCTGAAAATGGGTAACAAACATCCAATCATTCATACTTTTGTATTTTTAGTATAAGTGAGATGTAATACTAACTACACCTCGCGGTATTACCCGCGTGGTTCTTGTAGGAATATTGGGATAAAATATATGGTATATCACCCCCAGGAGTAGTGTAGTTTTCTACTGGTGACAGAGATTTTTCAAAATTGGCTTAGTAGTGTCAGAGATTTCTTCCCTCACACAACTTTACTTATTTTAATATCCGTATGCCTACTCTAAGTCAACGAAAACGAAACTTCTTTAGCCCTGCCGGTTTCTCTCAATTCTGTCATGCAGGGAGAGTGACTGGGTCATGTATAACAAAGTTTCGTTTCTCGTTGAATTTGAGTAGGCCTACAGTTTAAAAGTTAGAAGTCGTGTTACTGACTGTGACTAAGTTATTTGATTTTCCCGCTCAACGCGGACGCAAGACGCGCCGCTCCAGTGTGGCCCACGACTAAATGTTACGTCATGTGTCCGTTCCGCCCACCGCTGCCATCGTGGCCACAAACGTGAAACCTCATTTCGTTTTTTTTTATTGCATCGCTCTCATTGTACAAAATATTTAATACAACTCGTAGCTCCACCTCAAGATATTACGTGCGTAGTTCCTGTTTCCGAAAAGATGTTTTGCATGAAATAGAGCTAGTCATTTAGAAATATTGTAGCATTTTTGTTTTTTTTTATGTATAATGGGCTTGCTCTTGGCTTCACACTGAACCTTAAGGTTGAGAAGAAGCCTAAGATGGAGCGAGCTTACCCAGAAGCAGCCTATTCACTCTATCTTTAAAATTTTTAGGGTTGTAGTCATTCGGGAATATAGACGCAGGCAGGGTATTCCATTCCTTGGCAGTGCGCATCACAAAGGATGAAGAAAAGCGCTTGGTATGCATTCGCGGGATGTTGACCAAGTAAGGATGATAGCCCGCTGTGCGTCTAGATTCTCGGTGGTAGAACGGGGATGGTGGAATGAGCTCATGCAGCTCAGAAGCACACTCACCGAAGTACAGCCTGTAAAATACCGACAAGCAAGCCAATTTACGTCGATGGGTTAGACTATGGAGCTTGGCTTGAACCAGCTTATCGTCTCCGATTAGTTTCCTCGCTCTGCGTTCCACTGAGTCAAGTGCTGCTAACTGGTATTTCGCTGAACCATCCCAGAGGTGAGAGCAATACTCCATGCATGACCGGACTTGCGCTTTGTAAAGAGGTAAAAGCTGTCCCGGCGTGAAGTATCGCTTAACCTTATTCAGGATTCCCAGCTTTTTGGCAGCAGTTTGAGCTTTACACTCAATCAATCATCCCATACATTTTCCTTCTATTCTACTGGGGATAGACATAGACAAGTGGCTATCTACTATCCATATAGTAGAAAGCCACTTGTCTATGGGGGATGTATCGTTGTTTTGGAGGAAGCACCTCACCTGTCGTTTTGGAACATTTCTTCAATATTGTTTTTTTTTTCTCTCGATATTTCTTTGTAATGTTCGATTATGCGTTTAGCAACGACATGTTCATTATTTGTAAATGACGTTGCTTCTGTTGAAGCTGATGAGCTTTTTCGCCCGTTTTTATTGTCAGCTAAAAGATGTCGTTAACGGGTGGTAGGGAAAAATGTTGAACGATTTAAAAGTTCAAAACATTTGTAAAAAATGTTACTTTCTGATGCGAGGGTTTCCTCTCATTGATGAGGCAACGCTGGCCTACAGCGTTGACAAGTGATAGAAAAATTCGACGAGTCTTGTAAGCCTTTCGGTAGCTTAGTTGGTCACAGCATCGGGCCGGATTCCCGGAGGCGCGGGTTCGAATCCCGCCTGAAAGCTACTTATAGGGCTCGTGGTTTTTTACTATCACATTTTTATTGCATTGTAATGCATAAAAATAATTTAAAATCTCGATTCAAAAGTATTTCATTTTGTAAATCTATTTGAATAAAGAGTTTTTGGCTTTGACTTTTGACTGCTCTCCAAGTTCAAATCATCGAAGGAATAAGAGTCATCATAACCGTAACATCTAAATCTAAAGTTTAGAATTTTAGATTCAGATGTTACGTCATGTATCCACTCTGCTCACCGCTGTAATCGTGGCCCCGCAACTAACAACTATTTACTGTAAGCCTATAATGGTTGCTTGACAAGCGTGAAACCGCGAAAGCCTCCGACCAGACAAGTCCATTTCCTGTAAATTATTTCCTTCCCCCTGTAAATGGGATTGTATTTGCTACGGCAGAAATACGAATTACTTATTTGTTTGAGAGAAATCTAAGTTACTCGATTCGATTGTTGTGGTTAAGCAACATTTCGTTTTCTCGAAGTATTCCGTGCTTGGAAGCCTACTTACTCCTAACCAGATATCGGAATAGGTATTTTAGGTATTTTGTGGTACTTGCGATATTTTTTTATATTAACTAAAAAAATCCAGAAGTTTGAGAAAAATCTTATAGGAATTCCGTTTTTCTCAAGTGTTTTTTTTATTGCTTGAGAAATTGATGCCTTATTTCTTTTTATTAAGGTTGAAATTAAGTTTTATTGCACCTGTAATGCACCTGTAAATATTGTATTCGGTTTGGTTATTGGTAGGACTTATTCACAGTCCGTCTGGCTAGCTACCACCATCTTATTTAGGTCTGACGCCCCCAAAACTGACGGCGGAGAGCAAGTAGTGAGGGGTTTAGTTGGTAGGCCTACTCTCAACCGCCCCATCTGGTCAGCTCACCCGGAGTGGGTAACCTTATGGGGAGATTGAGAAGAGGCTCTCTCCTCCTGCCCCGCCTCCTGTCGAGCCTTCGAGGTCGTCAGGGGGCGGGGCAGGGGTTAGAACCGCCCAGCCCTGACGCAAAACCTATTAGGCTTGGCGGGAGGGCTGGGCGCGGCGAGAGACAGACCTTGTCTGACTGAGTCCAACATGCCGTTAGCGGTATACGAAAAGACTGTATTTTGCCCTCATTATAAACAAAAAAAAAAAAAAAGTTCTGACGCCCCATCACAATGATATTTCCAGCATTGTTGTGTTCCGGCAGTTAGAGATAAGATAGCCAGTTCCTCATTGATTGAGGATTCCGGGAGAAGTGCGCTTCCACCTTTAGCTTTATCACCAGTTAACATCAGGGTGCCTACCATCAACTCTTATTGCGGTTTTGTTTAGGAACCTAAACTGATCTGCTTTGCTTATTCGTACCACGACAGCTTAATATCAATGACAGCGATTTAGTGATCATTCAATGACATTTCACAGCCACTGAGCTGTCATCAACTCTTATTTGACGTATAACTTGGCCAAGCTAACATGTCACCTGCAGGTTATACCCGTCCCTTTCACTCTCCTGGCATGACAGAATCGAGTCAAAGAGACGGGTAGAATAAATAAGGACACAAATCGTTTGGTCATTCACATTTAGCAATTCATTTGCGATCCAGTTTTTAGAAGGTCATGGTACGAAAGAAAGCAATTCATTTTAGGAACCTATTCTGCATCGCGCTATTTTTGAATCGCTGTCTTAAAGTTGATGGTATGCACCCAGGTGTGATGAAAACTAAGTGCTACACCGTTGTATATATAAAAAAAAACAGTGAAACTTACTTGATCATGACACATAGGTATATTTTTAATACTCCGTCTGTCGGCAGTACTACGCCACCCGTGGCAATACATTAACGCGACGAATCTGCGCCGCCCCACTTTTTGTCCACCCTAATGGAACAGTTAGGGATCCTCACGAAATACAATAAATATATGAGCAAACAGAAACCTTTGGAAGCCAAGCCAATTCTTCGTTTAAGCAATCCAATTTTGGTAAAACCTTATCTGTCTTATGAGAAATATATCCGTTAAAAAAATTGTTTATAATAAAACGGCAGTTTAGTATTATATGAACCATCGTTTTATTTAGCACGAATTAATTTATTTCATTGTCTTCAATTAGATCTTATAAACAAAACAGCGAAAGAAGTGTACAAGGATCGTAGTAGGTGGGGATCCATAGTCTGCCTACCCCCGTGGGAAATAGGCGTGAGTATATGTATTTCATTTCATCTTTAGGCCTCATTTCCACCTGCTAGTAAGTCTTCTGCGATGATGAAATGATGTTTACACTTGCAAGTTGCTATCTATTTATTTATATTTATATTTATATTTTATTCAAGTACACAAAACAGACAACAATCAGTTCATTTTCATATGGATAGAGTTAAACATTACAGTACAAGATTGGTATCCTAAGCATGCGTATACATTGTCATGTGATGATTTGCGGACAATTTCCAATTTAAGCAATACAGTAAAAAAAAAACATTGATGCATTACATTAACGAAAAGTTACAAAATGAAAATAAATATAATGTCAGCTGAGTTAATACATGTCAAAAGAAAAAAAAAATCAAATCATATGAGTAGTATAAATTTCAATTACTAACATCAAAAAAGTCAAAATTATAATGTCAAATCTAAAAATAAAAAAATAACAATAAAATCAAAAAATAACAATAAAAATGAGTCAGTAAACGGTAGCGGAGTCAAGGATAACAATGCAATGGATAGAAAGATAATTATAGGTACCTATTTAAACTAATCTGGGAGCGGTTTTAAGCTGACAGACTGTCGGACATTTATCGCAGAAGACTTAATTGTAGGTGGAAATGATGTTTACACTTGCAAGTTGCTATCTGACAGACTGTCGGACATTTATCGCAGAAGACTTACTTGCAGGTAGAAATGATGTTTACACTTGCAAGTTGCTATCTGACAGACTGTCGGACATTTATCGCAGAAGACTTACTTGCAGGTGGAAATGATGTTTACACTTGCAAGTTGCTATCTGACAGACTGTCGGACATTTATCGCAGAAGACTTACTTGCAGGTGGAAATGATGTTTACACTTGCAAGTAGCTATCTGACAGACTGTCGGACATTTATCGCAGAAGACTTACTTGCAGGTAGAAATGATGTTTACACTTGCAAGTTGCTATCTGACAGGCTGTCGGACATTTATCGCAGAAGACTTACTTGCAGGTGGAAATGATGTTTACACTTGCAAGTTGCTATCTGACAGACTGTCGGACATTTATCGCAGAAGACTTACTTGCAGGTGGAAATGATGTTTACACTTGCAAGTTGCTATCTGACAGACTGTCGGACATTTATCGCAGAAGACTTACTTGCAGGTGGAAATGATGTTTACACTTGCAAGTAGCTATCTGACAGACTGTCGGACATTTATCGCAGAAGACTTACTTGCAGGTAGAAATGATGTTTACACTTGCAAGTTGCTATCTGACAGACTGTCGGACATTTATCGCAGAAGACTTACTTGCAGGTAGAAATGATGTTTACACTTGCAAGTTGCTATCTGACAGACTGTCGGACATTTATCGCAGAAGACTTACTTGCAGGTGGAAACGATGTTTACACTTGCAAGTAGCTATCTGACAGACTGTCGGACATTTATCGCAGAAGACTTACTTGCAGGTAGAAATGATGTTTACATTTGCAAGTTGCTATCTGACAGACTGTCGGACATTTATCGAAGAAGACTTACTTGCAGGTAGAAATGATGTTTACACTTGCAAGTTGCTATCTGACAGACTGTCGGACATTTATCGCAGAAGACTTACTTGCAGGTGGAAATGATGTTTACACTTGCAAGTAGCTATCTGACAAACTGTCGGACATTTATCGCAGAAGACTTACTTGCAGGTAGAAATGATGTTTACACTTCCAAGTTGCTATCTGACAGACTGTCGGACATTTATCGCAGAAGACTTACTTGCAGGTGGAAATGATGTTTACACTTGCAAGTAGCTATCTGACAGACTGTCGGACATTTATCGCAGAAGACTTACTTGCAGGTAGAAATGATGTTTACACTTGCAAGTTGCTATCTGACAGACTGTCGGACATTTATCGCAGAAGACTTACTTGCAGGTGGAAATGAGGCCTTAGAATCGGCACGCCTTAAATGCGAGGACATTAAACTTGTAGTTTTAACCACAGAGCTAGCAGGAATATTTCACGCTCATCATCAGCCATTGTGCCACTGCTTGGGCCCAATGCGGATTGGTGGGCATTAACGACTGCAAACGCAGCCGAGAGCAACGGATTAACGCGCCTTCCGAAGCACGAAGGAGCTCGAGATCTTTTTGGTCACCCATCCCGTGACCGACCATTGCAAACGTTGCTTAACTTCAACGATTGCAGGCCCAACACGTTTAACGCTTTTCACGAATTTTGTACTAAATGAAGCGAGGAATCAAAATCATAGTTTGGCTCAAAACCATACAAAGATACAATATGTTTGAAAGATTTTGTTTAAGTTTGAATTTTTAGAGGATAAACATTTGTAACTTTTAAATAATATATTAACCTCTGTAACTACAACCTGACTTGTTTTCTGTGTGTTTCTTATACACCTAACCCTCCAAAATCTGTATCAGATTTAGTTCTCCTATAATTGGTTGTTTTGTAATGGAAGCTCGATCGTATCAGACAGGGCTAGATTTGATTGAAGCTTCGGTCGATTCGACCACCGACACTAAAAACCAATCAAGTGTATCCCGGCTAGAACGCAATTGGGAATCGAAACTGGGAGTGGAAGTGCGATTCTCTTGTTTTGTGATAGGATTTCATGCAATTCTTGGTTGGGTCATAGCTTCTTTGTGATTAGGACAACGCGTTGCGAGCGTTTTAATAAGAGGAATAACACGAATTTCGTGATGATAATAATAATATGAATCCTCAATGCGTTGTGAGCAGTTTTTTTTGCCCAATGAGCGATTTATTTCTTGGAGTGTAAACTATAAATAAAAAAAGAACACAATATAGGTAAATGTAGTTAATTGTGTGATTAATAAATCACAATCTATAAAAGTTAATTTAATTTTGTTTCAGTTCAAGTTCTTCAGATTCACACTTGGCCGTTTTTTTATTTCCACCCATTGTCCAAGTAATTTGGATACTTCACCCTCATTCAATTCTTAACTTTATTACTTCTAGTTGAAAGTTCATTTTATGGTGCAATCAATTTACATGGGCATTCGTTCAGTTTGATGGCCTGAAGTTTATTACATTCAGAAACTAAACGAAAGAAAATGTTTAATTTGTCTTTTTCAATTGATTGTTTGTCGTGAATTGCTGTTTTATGTTTAAGAACAGTTGTACAATTTAAAAAAGTTTTAACACTGCTTTTATTTCTTGTTCTTTACAGTAGGTATGTTATTCTAAAAAAGGTATACTAGCTGTGCCCCGAGGCTTCGCTCCTGAGGAATTTCGTGCTTCCTATTCTCAAACCTACTAAATATACACAAAAAAATCATAAAATCGGTCAAGTTTTTACTTTCCCATTAATACAAACAAGCAAGAAATGCTTCCCACGGATTGCACCTTCACACAGTTAACATTTAAACGGCTGGTAATTACACATTTAATCAAAGAACGTTGAAACAAGTAAACTTCAGTTAAACATCGCATCTGCAAACCTAATAAAGACGCCATAAAAGTAGACGATGTTAATTAAAAGTTGCCGTAGACGATTTACTGCGTCTCATTAACGTGAATGGGCTTATTAAATAGCTTCTATAACACCAAGTTATTAGCTCTGAAATTTCTTAACTACACATTTGAAATTACTTTTAATGGTCGAGTTTTAGAACAGATAATGGACCCTGAAAAATTTAGTAGTATATAAAATAAGTATTTTTTTTTATAAATGGAATTTTTGATTTAACTTAATGCCTGGAAGAATATCATTTATGTTGCCTGTACAAAAAAGATCTTTGTGGTTTAAATAAATAAATTTATTATTATTCCCTTTATTACATTTAAAATACTTACAAAATTATATTTCTAAACATTACATTTTTACAATGTAAAACACAAAAAATATAACATTTAAAAATACAAAAATGCAGTTCCCCAATGGTAGCAAGATCAGGGTCCCGGCTACCGATGGTTAAGGATCCAGAGACAGGAACCTTCTGACTATACGGGCCGTGTCCAGAAGTACTGCCTTCTGCATCTGACTCCCGATCCATCCACCTAACGCAAGCCTCTTAAGGTGTTTATCGAGACTCTTGGCTATCAGACCATGGGCAGATATGACTATCGGAACAACAAATTGCTGAATCAATGTCCCAAATGTCAACAATCTCGTGAGCTAAATCAAGATATTTGTTTTCTTTATTTTTTTCAGCTTTCACAATGTTGTCGTCATGGGGAACAGTGACATCAACAATTATTGCGCGGCGTTCGTGTCGATCTACCAATACAATATCAGGCTTATTAGCTACAATAGTCCTGTCTGTAATGATATATCGATTATTATTATTATTATTATTTGCGGTGTGGCTTTGCTGTACGTATTCCAGATAGGGACCAAAATCAATGCTATGTTTATGAAGACAACATAATTATCATTGTCAGATAAGGTTTACTGAACTGTAACTAAATGCACAGCAATTCACCCAGATTGTTACATTGTGGTTATCGGCGCCGGGCCATTGACAAAAACCAATTCAGTGTATTATGCAGATTTGCGGTGTGGCTCTTGCGGTTCAACAGATAAGATGGGACAAACACATAATGATATACAATTTATATCGTGTCTTCAAACATTCGTCATTACTTCATCTTACTTTTATAAAGTGGATAATTTATGAAATGATCTTTTACGGATTTAAAAGTAGTTACGGAGTTCAAAGCTAAATAACCGACTCAAAAAAAGGAGCAGGTTATTGTGTCTAACTTTTGTTAACCACTAAATCGTTTCTTGCCTCCTGGAGGCAAGCTGACAGCTAATTAAAATACTTTAATTAATTGTGTCAAAACGCTCTCTGTTCCTATACAACTTATATCAATCTTAATCTACTAGACGCCTTATTTTAATCGTAGAACAAGAAATATAGTCCAATTTAATAAAATTTTGTCGGATTATGTTCGATTGAAGTTCGCCGACTTGCTTGCCTCCAGGAGGCAAGGAACCAATGCGTGATTTATGCAATGTTAGGGTGACACATTGAAACGCATACAATTGTCATAATTTCATTTGGCATACATCATAAGGCATAATATTGAAAAGCATTTTATTCCCTGGCATAAATTTAATAACGCATAATGATAATAATTCATAATAGTTGAAAGGCATAATATTAAAAAGCATCATCTTCGAAATTGATAATTATTTTCATTTGTCATAATTTCGTAAAGCATACTTTAAAACGCATAACTTTATAAAGCATAATTTATTATTAAAAACATTATTTTGTAAAAATGACGATATCTCGAAAACGGTGCGTCGTCGTAGCCAAAATCTGACGAAATTTTTGATACCTTTTCAATAGCCCCGGAGGTATTTCAGAGACATCCAATGGGTAAAAAAACTTTTTTGAGATCTGTTGACCCAAAAAAATATTTTTTTACCTTATAAGTTCTGAATTTAAGTCAAATGGAAGAAAACAGAGGAGCAGTGGGACGGGGGTCCAGCCCCCCACCAAGGGGGCTCGGGGGGCGAAGCCCCCCGCCACCCTAAAAATCCTAACAGTCGTTTTAGGTTAGGTTAGGTTAGAACAGTGACCAAAACGCCGCGCGAGCCGAGCGAGCGAAGCGCCAGAAAAAACTTTTTTATTTTTACAGACCTAGCTTCAAAATAAATAAACACAAGATAATACCCCGTTAAAATTATGCATTTTGAATATTATCCCTTTTAAGTATTATGACATTTAAAAGTTATGCCTTTAGATACTTATGCTTATTGAAATTATGCCTCTCGATGATTATGCCTTTCAAAATTCGGGCAAAAAAAGTATCATTATCATTATCAAAAAAAGTATGCGTTGTGAAATTATGCCTGTAAGAATTATGAATTTCGTTGATTATGCCTAACAACACGATGCGTTTCATGTTTATGGCGAAAAATTTTATGCGTTTCATTAGGTGACCAATGTTAGCTAAGTATGGAAAAAGAAAATATAAAAATTAATAAAATATACCTATTGTAAAATCAATCATAATTGAAAAATGGAAAATGAAGTATTTAGAAAAAATCGACCCGTCTCACAACTAGCTCCGATGGGACTCGAACCCACGACCTTTCGCTTTCCGGGCGACTGCTCTAACCACTGAGCTACGGAGTCGTTTAGAGCTCAGTGGTTAGAGCAGTCGCCCGGAAAGCGAAAGGTCGTGGGTTCGAGTCCCATCGGAGCTAGTTGTGAGACGGGTCGATTTTTTCTAAATACTTCATTTTCCATTTTTCTGTAATAAAAATTGCATTGTGAATGCAAAAAAAAAAAACTAAAAATTAAAATAACTCAATCATAATTGTCAATTTAGCAAGACACCAAAGTCTCCAAAAGAACATTTACTTAATAACTTAGTATGCAAGTTGTATGAGCTCAGTTATTTTACCACAAAAACGTCATTCATTCCCTTCTACTAGTATACGAACCACTCCTTTGTTCTCCTCTCTCTCAAATATTCCTTTATCCCTATATGCGATCAAAGATCCCAAACGATATTCGTTCCTGTGATATGTAAATCACTGAAAACGATTTCGGATCACAATAAATGTTATTTCACCTTAAAATAATATAAGAACTGACGAAATCACTAACTTTTGAACATCAACATTAAATGTTATTTTTACATTTTTGTATTCAAAATTGATTTTTATTATTGGAAGTGAAATATTCTAAGACATCGGGCCGTTTCACAACTAGTACTACAAAACGCCAGCAAGTCTCAATACAATACAATTAATGTCTAAAATTATATAAAGAAATCAATTACTATTTATTTATTAAGTGCCAGGCCGATGCTCCTAGTTAAAGCGTTCGAGAATAAAACTCGGGGATTAGATAAAGCGTTTGAAAATAAATTTCAAGTGTATGTCTACAATACATTTTAGGGCTTAGTGATAGCTAGTTGCGTCAGTCCATTGCCTTTCCGGATTCAGTAGCATTATTTCTTATTGCAATTAAGGCGATACTCGGAAAAAATATGCTAAAGCGACATAGCAATGAGAAAACGAAGCGCGCGGGAGCGAGACCGATTTTGCCGATTACGCAAAAAAAACACAAAATCACTTCGTATTAAAAAACTATACTTATGCCCGTATACTCGTACGCTACTTATCTTTGGGAGCGTCTCACACATCGCCCTGTCACTTTAAATGTCAAACGTATGAAAGAGATGCCGTGATGTTTGAGACGCTCCCAAAGATGATTTGCGTACGAGAATTCGGGCGTTAGTGATTTTTTTTAAATGCTTCTATACGATCTTAAATATTAATGGGGTCCACTAACTAAACCAATTTTCAATAGTATATGTAACCCCATTTAAGAATAATCTTGATATTTCGAATTTTTTGAGGTATTTTCGAAAAGAAAAAGTGTCGAGCCAAAATCATAAATACGATTCCAGATAAAGGTATGAAGAAATATATATCCTATTACCAGATTTATAACAGCTCAAACCGTCCTATAGTTTTATATCAAAGAGTCCATACTTTTTCCGATTAGCGCCTTAAACCCATTACCAAAGCCAAAGTTTTGCCAAACAAATTACCCATTTTAACGGTTTTTTTTTCATTTACTTATTATGTTTAAGACAAATAATAAGGAAAAACCACTAGCCGCACAAGTAAGTCCCGTCCAAAAAACTATTTGTAAAGCTATTTTTAAGCTATTAAAATATTTAGCTATTTCAAGGTACAAGAACACAACTCCATCAGTTCATTGAGCGCGCTACGAACACTACTACGCCGTAGCTACGGTCGCCGTAGCTCGTTGCTCCGCGCTACGGTTGATACGTAGGAATTGGGAACAACAGTGTTGGGTCGATAGTAAAATTAATAATAATAATAAATAACTTCATCATCATCATCATCAACATCATGGAAAACTTGATAACGGATAAATATATACTTAAATACTTTTTGTTTGTAAATACATACTTAATATACATAGTAAACACCCAGACCAAGACAAATTGACATGTTCATGCACACAAATATTTGTCTTGTTCGGGAATCGAACCCGAGACCGCTGGCGCAGAAGGTGGGTAGCCTACCCCTGCGCCAAATCGGTCGTTAAAATAGTAATAACGTAAAAACACTTTTTATGTGATTAAATTTAATCTTTTTCTTTTTATTTTGTTATGCTAAGATACTGTATTTCATACAATATTAATTAAATCGAAAGAAGTAAAAGACAAAGATACTGTAGTTTTTAACCGACTTAAATAAATTAAAAGGTTGAGGTTATCAGCAAAAATTGTCTGCATGATGCACTAAAAAAAGTGAAATATAAATTATTTTTAAAAAAATTAAACAGCCTTCAAAAAAACCCACCAAAAAGTAAAAAATAATACCTCTAATACTGTATTCACACCAAATAACGTAAGTACTTTGAAGTCGAGTTTTAACCAAAAACACAAAGAAACAAAAAAATGAACATATTTCACGCCCGATTTCAAAGTAGGTACTTACGTTATTTGGTGTAAATACAGTATTAGAGTTATTATTTTTGGTGGTTTTTTTTGAAGGCGGTTTTTTCATAATAAGAGATTTCGAAAATGAAAATATTTTTAACTACTTGTACTGTAAACAAGAGTAACGGGACTCAACGCGACATTTATTATGAAGTACATATTATTATGTACTTACAGCTTGACGTTTCGGCTGTGTTGCAACAACCGTGGTCACAAGCAGACTACCGACAGACCCGTTACTCTTGTTTATAATTATAATGGAACGCGAAAGTTTAAAATCTTATACTTGTACTGTAACTAGTAGTTAGAGCATTCGCCGTGAAAGGTCGTGGGTTCGAGTCCCATCGGAGCTAAGTGCGAGGCGGGTCGATTTGTTTAATACTTCATTTTCAAAAATTGCGTTGTGAATGCAAAAAAGTAAAAATTATTTTATTTATGCAAACTTTAAAATCCAACCTACACTTTGCCAGTATCCCCGCTTATGCCCGAATACTCGTACGCTACTTATCTTTGGGAGCGTCTCAAACATCGCCCTGTCACTTAAAATGTCAAACGTATGAAAGAGATGCCATGATGTTTTATACGCTCCCCAAGATGATTTGCGTACGAGAATTCGGGCGTTAGTCCCATAAATTCTGTAGCGCCGTAGCAGCTACGAGCTACAAGCCGGGTATATCCGTAGACGATTTCGTAGCAGCTTGTTGGGAGTGAATTTATGTATTAGGCACTCCATGACGTTTAGAAATTAAGCATTTATTATTTGGGCTGTAGGTCCGCTCTAGAAGTAGCCCTGGATTTAACACCCTTGGATCTGTTTATACAACAGGAAGCCTCCATGGCTGCTATAAGGCTAAAACACCTAGGTCTGTGGTACAATCGAGAGGGTCCTCACTCCACATTGTGGAATGATTTAGTGAAACATGAGTCACTAATCGCTGCCCCATGCGATAGGATACCCAAGCAATACATTTTCGAAAAGAAATACCAAATACAGTTATTTGAAAATTACCGAGATCACTCTGGCATACATGAAGTCCGAATCTATACGGACGGCTCCAAGATGGGGACTGGAACTGGAGCTGGAGTATTCTCACAAGATCTGAATATCGAAATATCACTAGCGCTGGGCCAACACAGTTCGATATTTCAATGCGAATGTGTTGCAATAATAAACGCCGCTACCACGGCCCTGTCTAGAGGTATGAAGGAACTAAACATCCGCATACTGACCGACAGCATGGCCGTCCTAACAGCACTGGAGGCCAACACCATCAACTCCAGTATTGTCTACGAATGCCACAAAGTTTTGGATCGTTTAGCATCCAACAACGGAGTAATCCTACAATGGATTAAAGGGCATAGTGGATCACACGGGAATGACGCCGCCGATGAGCTGGCTAGAATGGGATCCTCCACAATAGTGGCAGGACCTACACCCATTCTGCCACTCCCATTCAGCCAACTGCGCTCATGGGTAAGGCAACGAACTCGTGCTGCACATAATACTCGTTGGGTAGCTCTAACAAGCTGTAGACAGTCTAAGATGGCGATGACTGGAGTCTCGCCGCGTTTGACCTGCAGGCTGCTCAGTCTCAATCGTCCAGACCTCCGGATAGTTGTTGGTACACTTACAGGTCATCTTACCTTAAACCGACAACTATTTATTATGAATGCGACAGACAGTCCTCTATGTAGAGGTTGCCTGAACGCAGAGGAAACTGCCGCCCACGTGATCCTGGAGTGCGTAGGTTTGGCCGCACAACGAACAGAAATCCTCACAGAGGTGAGGTCGCTCCTAGAAGCCTGTGAACGCCCCAGGAGGCTTCTGCGCTTCTGGAAGGAGCTAGGATGGCTCGACTAGCCATGTTCACGCATAACGGACCAAATATGAGTCTAAATGCGGAAAACTGTCAACACCAAATACCAAATTGGGCTGTAGGTATGTAACAGTTACTTTGCCTGCCTTTATTGTAGTGGCAATACTACTTCCGTTCACTCGTTCTATTGTTTTATGTCGGACATGACAGCCGGTGTAGTTTTATGTTTTGCTGATGCAAATAAACTGAAATATTGTGCAAAAAGATCGTTTGATATACTAGACACTCCATCTTTGGCTAAGGTCCGGTTGCTCGAAGCTCGGTTACGTTAACTATAGGGTTAAATTATGGTTAAAGTAAAATTAACCGGCGGTCAAATTTAAAAAGCGTTGTTGAAGCAGCGGTTACTTTAACGAGCAGTCAAATTACAGATTTAACGGCGGTCAAAATAACCGACAGGGTGCAGGTGGTTTAAATTTTGACATTAGTAATTAAGGGAAGGTATTAAAATAGTACAGACAACACTTTTAACCCTTTAGATAAACAACGTATTTTTCTTTTACCGATGTCAAAATTGACAACAGTTAAAATTTAACTTTTGTCAATTTTGACAAAAGTTAAATGTACGAGCAACCGGACCTTAGTAAAGTATCGTGTTTAGTACAGACAGATGCGTTTGAAATATTTACTTGTTACAGTAAAATAGTTGTCGCCCGCGGTTTCACCCGCGTCAAGTTTGACCATCGACTCTTTTTTTGCCCCCGTGCTCTTTTTTGAGGCATCAAGATCGAAAGCAGAACCAGAATTCTAGAGCTTAAGAACGTTCCTTTAAGTGTGCGCAATTGGACGCTTCAAAAAATAATATAATACGAGGTGGTTGTTAAGTCTGGTATCAAAATGTCAGTAGTTTCGGCAAGGAACGGTCCCAAGATTCCAAGAATATACATAATTTGGGTCTAAAAATGGCTCCACTGGCTGTTCTCAAAATGTGTCCCTTAGAAGAATAGTAGAAAGATAATAATCTAACAACGAAAACACACTTTTTTATTATTTCACGCGGTTTTCTTTAAATATTCAGAGCGATATTTAGTTTGTGTTTTTATAGAATTCTCTTTGGTTCGGAATTATACATTAAATTTATTTCAGGCTCGTGTATTTCTGTTTCAAATTTAGTGATTCACTTGTTTTCGTGCCATAGGATTTTTTAGGCTTTATAATACCTATGAGATCAAAGTGATCAGTTAAACAAAATGCTAAATTGGATGGATCGAGGCAACGGCTGTTTACGGCGGACGACCTTTTAGCAATTCCTGGGTCTGAGGACGAGCCACAGCCTACTGCAAAAGAGCCTGCAATTTCGGCCTCAACGTCTTCCCCAGATTCACGGGCTAAATCGAGGCGAAACGCCCGGAATAAGAAACAGTAATAATGCTAATTATTGTTATGCGCTCTTTCAGTAGGTAGCTATTGCTTGTTGATTATTTTCTTTCATGTTTTGGTGTTATTTCTTCTAATTTTAGTGTTAATTTTTATTTCTGTTAATAAGTATCTAACTACCCTTTGTATAGCAATGCAATAATTTTCTTTCTACCACTTTTCACTTTTGTTTGGTAAATGTAAAATTATTTACTTGTCAATGTCACTTGTTAGTTGTCAATTTGATTTATTTCTGACATTGCTATTTTAACGCTTCGCTTTGTTCAGGTTCAGTAGTGTATTCGTCCTTTTCGGTACCGGCGAAGGTCTAAGCCATACTGCCAGTTCTTTGGTGTCTTCTCTTTGTTCATTCTGTCAAATAACACAGACTAGTTAAAATTTAGTAGCTTTGGCTGATTTATTCATGGCTTTGGCTCTGCGTATTTTTGCACATTCATGTATTATCACGCTTGTTGAGTTACTTTTATTTAACGGCAATGCTTTATTATTATTTGGTCAGAGTGTGTATTTTTCTATGTTTTTCCTTTTGTTGTTTTTTTTAGTCAACTAGCAGGACAGTAGTAGTATAAAATAGTACAGTAAATTTAGTTATATTATATAATACCGTTATTAATATTTTATTATTTATATTCTTATATATTTGTAATGATAGATACCGATGATGATTCTTTTCATACTGCCCACGATTTGAGCTTCTCCTCTAGTTCCAGTGATATTTCTCAGTCTGAGCCGGAAACGTTAGGCTCCCTTTTAAACAGTGCTTTCCCTAATAATCCCTTTTCCTTTAATGTTTGCCATCTTAACGCACAAAGTATCCCAGCTAGTTACTCTGATCTTCTTGACACTTTCTCCTCTTCTCCCTTTCATGCTATCCTAATCTCTGAAAGCTGGCTCAAGCCATGCCTTCCTTCCTTATCTTATTCGCTTCCTGGTTACGTCCTGATACGCAACGATCGCACTGGCGGTATGCGCGGCGGTGGTGTTGCTATATACTTGCGTGATGATATACCATACAAGGTTTTATCCTCTTCTCCATCCCCCTACGTCACCGGCTCGGCTGAGTACATCATTCTGGAAGTTTGTGTCAAGGGCGCTAAGGCGGCCATTGCAGTTTTATATTGTTCTCCAAATGTAGATTACTTCTCCCATTTCGAGACTCTCCTAGAACCCCTTTCAACGGACTACAGACATCATGGGTGACTTTAACACGGATCTTTTATGTACGACACCACAATCTCTCAAACTTTCAAATATCGTCAACTCTGTTAACCTCTCCATTCTGCCTTCTCAGGCTACTCATCACAACCCCTCTTCTAAAGACACACTGCTTGATTTGATAATTACCTCTCCGGATTATGTTTTCAATCACGGTCAGCTACCTGCTCCGGGTTTCTCTAAGCACGACCTCATCTACCTTCAGTACCGTTTGAGACCACCTAAGCCTATACCCACTATTGTCTGGATGCGTAATTACTCTCGACTCAACCTCGACAGATTGAGAGAGGACGCGAGTAAACTAAATTTTGATATGATTCTCGAGCTATCTTCAGTTGATGATCAAGTCTCTCACCTTAATCATTGCATTATTCAGCTGTTTGATTCTCACGCACCCGTAAAACCTGTACGTGCAAAGCGGCCACCTGCTCCTTGGATCAGTCATGGTGTCCGTATGGCGATGACGCGCAGAGATCGTGCTTTTCGGAAATACAAAAATGACAGAACTGACACGAACTGGTTGCTGTACAAAACTGCACGTAATAGGTGCAATGCTATGGTAAGGACAGCCAAGCGCCAACATTTCCTTGACAATGTTTCCGGTTGTTCCTCGGCTACCACATGGAAATTTCTCCATTCTCTTGGTATTGGAAAATCCTCTTCGAAAACTATCCCCTGCCCGTTTTCTCTAAACGATTTAAACAATCATTTTTCCTTCGCTCCATCTCCTGACCCCCTTACTAAGTCCAATACCATTGAACGTATTACCTCTAATGGCCCCTTGCTTTCTGAATCTTTTTCTTTCTCTCAAGTGACCTCCGACGAGATTCGTAAAATCATTTCCACCCTCAAATCCACTGCCGTCGGATATGATGACATTAGCAGGAAAATGGTTGTCTGTGTCCTGGAACAAATTCTTCCTTATCTAGTCTATATCATTAATTATTCCTTTGAAACTGGTCAATTTCCTATCCTCTGGCGTAAGGCCTATGTTACTCCTCTCCCCAAAGTTTCTACACCTCGACTTTTGAATAACTATAGGCCTATCTCCATCCTTCCTTTCCTCTCCAAAATCCTAGAAGTAGCTGCTTACCAACAGGTCTCATCTTTTATCTATTCCAACTCCCTTATTTCCCCCTTCCAGTCAGGATTTCGCCCTGGACACAGCACAACCACTGCTCTCCTCAAGGTCACCGATGATATCAGAATGGGCATGGAGAACCAGCTGGTCACCATCATAGTACTTATCGACTTTTCAAACGCCTTTAACATGGTTGACCACGATATCTTGCTTGCTGTTCTAGGGTCACTTAACTTCTCGTCTCTGTCACTTGAGTGGTTCTCTAGCTATCTCCGTGACCGCTGGCAGGCTGTTCGAGTAGGTCCGGATATATCCCATTGGAATAATCTCTCTGCCGGCGTACCACAAGGTGGTATTCTATCTCCTCTCCTTTTCTCCTGCTTCATTAACTCCCTTCCTCCCTCGCTTGGCTGTTCCTATCATTTATATGCTGACGACCTTCAAATTTATGTACAGTCGCCAGCCGATGAAATTGCTTCCGCTATTTCCCAAATTAACTGTTCACTACAAGCCGTTAACAACTGGTCATCCTGTTTTGGGATAGCGGTGAACCCGACAAAATGCCAGGCTATGGTGGTGGGCGGATCTAAGCAGATCGCTAAAATTGACATGAGCGCAATTCCAACTGTTACTCTGAATAACACCATCATACCTCTTTGCACCAGCGTCAAGAACTTAGGCCTGCACATTGATTCGACGCTCAGTTGGATACCACAAGTCTCCGAGGTGAGTCGAGTAGTCCATTATTCGTTACGTTTTCTGAATAGGTTTAGGAACTTTCTCCCTGTAAAAACCAAGATCACTCTCGTCAACTCTCTTATCCTTCCACTCCTTGATTACGCTGACGTGTGTTATCCAGATCTGAATGAAGATCTTTTAAACAAGCTGGACCGGCTTCTCAATAACGCTTTTCGTTTCATCTTCTCTCTTCGCAAATTTGATCACATTTCCTCATACCGGTCACAGCTTAAGTGGCTCCCCATCCGTCAGCGCCGACAACTAAGGTTGCTCTGTACGCTCTATTCCATTCTCACCAATCCAAATTCCCCTGAATACCCAAAATCTAATTTCCAGTTTCTTTGCGATTCTCATGATCGCCCTCTTCGCTCCACAAACTCTCTCTCTCTCAGTACACCTCTCTTTCATTCTGGCTATATGTCTGAGTCTTTCACTCTGCATGCCCTGCGTCTTTGGAACCTCCTTCCTGATGCTATCAGGAGGTCTCCCAGTAAATTCTCTTTTAAAAAGAATGCTCGCCTTTTTCTACTGGATGGCTTGAACTCGTAGTTCAAGCCATCATAAGCTCATCATCATCATCGATGTATTTATTTCACTTTTGATTTAATCCCTTTAGTATGTAGTATATTATTTTATGTATTTTTTATATATTTATTTACTGCATGTATTTGAATTATATTCTTATTATTTATATAAATAAAATATAAGTATATATCTATCTATATTATATTTTTTGATATTTGTTTATTTTAGTGTGTATATATAGCATGTATAAGTAGGTTTTGTACCGCATTCGTTGTTCTCTGTTTCCCAAAGGTTGACTGGCAGAGAATACTTTTAGTATTAAGTCCGCCTTGTATATTTTACTGTGTGTATTTTGTACAAAAGTTGAATAAAATTAAAAAAAAAAAAAAAAAAAAACACAGGTAAGGACCTTCCTTAAAAATGCGTTCAAGTTAAGTCAGGCATTAAAACAAAAAGAGATTAATATGATGATAAGCTGATTGACACCCATGTTATCAGCGACCACACCTCTGTCCAGCACACACCTTCAAATCACCCCTAATAGCCCACATACAGTTTGCAAGCTCACCTATAATCTCCTATATTGTTTGCAGTCTCACCGTGACAAATATATTCCACGTAGATCCCGCGCTCCGCATACGAATGAGATCAATCGAATTATGGGACCTTCCTGCTTATTGCGTTTGATCTTCGGTCTTTGCGGATGTACCTATTGTTTTGTCAAGGGTTGCAGCGGGTTAGATGTAAGTATCTTTTTTACTTTCTTTTACATTTGTTAACTAGATACAATTTTGAATATAGAGACACTGAATGAAACCATGAACTTGGCACAGAGTGCGGGCCACATTGCAAGCTAACGAAGCTAACGAGCCGAGCGATGTGATGTTTCACATCTTTTGATACTTCGGTTCACACAGCGGGCCGATCGCCGTAATACCGTAATTCTATGCAGCGCGTCTTGATCACGTTTGCGTCTTGACGTTTGACTTCGTATTGCCGTAATGACATAACGACGCACACGTCACGCAAACCTATAGTCCATGGAGCTTGACTTAATACTGAGGTAACTGGAGTTCTCACCCTGAATAAAAAAGTGTACCCAGCAAATTTGACATTTATGTATGTAGTGGCTGTCAGTTGTCTCATATGACCATACGTATTTTTTTAAAGTGTAGGTGAGACGGAAGACAGCCACTGTACAATTTTTGGTCACAAAAAAGTGTTAGTACTGCACTCTCCAGTTACCTCAGTATTATGTATAGCTCCATGCTATAGTCCTAATAATCCTGTCTGATCCGGTGACATCCGTGACAGAGGAACCCATGAAGTTTGACTTAATACTCTGAGGTAACTGGAGCTCTCACCCTGAATAAAAAAGTGTCGCCAGCAAATTTGACATTTATGTATGTAGTGGCAGGTAGTGGCTGTCAGTTGTCTCATATGACCATACGTATTTTTTTAAAGTGTAGGTGAGACGGAAGACAGCCACTGTGTTATTTGTGGTATTCAAAAAATTGTTCGTACTGCACTCTCCAGTTACCTCAGTATTAAGTCGAGCTTCATGGAGGAACCACTTGCAATATGTAATTAGCTGTCAAAATAGCCTGTCATATGAAAATTGTTTTAGTTCCAAAGATTATCACCGGAACAGAAAACGTTGTCGCACTGTAAAATTTTTGATAACGCGCGTTATCAAAAACGGTTTTACAAATAAATAAATAAATTAATTAGTTAAACAAATAATATAAACTGAAAGGTTACGAACAATATTTTGTAAGATAAAAATATGTTTCTAGAGGACTAGGCACTAGGAGACTCCTTCTAACAGATTCTTCAATTAGGAAATCGTTAATTTTATCCAATAAACTTTGACTTGGTAGCTAGTCGATAGATCTACCCTTAGCCGCTGACGACACCCGTGGGACGGGGGTGGCGCTATTTAAAGCGGGACGCTGACCCGGCTAAACGCGTTAGGTGAAGAAAACAATTCTAACTTAAAAGCAAGAAATTATATTTCTGAGGAAAACCAGCAACGCAAGCAACGCATTTAAAAAATAAGTTTGTCGTTGCTAGATAAAATGGTACAATAATTAAAATTATAGAAAAAGGTAATGCTTATGGAAAATTTAGAAGATTAAGTTATAATGGTGGTAAATTTTTAGCTCTACTGTTACCTATTTAAAGGCTAACTTGACCGGGCTATGTTTAATTGTAGCATTTTGTATTGTATGTTTTGAAAAACTTCAAGTAAAGCTTTGTTTTTGTTATTCTATAAAGAACAAAACAAGTCTACACTGTGCTGCGTTCGTAATGAGGTCATGACCTTGCACCGGGTCTCCCTCCATTGGAAAGGAGGTTAAGGAGGGATGCTACCCCAGGCCACTCGGTCACTAACACGATGAGCGTGCACTTGTTTCGAGAGTCTTACTAGTGTTGGTCGATTGTTGTTATCCACAGATCACCTGTAGTAGCAAGCTACACTGTGTTGTTATCTGTGTTGTAATAGTTTATTTTAGACGACCGATTTGGCGCAGGGTTGCACCTGCCTTCTGTGCCAGAGGTCTCTGGTTCGATTAGTGAACAAGACAAATATTTGTGTACATGAACATGTCTATTTGTCTTAGGCTGCGTGTTTTCTGTATATTAAGTATGTATTTACAACAAACGAAGTATGTATTACATATCTTAACGACAACAACTTATGAGCTAGATAATTTCGTGACTGTAACAAATTTATTTATTTATAATACATGAAGTCTCTTTCTTTTTTGTGAAACTAGCTAAAAGTGAAACGAAACTATCTGATCTCTAAAAAATATCAAAGTAAATTGTGTTATTTGTTCTTTCTATAATGATTTTATATCTGTACTAGCTTTCCGCCCGCGGCGTGAACCACATGACGTTATCCCGTGGGAATGTGATATTTTACCGGGATTATATTTAGCCTAAGTCACTTTCCAGCTCCCAACCTATACTCATACCCAAATCACGTCTATCCATTCCTCCGTTTTGACGTGAAAGACGGACAAACAAACAAATACACTTTCACATTTATAATATTTTAGTATGGTTGCAATTTCCTAAAACCACGTTATTCGGTACCAAATGTGTATTTATATGTGTATTTTTAAAAGTGTCTTAGTTTCCTTTCTTGCCATCACAAACAAAACTCTTATTCCACGTCCATAATATAAAACCTAGGTATGGTTCTGTTCCCGAAAAAACCCAACTAAGTAACATTCCACAGACAAGGAATGTCGTGTGTAATCACGCGATGCTGGACAAATATCACGTGACAAATGTGTGTAAGGCAGACTGGCTGGTCACGTGAAGACAACAAAAATACAGCCGCCTCCCGCCGAATTTACCCGCCCCTGTGGTAGTGGTACGCACCACCAGTATCCAGACCCAGAGGTCCAGGGTTCGATTCCGAGTGGGGGATATTCGGTATGTATGTATGTCAATGTATATAATAGTATTATATAGTTGCAGAGCGAGCTGGTTTGTCTCATGTTAATTTTGGTACCCGTGTCTTACAGTAACAGCAATTTTTCTAATAATTGTATTATTTATTCAAAAAATCCTTTTATTTGTTAATACTTATAGTTTCGAATATACGGCGCAGCTTGCAGTTTCCTTTTTATTAATCCTTTAATATAATGTGAAAAAGATTAAGATTAGTGTGTCCATTAAACTATTTGATTCCTTGTGTAGTTGAAAATTGTTTACCGTTTTAGGTAATAAGCAATATTGTACTTAATTTAAGCGGCATTCTGTATAGTGATAGAAATTAACCTTATATGTGAAGGTCATTTTTCAAATTTGACGACTCTGTATAATTTTATTTTAATTTTTAGTTTTTTGCATTCATAATGCAATTTGTATCACTGAAAAAATCGGAGCTGGTTGTGAGACGTGTCGATTTTTTCAAAATACTTCATTTTCCATTTTTTTGTGATAAAAATTGCATTGTAAATGCAAAAAACTAAAAATTAAAATAACTTGCAATAGTAATTTCATCTTTAGCGTTTGCCAAATACCTGGAAAGGTATTTCTTTTGCGTGTGAGGGTAGTAATATCTCCACATTGATGAAATTAACACTGACTATACAGTGCGTAAGAAGTATTGGATAAATTCGACGCTTCTCGTAACGACTCCGTAGCTCAGTGGTTAGAGCAGTCGCCCGGAAAGCGAAAGGTCGTGGTTTCGAGTCCCATCGGATCTGATTGTGAGACGGGTCGATATTTTCTAAATACTTCATTTTCCATTTTTCAGACTCTGTATAAGTACTCTGTAAAACAGGGAGAAAAAAATAGCCCTTGGCGAGTTTCTTGCCGGTTCTTCTCGCTACAAGGTCTCCTGCCGTAGGATTTTCGAACCGATGGCGTAGCTTCATTGACGTTCATAAGTGTTGTTAAACAAACCTAAATTGAATAAACGATATTGAATTTTGAATTTTATTTGGTTTGGTTGGTGGTAGGGCTTGTTCAAAGTCCGCCTGGCTAGCTACTTTTTTTATTAGGTTAGTTGGAATGCTCGTTTAGCTAGTATTAAGATACAAAAATTGTATTCTATTATGAAAGACAAGGCAAAATTTCGTGTGACGAATTCTTGCGCGAGATCATAATATATTTGAAGTGTTCTTGAATATGAAAATCTTCAATATTACGAATACTTACCGGCGCGCTTCGCAGAATACAAAGGATATTCATGAAATGTCTGGAGTGCCACTTCGGCAGTACCGTCCGCACAAATATTACTATGCTTATTAAAGTTTTCTAGAATCTTAGATGAAATTCTTCTAGAGTCAGCATTTTGGTCGTGTCAAGATCTTAAACTAGTGAGTAGTTTTTTTTTTTAAATTGCTTTAACTTTTTTGCTGACTGTAGCTGGTATGAGAGTTTGTGTAGCGGCAGCGAATTGTTAATGTGAATTTAAAGCCTGTTATCCATATGGCAACATGTTGTCCATCATGTTGAATGTAGGCGCGTAAGGGTTGGACCACATCTGTCAGCATCAAATAGCACTTGTTCCGCCTGTGCTACAACGTCCTGGATGCATGAGAACGCGCGCTAAAGCATGCGGACGCGCGCTGTCGCATTCAGCAGCGCCCCGATCGCGGTAATTCTATGCAGCGCGTCTTGACCACGTTTGCGTAATGAAGTTTGACTTCGTATTGCCGTAATTACATAACGACGCACACGTCACGCAAACCTATAGTCCCACAATCCTGTCTGTTCCGGTGACATCCGTGACAGAGGAGCCACTTGCAATGCGAAATTAGCTGTCAAAATAGACTGTCGTATGAAAACTGTTTTAGTTTCAAAGATTATTTTCATCATCTCATTATCATCTGTTCAGAAAACGTTGTCGCACTGTCAACGCCGCGAATTATCAAAAACGGTATTGTGCGTCGCGTGAACGTCAACTGCACGTACAGTGCCACAAACTTTTCTGTTCCGGTGGCCAAAATGTGAAACTATCATGTTTTTTTTAAATGTCATTCTGCTGTCAAGTTGATTTCCAACCATAGCGCTGCTGGCGACTGAAGGTCTTAGAAGTCAGGGCCGGGTAAATTGCTACAAAAAAAAGAAAAACGTACATAGCGCCGCTGTCACAGGAACAGAAAGATTGTGCCACTGTACACCTGACTAATGCGTCATAGGATTACCGCGATCGGGGCGCAGCAGGGGATCGCGCGCGAACGCACGCGTCAGCATGCCGCAGCTCGCACAAGCATGCTTCAGCATACTTAGCGCGATCACGGGATGGGTGACCACTGGCTAAAGTACCATCCGTTAAACTGTTTCTTTTGACTGTTGCATTGTTTGGAGCTATCTCTAAACCGTCTCACCAGGAAAAGCTAACATGTCATAACATGTTGATACTTACGTAAAACTATCTCAAGGCGTTTGTTAAAAACTCAAAAAAATTGGTCTTATTTTCACAATTCTTTCACCAACGTCAATGTTTCTTCCCAACATACATAATGTTTTTAAAACCCAACCGCGAAGGAAGATAAAAAACGACAAGAACCCCTTTGTAGCGAAAGGGCTCGGAAAGGAATAATACTCGTTTGGTTGTGGGAATAAAAACGCAACAAATTGCGATATAAATGTACCCGTTTTATCTGTCGCGCGCTATACTGCTTGTGCCGCGATGGGGTGTCCAGGAGTTCTGTATTTGTAGGATCCAGTCTCAATATGTTTTATACTGGGTGGCGCAAAAGTACTTACGAAATAATCGTGGAAATGTTGTAACGTAATAATTAATCAGTGATAAAATCACAACGTGAATTTCGTCGACGCTTCAAGATCACCCGATCTGACCTGTCCAGACTTCTTTCTTTGGGGCTATTTGAAATCTCTGGTGTATGTGAACTGTGAACAAGCCACACTCTAGCAGCCCAAGGAAACATTAATCAAGAAAAGGAACATATCGCAGGGAGTTATGGAAAATGTCATAAATAGGGATCAAAGATGCGTCAACTTTGCAGGTCACCATTTAAGAGACATAATCTTCAAAATCCTAATGAGACGAAATTTCATGGCATAAATATACGTATATAAAAAACTAATTCTAGTTTTCTAATTTAGAAAAAAGTTGTAGCTGAACCAAATAGTGCCAGTAATTTTGCGCCACCCAGTAGAAACATTGTATTGACCGAGTCTATTGAAATACTAGCTTTCCGCCTAGGGCTTCGCCCGCGTGGACTACACGACGTCATCCCGCAGGAATGTAACATTTTGACATTATATCGCCGGGTTAATGCAAATACCAACTAACTCAAGGAATTGTAGTTTTGAGTTATAGCGTTTTTAAAGTTTGGGAATCTAAAACTAGTGTTAAATAAAGGAATTGTTGTTTTTAGTTATGATTAGTTGCATTCTTAGTTAACTATGTTTTTAATTAGGTAGAACAAGCGCAGATAAATTCATCGTAAACCTAAAAAAAAACAGTTTTTTATTACTAACCCCCCATGTAGTTGGTTTTACTTCTCGATTAAGAAATACCGATAACTAATAAACTAAAGGTGAACGATGAATATAAGTAAGCTTGAATAATTATTTTAAATATTATTTGGAGGAAAACGGACAATGGTGTACGTGGGTCTGATAGTTTTCAATAAAAATGAAAAAATCTATAATGCTAGTTGGTTTTACCTCTCGATTAAAAGAATAAAATCAATTACGTTTAAACGAAATAACTTCAAAACCTCTTAAATTATATTAATTTACATCATAAACACAAAACAGTAAAACTATATTAATTAAAACATCTTGTTGAAAAAAATTAGGTTTCCAATTTCAAATAAATACTCACTTTTGATATTTCTAAGGTTGCATAAGAGGAAAGAAAGATTCTATTTCAGTACTTTCCGCATCATCATCATTATCAGCCGTAAGTATGCCGCCCTGGGCCTTCCCCCATGGATATCCACAGCGATTTGTCCTGCGCTGCCTGCGTCCAGCGACTTCCCGAGACCTTGACCAGATCGTCGGTCCACCTTGAATATACAGGACTATCCTGCCTACGGAACGTCGTCCGGTGCGCGGTCGCCATTCGACAACCTTTCTGCCCCAACGGCCATCGGTTCTCTGCGCAATGTGTCCCGCCCGCCCACTGCCACTTCAGCTGAGCGATCATTCGAGCGATGTCGGTAGTTTTAGTTCTCCTGCGGATCTCGTCACTTCTCATTCGATCGCGCAGGGAAACGCCACACACAGGTGTGTTAAGACCTCGTCATTGATGTTGATGCCGTATCTTTTCTTAGAAGCTTCAAAATACTTCCCATCGCAACTGTAAACAGTTTTGTGAAATAAAGTCTCCATGTTTCACACTTCGCTGGAATTGGACTGGATAAGAGCTCTGGTTCCGATTAAGAAATCGGTACGACATGGTGGCTAGCACTTATCTACTAGACTACAGCACTGCCTAGATCTCAATCGAATCAAAGGCTTTCTCATAGTCCACGAACACCATGCAAAGAGGGTATAACTTGCAGCAGCGACTGAAATAGTCTGAATATGCTCTACAGTACTATAACCATTTCCGAAACCTGCTTGTTCAGGAAGTTGGTAGTCATCGAATCTACGAGCGTAACGATTCGTAATGACTCGAACATAATTTGTAGATATGGCTCAGGAGCGACATGAATTCTGAGTGAGAGATTATCACCCTTCTTGAAGAACAGCATCACATCGCTTCTCCCCATGCCTTAGGCCTTTTGCCGTCAAGAATGACAGAGCAACAGGTGTTTGCGTGGAATACATCAGTAAATAGAATCTATCTCAGGATTTCAAGTATTCACGAAAGGACGCTACCTTGCTTCTTCATCGATATAAAATTTATGTCGACGAAGAAGCACAATTTAAATGATGTCGCTGTAATCAAAGCTGTTTAGACAAGACGATCGATTAGCGACCACTACATGTTTAGAGGCACATAGAACATCAACGTCATACCTACTTGAAAGATCCCGTCCCGACTGATAAAATCTACACTCCGACCAATACCGGCTCAATTGCAAAACCCCGAGTGCTTTCAGCTCGAGCTTCAGAACCGCTTATAATAAGCCCTTGAAAATGGCATTGAATCATCTATCTCGTTTTTGACTCTACCATTCGGACTAATACAGGTCCATTTGCGGCTTCTGGGCTTCCTGAAAGAGGAGTTCATCATAATAGAGGTTCTCTCCATGAAGTGTGGCAGCACCTTGCCCGAGTTCCGTTCCTCATGTCAGCCGAACGACGCCCACTGCTGGGCATAGGCCTCCCCCAAGGATCTCCACAACGATCGGTCCAGCACTTAACTCATTATCGCAAAGTTTGCATTGAAATCCCCCATCAAAACCATGCAGTGGGTTTTATAGCTACGTATGGCTTGTAAGTCTCCTCATACTACGTTAGTACTATTATGTATTCCATGCTCATACACAGCCTCCACTTTGTCATCGTTGTGGGTCGAAGTCGAATTGTAGACCTGTATGACATTCAGCGAATACCGTTAATTGTATCAGTTTCCCTGCTCGATACTCGCCTGATGGTGACCACGGTGGAGGACGATGAACCCGTCACCACCTGGGAACTGTTGGTCTGAGCACCAGCGCAACGCAATTAACACGCATGCGCGCCTTCAAAATTCCGTACCAATACCAACTACCAGCAGATAGTTGGTTTTACCTCTAGATTTCTTCTTTCTAGACGGAGTAAAATGGTAGTGGTAAAAGCGACTATTGCGGCTTAAATGCTTTTACTTTACTAAATTGTAAAGATTAATAAGTATAATATGGCAAGTAAAAGCGATTATCCTGAGTTGGTATATTTTAGTCCTAGAATTTCAGAACTATTAGGATGATTTGAGTAATTGCTAAAATGAATTAAATTGAAATAATTTAGTTTAGCCCTTGATTTCATTTTTAATTGCTCATTATCCCATGATATTCGATTTTTCACTTGAAGATTGCTGTAAAGTATTTAGTTTAGACGGTTTTGCTTCTCACTAACTCCGAAACTATCAGGTATTTCACGTAGTTTGTTTTACCATTCGAAAGAGGACAAATTTTTAAGTAAAATGGCATTCATAACTCATTTTGCCAAAAAACGCCAGTTAGTTGGTTTTTGCATTAACCCGGCGATATAGAAGTGTCCCAGTGTTTCCAAACAACGTGGCCCCCCTACAGCCCCCCCGCGCCCCATTGAATCCTAATTGAGAGCGTTCATCGCGTGAGAGCTGGCAAGCTGCTCAATATGTTATGTTATTAATAGATGTGTTACTAACCTTACTTTTGGTAAAATATATCATCAAAATCATTTATAATTTTTTATTCAATTTAGGTTGAGGTAACAACACTTATGAGCGTCAAAGAAGCTACGCCATCGGTTCGCAAATCCTACGGGCGGCGGGAGACCTTGCGAGAAGAACCGGCAAGAAACTCGTCAAGGGCAATCTTTTTCTCCCTGTTATATTTCATACAGTCGTCAAATTTTATTGAAAAATTACCTTCACATTAGTAAGGTCACTGTATAGAACACAAGGACACGATATAGAAGTGTCCCAGTGTTTCCATACCACGTGGCCCCCCTACAGCCCCCCGCGCCCCATTGAATCCTAATTGAGAGCGTTTATCGCGCGCTGAGTGGTCGCACGAGAGCTGGCAAGCTGCTCTATACATATGTTACCTAACGCGAAGCAAATATGTTAGGCTTCATTCTGCGAAAACTTGAAGCATCCTCTGTGGTCTAGTGGTTCACACCACCGATTTCAGACCAAGAGGTCCTGGGTTCGATTCTCAGTGGGGGTATATATATTGTATTGTCAGATGATGACTACCAGATGCAAATACTTGACTAACTTCATAAATAAATGAAACGCATATTAAGGCTTGCCTATATTTGAGAATATCTCTCGATTTTCCTGGGATTTCATCTCCTTATCCTGACTTGGTGAAAATAAGATCACGTCAGAAGTATAAATAAACTTAGTAAAAAACTACAGCGATTTTTAATCAAATAATCTATACGATCCTAAATATTATTGGTGTCCACTAATTAAACCAATTTCCAATAGTATGTAACCCTAATTTTGAGAATAATTTTGAATTTTCGTATTTTAGGAGTCTTTTCGAAAAGAAAAAGTGTCGAGGCAAAATCATTTAATCGTGTTTCTGAATCTTTACGAATGTAGGTAAAGGTATGAAGAAATATATATCTTATTACCAGATTTGTAACAACTCTTACCTTCCTATAGTTTTATATCAAAATGTCCATACTTCTTCCGAGTATCCCCTTTCACGTAATTGCATTACGACTCGTAAGCTTATTAAGTTATTACATGTCTGCTAACTTGCTGAGTGAAATAACATTAAGTGAATTCTACAAGCGTAATGAAGTATGTAATGAGTTACTTATTGGAACATGGTACAGCAGTACAGTACATGGAACATGGTATAACAGGTATATTTCATTTCATGTATTCTGATCAGTGTATTACTTTAATTTTAAAATATAATAAAAGTATTAATAAATATTGGACACCGTCACATACATTGTTCCAATACTAAGCTATAGTAGCTTGAGCACTAGTATTTTGGAAATTGGCAACAACGACAAGTATTACCAAATACACCCAGACCCGAGGAAATATTGAAAAGTTCATTTTCAATATTACCTCTCAACGACCAGGTGCGTGTATACACGCACTTGCAACTATTTATTTTTTATTTTATTTTATTTATTAGGAAACTTAACAGCCATTTTTCTGCTAAACATGCATAAAAACAAACTTATATTTACACTTAGCCAATAAAAGAGTTTCACAGCATGTAATTATTGTACAGGCAAACTATTAAAAAACTAATTAATTTAAAAGAGTGAGACAACAGATCAAAAACCGTCTAAACTAAATAGAGATGTGAATATGCATCTACTGGATGCATATTCTACTATGCAAGAGATTATGGTTGGCAGACCAAGTTTTACCCATAAAGCAGGTACTTATACACATAAATGTATGTAATGTAATATAATATAAAGTTTGATAGGTATTTAAGATGCGTAAGATAAATAAATAGTATTATAATAATTATTGTAATGCAATGAAAGATAAACAGAGACAAAAAGACACACAAGACAGCACAAACACAGTGTTGATAATTATCATGCCTATAAATAAATAAATAAATGATTGTTTAAGTATCTATCTATCACGAAATTGTCCAAGACGCTAGAACTACCCCCAATTGTTTTTTTTGTTAGTATAGCAATTTTGATATGTTTTGTATGCGTTTTCGATGTTCAAAAGAGAGATAAATTCGTCATACTATAAAAATACACTATAATATGTGACCCAGAAGAAAAAATAAATAAAAAACATTTAATTTCGATTTTTTTTGAAACCGGAAGTAATTAGTTTTTTGAAAATTTCAAAAAATAAATTAAAATTTTTTTTCCGTATATTATATTTTTATCAGATAGATTTTTTTATGTAGATTCTAAATATATATATACTTCTTATATGTTATTTTATCGATAACTGTGTGAAAAAAAATATATATCGCATGGACCGCACTATTGTTCTTTGTTTACGCAAAAGGTCAAGTTCGAACGACCATTATAAAAACAAAACATATCGTAAAACTGTCGAAATAGTCTTAGTTTATAGCCTTGTTGTTCAGCTTATTATAAATGTAACCAAAGACGGCCTAAGTATAACCAGATGTTCGGGATAGCGATAGCCGCGCACTCAAAGTGCTTTGTTTACATAAAAAATGGGCCATTAAAAAAGACCCTGGCTTTACAAGAGTTAATCGACCGGGAATTGAACCCGGTATGTCTTGAGATAGCCGCACTTTGAAAACCGGTTCGTACATCACTTGGTTCATAAGTTAGGTTTGGTATGGATACAATAATGTTTCAAAAGTATTTTACCCGCGTGGTTCCCGTTCCTTTAGAAATATCAGGATAAAACATAGCCTATGTCACTCAGGAATAATGTAGCTCCTTATTGGTGAAAGAATTTTTAAAATCGGTCTATTACTTTTTGAGTTTGTCCATTACTAGCTTCCCGCGCGCGGTTTTACCTGCGTGAACTAAGACCCGTGCCCAGGAGTGGGAAAAAGTAGTCTTTGACACTCAGGGATAGGGTAGCATTCTAATGGTAAAATATTTTTTTAAATCGGTTCAGTAGTTCCGAAGATTACCTCCTAGAACCTCACAAAGTCACAAACTCTACCTTTTTATAATACATATTATCTCCTTATCCATCCATAAGGAAGGCCAGTGCCCCAGCAGTGGGGACATTAAATGGCTGATGATGGTGATGATGATGATACACAAACAAACATACAAACAATCTAAAAATCAAATGTTCTATAAACTATTATTAGTACTTGTAGATTAGTTGTATTAAAAATACTTACTAATTGAACGGATCGAGCTGAAAGGTACGCAAATAGTTATTATAGCGTGATATTTAATTTCCTAAATGGAACGTGCTCCAGAATGTGTATGGAAAGATATTAATAGTAGATTGTACAACAAGTGCATAAAACATACCATTTTACCCGAGACGTATATATCCACCCGAGCCGTAGGCGAGGATGGATAGTCAATTCGAGGGTAAAATGGGTTTTATGTACGAGTTATACACTCTGCTTTTCACTTCGAGTGTGAGGAAAACAAATAACAATATTGCAAAAAAGAAAAAATAAAGACTTCGCCATATTGGCGGGAAAACTTTATTTTTCTTTTTCTTTTTAAACAGCAGCACAGTGACTTAGCATAGATCGTAGTCCATAATGCTCTTGAAATACTTATTTCTTACAAAACTCATTAATTTTGCCTAGTTTTATTAATTTAGTAATTTAACATGGATTTTGTACAAAATTAAAGAAACAGAATGAAATACTTAACAAGTTTATTTAACGAAGTTTAACTGCGTGTGTGACTGTTTACCTGACGACCTTTGTCTTAGAGTTTGAGACTTAGACAAAGATTTTACTTTATGCACTAGAGCATAAAAAGCGATTTTATGCAGCCTATACCCAACATAAAGACGAACTTTACGAGCATGAGAAGTGAAAAGAATATTTTTTATAAAGAAGCTGGATAGTCATCCACGTTACCCTGAATTTATCGCGAGCGAAGCCGCGTGCAAAATTAGTTTAAACTATTGAGAAAAATGTGTCAACTTTTAATGAAGATTTGACCTGCTAAATAATTACGAGTTGTTAAAAGCAAAAGTCGCAAAACAAACCGAGACTGACTCGACGACAAAGTTGACTTATAATTGTTTTAATTGCTTTGGTATTAAGAACCAAATTGGTTTAATATTTAAGGAGGCCTTTTCTGTGCTTTCGTGGTGAATTGTTTTGCTCCTTGTTCTTAAATCATAAAATATCGTTGTTAATAAATATATTTAATTAAATATACGTGCATGAGAGTTTACGAAAAGGAAACTGGTTTTATTTCTCCAAAAGCATATTTTTTTACATGAGAAATCATTTAGATGCGACAGTTACTTACTCCGTCTTTTTCTTACGTTTTTTCGCCTTAAACCTTAGACCAACTTTCATGAATGATAGAAATAGATTGGCCTTTTGAAAGGGCCCTCAGATATTTCTTGTGTGAAAACTAAGGGCTAAAATAAGGGTCAAAACTTAATTTAAAGTCGCAGGTACACTACTCGGGACTTTAAAAAAGAACTATCACAGAAATAAAACTTCTTTCCAATATCAAGCTATAAGGATAACTTCATAGATTATATTATTCGAGATCGGGCGAGCATTGGCCGACAATTCGATTTCCAAAGAGATACCTAGGGTTGTCGCCTGTTGACAGATACAAGTACATAACAAAGAAGAAATGAAAAATTGAAAATGAAGCATTTAAAAAAATTTACCTGTCTCACAACCGTGTGTTCGAGTCCCATCGAAGCTGGTTGTGAGACGAGTAGATTTTTCTAAATATTTCATTTTCAATTTTCCAATAATAAAAATTGCATTGTGAATGCAAAAAAGTAAAAATTGAAATAATTTAAAGAAAAAGTGGTTTTAATTTGCAAGTAATTGAGTTAATACTCAAAATCGGTCAGTTGACAAATGACACATTATTTACAGTCGTGCTTCATTTAATTTTAACTCATGTTTATCTATATTAAGAATGCTTAGACAGAAATTTAAATTTATGTATGAGAGCTTTTAGAAAATACCTATTTGATCTTTAACGGTTCAAGTAGGCTGTGGGCTTGCATTTTTCTTAAGTAAGCGATATGTTTATCTACAAGGTACCAATATAATAAAATTGAGCATAATATTTTAATGAGGAGGAGGAGGAGGAACGTATATGGATATTTATAGCTACTTTAATGCAAGTCACATTGTATAGTACAGGTTAAGAAAGGGTACTTAATCTAAATCTTACTTAGCCCTTGACACCCTGTACGAAGCAATGTAATACTAGGTTTCGAGACAAATAAACAAAATAAGGTATGAGTACCAGGAAATCTTGGCGTCCGAAATTAGAGCTCGCCGTCTCGCGATCTCGATCGAGTTTCGGAGGCCAAGGCACGCGTCGATTCGCTAAGCTATCGGAATAAGTCAGTATGAATAGCGGGAAAGATATAGACACAGAGAAGATTAAATAAATATTAAAATCATCGTATAAGAATGAAAAACATATTGAATTAAACTTGTAAATACTCGTAGTCAGCCCTACAGGTGCGCGCCGTCAGTCGGCCGTAGCCGCCCGGCGGGTCGGGACGTGGTGCGCCACTGCACTACACTGGCGACGAATGACGAGTGCAGCGAGTGTTTGTTAGTGTGTCCAAGTGTGGCAGTGGTGCGTTTGCTTATAGTGACAACCACTAGCTTGGAGTGTGGAGTGTGGGCTTTTTTTGAACGCAAAGTTTTAGTAGGATCGAAGGGTTTTGTTTTGACGTCGAAATTTTGCGACGGAACAGTGTTCCGTTAATTTTATCAAGAGAAATGGAGATTAATTAAAAAGAGAATTTTCCTTTTTTATCCAAATAAGTAAAATCAACGAATATAATATGTTACCATTTGTCTAATAGGCGAAGAACTCAAAATATACGCTTCGTATAAAATATTTTGTTTACTACGAAGAATACGTAGCTAGTAAACATCGGCTATTTGTCATTAAACTTGTTTTAGTAAGAAAACATTGACTATATAAAATCATCATATCCGTATATTTTGGTTTATGCATCGGCCAAGTCAGCTGATTGTGTTTATGTCGTATTCTGGTCGTGTAGAAATTATAAGTTTCTATAGAATTATAAATTACACGTTGCGTTACATAAAATAAATTTTAACGACAATTAAGTACAAACCGACAATAAGCGAAATATCTGTTAATTAAGTTGTCAGTTACAAGCGTTCGGTAAGTTATAACGGCGTAACAGTTATTATTACCAACAGTATCTGTTATTAACCAATATACGACTACTGTTGTCAGGAGACTAAATCAATTATATGAGATGGAAGTAAGGCACATCGTGTAAGAACAGAAGCACTTGAGTTTAAGACGCGAAGTTTCTTTAACTTCGAATAAGTTTGGTTAAAGGACGATGGGCGTTCTGGCCTTCATGTCCAACAGCAATAATTGTAGTATCGTCGGAAAGGTCTTCTCAAATGAAACTTTATCTCTTATGACGAGTTTTAAGAATTTTCTGTACTTTATGAATTATCACGGTATGAACATGACTGATTATTTACGAAAATAAGATTCAAAATAACTCTAAAAGTACCTACAGCGAATTGGTAAATATCGTCATAGTAAATATTATTTCATTTCAAGATACGTTTCCCACGACTCTACAATTAATGCTGTTGGACATGAGGACCAACCCCCTGTTTGACGACCGATTTGGCGCAGAGGTAAACTACCTACCTTCTGCGCTAGAGGTCTCGGGTTCGATTCCCGAACAAGACAAATATTTGTGTGCATGTTTGTCTTGGTCTGGGCGTTTTCTATGTATATTAAGTATGTATTTACAAAAAAAAAATATTTAAGTATATATTTATCCGTTATCAAGTTCACATAGACACAGTTTCTTAAGAAATTTACTATGGGCTTAGATAATTGGTGTGAATGTTAGAAAATATTTATTTATTATTTATTATTATTTATTATACATTCCGCCGTCGGGAGCGGGACAGGTATTTCTGACAGGTAGGTTATTTCTGCCCAGCATAATCCTTTGGAAGGTTTTGAAATAAATTTGTAGTCTGCACTCTAGCTATATGGAATTCTCCATTTTTAGCGAGTTGTTCAAATCGCGATAAAAGGTCTGTCCTTTAACCTTCTGCAAGTTTCCTTTTTATTTGTAAATGGAAAATTTCTTTTACTTCTAATTGCACCCGCGTGGTACCCGTTCCCTTGGGAATATCGGGATAAAATATAGCCTATGTCACTCGGGAAGAATGTAGCTTTCTAATGGTGAAAGAATTTTCTAAATCGGTCCAGTAGTTTCGGAGCCTATTCGGTGCAAACAAACAAACAATCGAATCTTTCCTCTTTATAATATAGTTATATAATTATAGATAGATAAATCGAAATCAGAGCTCTGTACCCGTTAATTAAACTGTCAGCTACAAGCGGCCGGTACCTAAGTGATAACGTCGGAACAGTTATTACCTATAACGTTTAGTTACTATACCTTTGTTCAATCTAGCATTGGTTCTATGGCTCATTCGTGCGAGGCAAAAAGTTCTAAGAATAAAGTAAGAAAAAGTTTTGCACGAAAATGTACTGTCGTAGGACCCAATTCATGTCATGAAAAATCAGCTGAACGATACATTGCTCAGAGCAGTCGCCCGGATAGCGAAAGGTCGTGGGTTCGAGTCCCATCGGAGCTGGTTGTGAGGCGGGTCGAATTTTTCTAAAATACTTCATTTTCAGTTTTTCAATAATAAAATTTGCATTGTGAATGCAAAAAACTAAAAATTTAAATAACTTCCTATTCCTTAATAGGAATAATGTGATAGTAAAAAAACCACGAGCCCTATAAGTAGCTTTCAGGCGGGATCAAGCTACTTATAGGGCTCGTGGTTTTTTACTATCACATTATTCCTATTACTTACAAAAATTGCATTGTGAATGCATAAAAATAATTTAAAATCTTATTCCTATTCCTTGTTAAGAAACAACATTTTGTTTTGCACGAAAATGTGCTGTCACAGGACACATGCTACATTGAACAAAGTGTATGTAAACAATAGTTATTAACCATTAAATTATGCTAGTTATTGCTCAAGACTAAACCAATTATAATAGTTGGAAGTAAGGATGTTAGTTGCTGGAGTAGGTAAGGACAGAAGCACTTAAGTTTAAAATCACTTGTGATCTCGCGAAGCAAGTTGTAGTGAAGTTTAACTAGTCCTTTTGACTTTGAATGGGTAGGGTAACATTCAGAAGTGTTAAAAAATCGGCCAAGTGCGAGTCGGACTCGCGCACGAAGGGTTCCGTACCATAATCTATACTACAACATTAGACACTATATTTGAGATCGAGAAAAAAACGGCAAAAAGTCACGTTTGTTGTATGGGAGCCCCCCTTAAATACTTATTTTATTATAATTTAGTTATTTATTTTTAAATTGAATATACAACTACATATTCTGTGAACATTTGAAGCGTCTACCTGTTGCCGTTATTAATATTGAGTAAAAAACGGCAAAAAAATCACGTTTTGTTGTATGTGAGCCCCATAAATATTTATTTTATTCTGTTTTTAGTACTTGTTGTTGTAGCGGCAACATAAATACATCATCTGTGTAAAAATTTCAACTCTCTAGCTATCACGGTTCATGAGATACAGCCTGGTGACAGACAGACAGACGGACAGCGAAGTCTCAGTAATAGGGTCCCGTTTTTACCCTTTGGGTACGGAACCCTAAAAACTAGCATTCTGCCTTAGTTTTCCTCTTAAAGATCACTTAATACTTTGACGGCAAAAAGTAGCCTAGTAGTCATACCGCCGGTTTCTGAAACGCCAATCAAAATTAAAATTAGCTAACAGACTGTCACAATTTATTCCCAATTAATTCCCAATTAAAAGCACCTTGGGTTTCTGAAACGAAAATTATCTCACAATTAGGTTTAGATTAGTATGGGCACTGACAGACTGTTAACAGACTGTTGACAGTCTGTCACATTTTTCTTTCAGAAACCCAAACTACAATTAATTGGAGATTAATTGGGAATTAGGTAATTTAATTTTAATTGGCGTTTCGGAAACCGGCCGATAGTATCCTCAAAGTAGGTGTTATCTATGATCTATACCAAAATTCATCAATGGTTTAGGCGTGAAAATATCCTGAAGTTACTTTCGTTTCATAATTAGTAAATGTGACGTAAAGTTTTACCTTTGTTTCAGAAGACCTATCTAGAAGGTAGAATATTGATTAATTATTTAAAACAAATAGTAACTGTAGATTACTTTATGTTCAGGTTGTTGATATTATATTCAATCGATATTAACGAGAATTCAAATTAATTGAATTCAGCGGAATAGTGGTGTTTCTCTAAGCCGCTTTGATTATTTAAGCTGCCTGCAACTGTTATCGAATTTCCCGGAATTTCCCCAAAGTTCCCAATTTTCCAATAGTTCAGTGTTCCCGTAAAATTATTTTAGGACGAACGATAATATCGGTTCGGAACGAACTCTTGCAGCTCTGTTATATGCTTGAATAAGTTTTAGTTTTCATAGTATCCTCCTGTAACTTCGAGAGCACATGGCTTCTTACAACCTCTTAAGGTGATTTTTACAACAAGTTGCCAGTCAATGGAATTGGTTTCTGCTTCAGCGTAAAAAGAATAGAAACAACTATAAAATCCATTGACATAACTTTACATTTACTTATTTGTTGCATAGATTATTTAACTATATAATTACGAGTAAGTATACTATGCGATGGTGAACAATGAACGCGAACAATAATAAAATAATGCATTAAGAGTGTTCAGTACACCCCTGCCTATACCGCGGAATCACTTAGCGCAGTGGAAGATTTATCATGAGTAGACTCCGGACAAGAACTAGGTTTCAGCGGGGATGTAAACTGAACAATTGGACTGCGATACACAGCGCTTCATCTATATTGTGAAGTAAGGTGAATTTTACATACTGTCTGTGGTCCTGGGCAGTGGAGACAGAGGGCGCGCCCCCTGGTAAATCTTCTTCTTCTGCAGACCTTACCAATTAGTCACCTTACTCACAAAACCAACACAACACAACGGTCCCAAGACACTGGGCGCTTCAGCACTACACGATGACACACGCGGGGCTTGCTTATCAAGATATATTGTCCCATCAACAACGCGTGTGGTAGAAAAGGTTATCTTTCACTCAAAACGCCGCGACCGGCCCGATCGTCACGATGGCGTCAAAAACTTGGTCGTACAAAACGGGATCACATAGATAATTTAAGATTTTATTCAAACTCGATATGCCAGGCACATTCAACGCGAGCGATTTTTAACAAATTCAGCAAAATTAATCAGACATCTTGTACAAGAATTTCAATCAAGTGTCACTGTCAACTTCAAGTGACAGCCAAATGTCAATTTGACGTGACATTAGAGCTGCGTTCAGAAACGTCGATCTTTTCCGAACATCCCCCCGCCCCGGACCGTTAAGAACGGTACGTCAATCTACGGGTAATCGGGAGAGCCCACTAACTGCTCTCTTCAAAACCGAATCTCGAACCAAAACCTCAGCAAAACGAGGAACTCCGTCAGTTCCGGGGTAGAGTTTAACAATGCGCCCCCTTCGCCAACATAGGGGCGGCAGGTTAGCATCCTTAATCAACACGAGGTCGCCAGTCTGGGGTGGGGTGGTTTTATCTGTCCACTTCACGCGCTGTTGTAGGATATGCAAATACTCCATCGACCAACGTGCCCAGAAGTTTTGGGACATCTGTTTCAAAAGTTGGTATCGCGACAAACGATGGGATCCTACATCCTGAATCGGATATTCAGGCAACGCCAAAAGGGGCTGTCCGATCAAGAAATGACCTGGGGTCAAAATTTCAATCTCGGACTCAAAACTATCAGCTTGTACTCTCCGGACCCAAAACAAGAGCGCGTCCCTACGCTCGTCCGGAGTGAGAACCGACGAATCACGCCTCGCGCGTGGGTTTCTGCAATTGTACACAAAACGTCTGATCCAAGCGGTAACACCAAGCAGCTTCTGTAAGGAGCTGTACCGATCCAACAACAAATCCTTTTCCCCGGCGGGGTTAGTCTCCAGGACGCATGCCCGCATATCAGGAACGGCTACGTTCGACAACGCTGGAGAGGGCGGCCACTCCGACTCAGGCCGCATCAACCACTGTGGGCCCCACCAGAGGGGGTGGTTAATTAGGGTTGGGGCTACACAACCCCGAGACGCACAATCCGCGGGATTCATGGTTCCCGGCACGTGTCTCCAAATCAATTCGATGTCGGAATTACAAATCTGCGACACTCGATTGGCCACAAACACGTCCAAGGTGTGCGCCGGAGCCTTCAACCAACAAAGGACGACCTGACTGTCCGTCCAAGCATAAACCTCTTGTATCTTAATAGATCGACCTAATGTGAGCCATACGTGGTTCAACAAACGCATTAGGAGAGCAGCTCCACACAATTCCAACCTCGGGATCGTATGACGAGTCCGAAGGGGAGCGACTTTGCTTTTCGCTATCACCAGATGCACAGCAACAACTCCGTCAACAGTAACGGTGCGGAGGTACACGGCCGCAGCAAATCCACGTTCGGAGGCATCGGAAAAGCCGTGAAGAGTAACTTTACAATTTTCAGAAGGGAGGAATAGCCTCGGCAAATGCACTTCATTAATCTCGGGGAGGGATGAAACGAAGCTCGACCAATCTCGGAGTAACTCGTCCGAGAGGGGTTCATCCCACGACACACCCGAAGCCCATAACCGTTGCAAGAAACACTTGGCCATAAACAGCACGGGGCAAATCCACCCATTGGGGTCAAAGGTACGTGCGACAGTAGACAATACTGAACGCTTGGTCCAGACTTTCGGTGGTCGTAAATCCACACAATAAGTGAACGTGTCAGAGACCGGTTTGTACTGTACGCCAAGGACGGTCACCACATGGGGATTATCAACATTTTCGAATAGGTGGGGGTCCTGCTGGTGCTCTTCGGGCAAACCTACCAGTACATCAGGCGAGTTGGATATCCATTTCCTCAACTCGTAACCTCCCGACTTCAAAAGGGCGGTGAGTTCGTCTCTCAGGACAATCGCCTCTGAGACAGATGAGGCGCCCGTGCAAATGTCATCCACATAGACGTCACTGGCCAAAATGGCGGAGGCGCGAGGGTATCTCAAGCGCTCCTTCTCGGCCAACTCCAACAAAGAACGAATCGCAACAAACGGGCTCGAAGCCAAACCGTACGTATTCGTATTCAATTCATAAATCAACAAGGGGTCCCTAGGACTCTCTCTCCACAAAATCAATTGGTACCTCCTATCCTCTGGATGGATGACCGTTTGTCTGAACATCATCCGGATGTCAGTCATAAATACAATTTGGTGCCGCCGGAAGTTGGTCAAAATGTCTGAGATCTCCGTGTGCAGCTTGGGACCTACATGCAGACACTGGTTCAAGGACGCTCCAGTAGAGGTGGGAGCCGAACCGTCAAAGACCACCCGAATCTTTCCGGATTTCAAAACGGCGTGGTGCGGCAAAAAGAAGTGCTCAACGGAGCGCCAATCCAAATCGCTCACGGACATGTGCCCTAACTCCTCATACTCCCGCATGAATTCAACATACTTCTGGCGGAAGACCGGATCCTTGCTCATGCGACGCTCCATCGCCACTAGCCTACGTTCCGCTAGCGGTCGGGATTCGCCCAGAGGAGGTCGGCCGGCACGAAAGGGGAGACGGGTGATCAAACGACCAGAGCGGAGGCGACCAGTGTTATTCTGGTAATACAACTCGCATTCATCCGCTACTGGGTCGACCCGCGGGGCTGGTGGAGGTTCCTCAACCTCCCAAAACTTCTGCACCACTTCGGAGAGAGACACATTAAAAACAAGACCGCGATCCTCATCAAGGGAATCCAAAACGCGGCGAGCAGGGCCCATCACAACTGTACCGAGTGTCGTCTGCAGAGCTACCAAGCCATCTGGCTGCAAAACTCGCTTCCCCGTCAACAAAACTCGCCCCAGGACATCGGCTCCAAGGAGAGCATCAATCGGGCCTGGGCGGAAGAAATTTGGATCGGCGAGTGGGGAATCAGACACCAAAGACAACATACTCGGTCCCAAGTCAACTGAAGGTTGACGGCCAACAACTGTGTCCAACACATCGCCGAGGTCTTAATGCCTGGCGTGGACTTATTACGTGATGTAAATGTGAAGTCAACATGCCCTAACAACCCGGGGACTTTCACATCGCCAACACCTCTCACGCCTTCCGTGTGGGGGTGCACCTTGAGGCCCAACCGCCTAACTAACCAAGATGACACAACACACCCCTGACCACCGGAATCCAACAAGGCGCGAACTTCCACAAGGTCGCTATTCAATCCCCTGACAAGCACAGAGGCCGTGGGCAACAAAACGGTCTCTGGAGGGGTGGCTACAATCGACCGTAAACACGTTGATTGCTAGTATGTGGGAGAATGGGACCCACTGGATCGCTATGAGCGACCCCCTTACCATGGGGGGACGTCTGGGGACCCCACATACTAGCAATGTCCCCAGACGTCCCCCCATGGTAAGGGGGTCGCTCATAGCGATCCAGTGGATCCCATTCTCCCACATACTGCCTACGTCCAATTCGCCCGGTATCAGGCGGGTTATATCTCCCGGCCCCTTGAAGACGGGGCGGGCGCCGCTCCAAACGCGGGTATTCGGCGAGCGGCGGCGAGAATCGGTGCCTATCATCCACCGTGTACGTCGCCCCATAGTCGCGGGGGCACGGTGACCGATTTTCAGAGGGGGGGTCCCGTGGACCCCCGGCTGTGCGAGGCTCAACACGTTGCGGGGGGCTTCTACGACCTCCCGCAACGCTCGCAAAATCGAACCCCCTAGTTGGGGACCGATTTCCCATGGGGGGGTCCGTGGGACCCCCGCCCGTGCGAGGCTCAAAACGTCGCGGGGGGCCTCTTCGACCTCCGGCAACGCTCGCATAACTCATCCCCATCCTTGGGGATCGGTTTCCCATGGGGGGGTCCCTGGGACCCCCGCCCGTTTGAGGCTCCACACGTGGCGGAGAGCGTCTGGGGCCACTCTGGTGGCCACTAGAACTGCTGCGGGATGCAAACACCGCGGGGGGTCCGAGCCCCCCACCCATACGAGGTGATCCTGCAGCGACGCGCTGCGGCGCTCCGCCGCCCTCTGGGCTGTTCATGCAGAGGAGGAGATGGTGGTTGCCCTTACAAAAGCGGCATGGGTGCGCTTGGGTACATTCGCGCTGCATGTGCAGGCCCAAGCACGAGTAGCACCATGTCCGTTGTCGCGCGATCGCTCGACGGCCTTGGACGCGCTGGTCGAGGAACTTATCACAACGGGTCGTGCTGTGACCCGGTTCCCGACAGTACAAGCAGCGGGCGGTCTCCTGGACGGCGGCATAGCGGCCGGGCGCGCGAGGGGCCATACGCCCCCTACGGGGGGGTCCGGTGGGGGATCTACTCTGTGGCACAGGTCGTTCGGGTCCCATAGGACCGGCCAGAGAGGAATTATCTGCCAGTCTACTTTCTCCTTCCAGGAACGTCAAGAGGTCCGAGAAGGGTGGCAGATAAGTCGCACTATCCCCACCATACTGCTGCTCAAAACGGACCTTAACAGAGTCCGGCAACTTTCCCAGGACAATGTGCAGTAACAAAAACGACCACTGCTCCACTGGGAGTTTTAAGTTTTTTAATGCGTTGTATGCAACCAACAGCGGATTCAACAAAGCCACTCTCAAGTGCATCACGCTGGCAACGCGGGGTAAATTCAAAATGGCGGCAACATGGTTGTCCGCCAGACGTCGTACGTTCTGGTACCGACGGGCAATCAAATCCCTAGCAATAGGGTAGTTTTCATCCGAGGGGGCCAAATGTTGAACCGATTCAAGGGCCTCCCCTTCCAACACGGATAATAAATAAGCTAACTTCTGGCCCTGGGTCAAATCATCCCGGGCATGTACCAGACTATCAAAAATATTAATAAAGCCCTCCCAGTCCTCTAGACGACCAGCAAAACGCCTTAAGTCTAAGGGGGCCAATCTAGCAAAGAGAGGGGGCATACTCTTAGATGTGACCGGGGACGGGCTCGGTTCATTCTCTCTTGCCACTTGCAAAGGTCGAGCTACCTGGGTAATTCTGTCCGCAAAATCATAACACTGGTCCACATCCAAACCGACTTCTTGTCGCATTTCCACCTCGGCCTCAACAGTCCTTTCCAAAAATAAGGCATACTGCTCATCAACAACAGCCAAACGTATGGGCAGATCTACGTATCTGTTCAACAAGGCCTCCGTTCTATCCGGTCGATCCAACAACGCAACCGCAGACGCTAACCACCGTAACTCAGAACGTATTTTGGCTTTAGCAGAGGAGGCCGTCATTGTAACGTCACAAATTTATCAACAAAAACAACAAATTCAAAATATTCACTATAACACAAAATCTCCAATATTTGGAGGTTATTACTAACCACAAAATTCCAATATTACAACAACAAAGTATTTATAATGACACAAACTCTTAAATATCTGGAGGTTATCAGAAAACAACAAAACTCACTGACTATTGAAATTCACTCAAAATCACTGACTATTGAAATTCACTTGGATATCAACACAACATACTGTTACACAACAACAAGTTAATTTTAATTATTTCAAAGCACAAGTTTCAATGAGTTTCAATGTGTAAACAATGTCCTAAATCATCTAAGTTTCACTAAGTATTGAGTGCAAACTTATTAGCTAACCTTTTATTAGCTATTATTTTAGCAACAAACTTGTCAATATTCACAACTCAAATTTGCTAACAAAACTGAATAATAATTATTATGAGCAAAGAAAGGCATCTGTTTACAATTTGGAACTTCAATACATGACTTCAATACATTAATTACAAGACATGGAACCAATAACAAAGGAATGCCCTTTACTTTTCAAATGCAAGTTAATTACCATTTACAAGTACAAATTAATCTAGTCCGGACCAGATGGTCATCAACACGGCACTGATTAATACAAAGTTTTGGCGTGGGCCTCTCAGGCCTTCAAACTACGCTCTGCTACCAAGAAATGTTCAGTACACCCCTGCCTATACCGCGGAATCACTTAGCGCAGTGGAAGATTTATCATGAGTAGACTCCGGACAAGAACTAGGTTTCAGCGGGGATGTAAACTGAACAATTGGACTGCGATACACAGCGCTTCATCTATATTGTGAAGTAAGGTGAATTTTACATACTGTCTGTGGTCCTGGGCAGTGGAGACAGAGGGCGCGCCCCCTGGTAAATCTTCTTCTTCTGCAGACCTTACCAATTAGTCACCTTACTCACAAAACCAACACAACACAACGGTCCCAAGACACTGGGCGCTTCAGCACTACACGATGACACACGCGGGGCTTGCTTATCAAGATATATTGTCCCATCAACAACGCGTGTGGTAGAAAAGGTTATCTTTCACTCAAAACGCCGCGACCGGCCCGATCGTCACGATGGCGTCAAAAACTTGGTCGTACAAAACGGGATCACATAGATAATTTAAGATTTTATTCAAACTCGATATGCCAGGCACATTCAACGCGAGCGATTTTTAACAAATTCAGCAAAATTAATCAGACATCTTGTACAAGAATTTCAATCAAGTGTCACTGTCAACTTCAAGTGACAGCCAAATGTCAATTTGACGTGACATTAGAGCTGCGTTCAGAAACGTCGATCTTTTCCGAACAAAGAGTATGTATCTACTTCTAAAGTTAAAACATTTTATTCACGTAAAATCAATCATGAATCAGATTAATTGACCTTAGTGTCAACACCACAAGTACGCTCAAGCAAATCTTTCCCGTGTAGGTACGTTTATAGCGGTTTTTTTAAATGCAACTGATAAACTACATTTGGTGTCTCTTGTTCTAAAAATCATGCTGTAGCAAAATCTATATATTTAAAACTCTTGCGTTGCTGACTGACTGACAGACAACGAACAGCCGAAACTACTGGCCGCAAGAGGCTGAAATTTGGCATGTATGTTTCCTGGGAAGTGTAGGGGAGCACTAAGAGAGGGTTTTTGGAAATTCCCCATCCAAGTGGGGTAAAAAAGGGTTTCTACGCAGACGAAGTCGCAAGCGGAGCGCTATTGCACCCATAAAAGCCTGTAGTAATGCAACTATCAAACTTGTTGTAAAAACTATCGCCTTCGTATTATTTTGTATGAATACCAGGAACAAAAATTCAATAGTTCTTTGACAACTACACTTTGACAGAGTGCTTAGTTTACTATTACGATTACCATCATACGACAGCATCCGCCTCTGTGGTCTAGTGGTTCACACCACCGATTTCAGACCAAGAGGTCCCGGGTTCGATTCCCAGTGTATTCGGTTTGGTTGGTGGTAGGACTTGTTCTTAGTCCGCCTGGCTAGCTACCACCATCTTATTTAAGTCTGACACCATAACAATGATGTTTTCAGCATTATTCTGTTCCGGCAGCTAGAGATAAGATAGCCAGTTCCTCAGTGATTGAGGATTCCGGGAGTAGTGCGCTTCCACCTCCAGCTTTATCACCACTTAACATCAGGTGTGATGAAGGCTAAGTGCTAGCCCGTTGTGGATAAAAAAAAAGCAGCCCTAGTACAAAAATCTGCCGTTAGGGTAACCGTATGTTGTATGAAAACCAGAGCAGCGCTTCTTTCGGTCGTTTATGGAACTGAAATTCAATACTTACTTGACAGCTTTTGAAGGGGTTATTTTGAAACCACTGGCCAAATTTTTAAGTTCGACTCAGAATCGGTAAGTGAACAACTTTCTCATAGAAACATGGGTCGAAACACGACAAAAATGTTTGTACTTCCCGTACTAAATCGATCACGTGATCAGTATGATCTGTATGAAAAGTAAAAAAAAATGTCATTCATGTTTAAAAATAACCCTATAGTTTACTTTTCCATTACCACAACGATAGTTTTTCATGCTAGGTACTTTTTTCGTGCAGGTCTACATTACTGATATTCGCCATAACTCCTGAATTGTCTGCTGCGTAGTTTATGAAGGGTTCCTGAATAAATTTTTCAGCCAAAACTGGTAGTTTCAGAACTTGAACGTCCCTCAGTGAGACCCCGAAACTTTACCACAAGTTTCGTGAAATATTTATAAAGTTACGCGCAAAATTTTACGCGTTTTCTAGTTTTATTTAGTACTTAAAACTTTGAACTTATGTTTGAAGAATTATCTATTGAAGTAGGTACACACTTAGAATAAAATTTGTTTTAACTTTTGTTTAAAGTTTTTATGATGGGAGTTACTTAAAGCTTCTAAAGTTTTTATTTGTTGAAGTTATACTAGTTAGTGAAGTTGTTGAAACAGAATATTTTTAACGCGTTTTATAGATTTCGAGAACTTTGGGTTTTATGGTTCCTCATCCAATCACAACATTTGAAAATGCTGTGGCTCGAATTAATAGCTACTTATTTCTAGTAAAATTATGGTAATCTTAATCCAAAAACCACTTCTTACAGATTTAATCACGCGTAGGTATATTGCAATTTTTTACAAGCTTTTTAATAACTTGCAATGTTAGTTAGTTAGTGAGGGACAAATTTTGCAAGCTTAATTTATGCCACTTCCCAGTGTCTGATGGAGCTGATATTGAGTATACAGGCTTGGTTTAGATGACAATACAATATTTAAGTACAGTCAGCAAAAAAGCTTGTCAGGAAAATGAAATTATAACTTATAACTTATATAAGCGTGATTAAAACCTTAAAAGTGTTTTTTTTTTCAAAGTTCAATGAACAGTTCGCGCTGAAATCTAAGATGTGCTTATCTTAAACCTACGACACCGAAAAATAGATAGGATATGAAAGATAGAAGGCCGAACAAAGAAAAGAAAAACGCGAATAGGTACCTACTCTTAATTTTTTTCCTTTTAAGTTACCAGATATAAAATTCAAGCGCAGTTGCGAAAGGCTAATGATATCTTTAAGTAGCTTATATCGGCTCACTCAGGGATTGTCGCCACTTTCTCTGTCAACGCTACTGGAAACTTCCAACACATGACGTCTTTCAAACTCCCTTGTGTAACATAAATCTGCCAATCGCAAAACCTCTACACCCATCTTGAGCCTAATCTGCATCTTATTAGGCTTTAGCCTAAACTTCTACGCATACCATTATAATAGCCTAAATGTTGGCAACAGTTCGAAATATGCAAATCCCTTGAGAATCACTTCATATGCCAGAGTAAACTGAATAATTGCTTGATGAAATACCACGTGTATAAGTAGGTTTGGAACACCGGTATTTTCACGAACCGGTATTACAGGTTTCTGTTTAGGACCGGTAATTCATATCGGTTAAACAAGAAAGGGTAAGTAAATACTTAATTGTTTTTGTGGAACCGATAGTAATACCGGTACCGGTAACGAAAACTGAAAGTATAGTATGTACTATTAGTGAAATATTCGAATAAAACGAAATTTAGTCAATAATATTTTCAAATATCTTGATGTATGTTATTTTAAGCTCTGGGTGCCTACCATCAACTCTTATTGCGGTTTTGTTTAGGAACCTAAACTGATCTGCTTCGCTTATTCGTACCACGACAGCTTAATATCAATGACAGCGATTCAGTGATCATTCAATGACATTTCACAGCCGCTGAGCTGTCATCAACTCTTATTTGACTTATAACTCGGCAAAGTTAACATGACACCTGCAGGTTATGCCCGTCCCTTTCACTCTCCGGGTATGACAGAATCGAGTGAAAGAGACGGGTAGAAGAAATAAGGACACAAATCGTTCGGTTATTCACATTTAGCAATTCATTTGCGATCCACTTTAGAAGGTCAGAGTACGAAAGAAAGCAATTCATTTTAGGAACCTATTCTGCATCGCGCTATTTTTGAATCGCTGTCTTAAAGTTGATGGTAGGCACCCTGTACCTAGAGACTTGTCTACTGTAATGTATTATCTGAACAATTGAGTGTACCTACTATGTCACGCCAATAACTGAGATAATACAGTAGGGTTTTACCTGAAACCAGCGTAATAGATGCTGTGGGGTGACATAGTCCCTAAAGTGGTAAGTAATTTATATTGTAGCTAGAGAATCTCTTAGGAATTTGAAGCTAGATCTATTGTTATAATTCCAGTTCCATTAGTGTATTCATAATTTAGATAAAGCTTCGGTATAAATGTATTTTTCTGTTATACCTACTACTGAAATTACATGTCAGACTTATATGTAATTTAAGTAATAAAATTAGTAGATATAAATACCATTTATTGATTGTTTTGCCAGTAAACGCTCCACAAAGTGTTATAACAAAATGTCACCGTAGGTAACTTTTATTTTACTGTATAAAACCACGAGTATTTTTTTTTAAATCAGCTGTCTGGAAACGTTCTAACGGTATTTGAACCTTATGTTTTGGCTAAGGCATTGGGACACAAGTTTGGTGGGATAGGATCGCTCTTAATACAATAGATATATGATCGCAAATGGTACAACTTGTTTAAAATCTTTCTGCAAAACTTGACATTGACATATTATGGTAGGTCATGCATTCTGAGGCAGTTCAAAGTATCGTCGAAAACGCATCACACTCAACATTTGCTCTTTAAAAACCACTCTTATTTCGTACATGACAAGGCCATAAAGACAACATCGTCCATACTCTACAGAAAGGTTCGAATTAGTACCCTTTACCCTTTGAAGTCAAAGCAACCAATTGAGGCCCTTACGAGCTCTCACGGTTACGCTAAATTAAACCCTAATTACTAAGCCACAAAGGGTGGAATCGGTCAACGCTAGTTAGGGGTTGGTTATGTGGCGTTTAAAATACAAGTGCGTTTATTGGCAGTCCTGCCTCAATTTGGAACGGTAAATAATCAATAATAATAATAATAAATAAATATTTTCTTACAATCACACCAATTATCTAAGCCCGTAGGTAATTTCTTAAGAAACTGTGTCTACGTGAACTTGATAACGGATAAATATATACTTAAATACTTTTTGTTTGTAAATACATACTTAATATATATAGAATACACATGGAATGGTAAAACCGAACACAATCAAGATTTTTTTAAATATTTTTGTTAGAAATCCTTACCTAAGGCCTAATTTTGAACACTAGTTAGGAGATAGGGTATTTAAAATCCATCCATACTAATATTATAAATGTGTACGTTTGTTTGTCAATCTTTCACGTCAAAACGGGGCAACGAATAAAATAACTTGCCCCGCTTGCCCTGAAACGTGCACGCGGGAGGATTTAATGCGTGCCACGGATAGTGCAGTAAATGTGGTCAAATTCTGGGCCGAAACTATATAGTGAGAGTGTTTGCTATCGAAACGCTAAGGGCCAGTTTTTTGATCCGTAGTTAACTGAACCAATGGTTAAATACCGAAACTAATCGTCAAATATCTTGAAAAATCGTTTTTCAAACAATAGCTACTGTACAGTACAATAACTATACTATACAGGAGGACACAAAACGTTAAGCTAACTATTGTTTGAAAAACGAATTTTCAACATATTTGAGTATTAGTTACTTATTTTAACCATTGGTTCAGTTAACTACGGATCAAAAAACTGGCCCTAAGAAGATCCCGGAAATATATAACATTCACGCGGGCGATGCCGCGGGCGGAAGGTTAATAATATACATACTTAGGGCTCGACTTCGGTCGCACCGCCTTGATTAAACGTGTATAGTATAACCTAAGCGCTTGTCCAGAAAGGGCGAATTCGCCCCGATTTTAACAGAGATTTTCATTACATCACTGTCAATGTGGCAGATAAGACTCGGAACGCCAATACTTAGCGGGCAATGTATGTTAAAACGCGTCTAACTCGCGCGTAGTTCTGGGTGCTTACCATCAACTCTTATTGCGGTTTTGTTTAGGACCTAAACTGATCTGCTTCGCTTATTCGTACCACGACAGCTTAATATCAATGACAGCGATTCAGTGATCGATCAATGACATTTCACATCCGCTAAGCTGTCAGGAATTCTTATTTGACTTATAACCCGGTCGATTTAAGATGACACCTGCAGGTTATACCCGTCCCTCTCACTCTCCGGGCATGACAGAATCGAGTGAAAGAGACGGGTAGAAGAAATAAGGACACAAATCGTTCGGTCATTAACATTTAGCAATTCATTTGCGATCCAGTTTTTAGGAGGTCATAGTACGAAAGAAAGCAATTCATTTTAGGAACCTATTCTGCATTGCGCTATTTTTGAATCGCTGTCTTAAAGTTAATGGTAGGCACCCAGGACAGGGACTTAACGGCTTAGTGCAGCGCGCCCGGGACTGATGACCTGTGCTTGATAGACCCAGATGCTAGTCGGTGCGACTTAAGGCGATACTCGGAAAAATTATGCTGTAGAGAGGTAGCAATGAGAAAATGACGCGCGCGGGAGTGAGACCGATTTTGCAGATTAGGCAAAAAAAACACAAAATCACTTCGTATTAAAAAACAATAGCGATTTTTTTAAATGCTTCAACACGATCCTAAATATTATTGTTGTCTACTAATTAAACCAATTTCTAATAGTATATGTAACCCCATTTAAGAATAATCTTGAAATTTCGTATTTTTTAGAGGTCTTTTCGAAAACAAAAAGTGTCGAGCCAAAATCATAAAATCGGGTTTTTGAAACTATACGAATCTAGATAAAGGTATAAAGAAATACATATCTTATTACCAGATTTGTAACAACTCTAACCGTCCTATATTATTCTATCAAAAAGTTCATACTTTTTCCGAGTAGCGCCTTAAGTCGCGCGACATCACCGGCACGCTGCACGAGCCCAATAGCTAGCTAAAAGTGGTGATTTCGTTTACCCATGCAATTTGCTTTTAAGTGACAGTTAAAATTTGTTAATGAGAGACGTACAAAATATTATTTAATACTTGAGTTTAATACTAGAAAAAAAGACTCTAAACTTAGAGAAAAACCCCACAAAGGTCGCCGATTGAAAAACAACAAGAGAAGACGTCAATAGAGTTTTAAATGTTGTATTTTATCTGAAAAACAAATATTTCTCAAAGGTTGTTGCCTCCCCCCTTCCCCCCTCACGCGTCCACGTGACTGAATAATTAGGCAACAGACAATCAACAGCGCACCAAACTCTTCTTATTAACCTCAAAGACCCTCTTATCTCGTATTAGATAAGGCATATTTTCGTAAAACAACTGTGTTACCAGCTGTTAACTTTCATGTGTTATCGTTAGTACGAAAACAGAAGAACGTCGCTAAACCTTCGTAAACAAGATTAACACGTGTAAAAAGGCTTTACATAAAAATACAAGGAAAGAATAAAATTTCGGTGTTGATACATCGAAGGCTTATGTCTAATAATGCGAAAGTAAGTCTGTCTGTCTTTTAGATCTTCACCACTTTAATCCTTAACTTCTTACTTATTATATTATAAAGTTTGTGGGGATGTATGGATGTTTGTTACTCTCTCACGCAAAAACTACTAAACGACTTTGGTTGAAATTTGGCACACAGATAGTAGATAGCCTGGTTTAAAATATAGAGTACTTTTTATCTCGATATTCCCACTGGAACGGGAACCACGTGGGTGAAACGGTTTTGTCAATTTATACTGTTCGCGGGTTCGCTTAGCATTTTATCAGTCATGCGACACTCCAACATCTACTCCGAACGAGTTTTGAACCCGACCCGTAACCGAACGCTTCGTAACTGGCTGCGACATAAATCCTCTTGTGAGTGTACTAACGAGACGAGTACAGCGAGGCGAGTGATTTGTCGGGCGAGAGCTGACATTCGCTGGTGCAATGTTCGAAGTTGTCAATATTGTTTGTGACGAGATTTATAGAAACACTTGCAACCCACCCTGGCTGAGCACGCATGCAGTGTAGAATGAATTTATACATTAAACCCAGGACCTGAAATGCATGAAGCCAGACTCAGAAACCTCCTTACTCTCAATGAAATCGAATTCACATCAGGAATCGAAATAATGTCAAAACAATACTATGAAAACCTACAGCAACCGTTTTCAAAGTACCAAAATAACAGATTTTTGAAGTTGATTCGATCGTAATGTGAACTCGATTACGTCAAGAGTAAGGGGGCGTTAAAAATCGCCAACGGTGCGCAAGAAACTTTTTAAACATTATCGAAACAGCACTTGCATTTCGGTTTTGCACTTTCAGAATCGAAATTATTTCGGTTTGAATCAAAGATCAATACAAAACGGTCCCTGCTCAAAATACAGGTTAATTTCGCTCGCTAATTTCGGTTGCACACACATGTTTACAAAAAATAAGAATCAAATGGAAATGACCGTGCCCCTCCGCTAACCGCAGCGGTTATAACGCTCGCGAATCGATTCTGCTCCAAGCGAGCGTTTTAGAAAAACCTGCCCCTGTAGACAAATGACTTTCTATTGTCGCTATTGCCAGTAGAATAGAAAAAACAAATGTATAGGATTGACATTAGCGATCGAAATGTCACGTGACTGCTAATGTCAATCCCATAAATTTTCTTTATATTCTACTGGCGATATTGATTCTAGAAAGCCACTTTTCTAGGCCCTCATGGTTATTATTTTAATTAATCGGCATTTGTCGAACTGTTCCTAAACCCTAGTTAAACTTTCTTCTTGAATCTCGCTGTCTATTGATGAGAATCCGCATTAGAATCCGTTGTATAGTTTGAAAGACCTAAACATTCAGAAGGCGGGAATCGATTCTGTTCTATTTTATGTAGAGAAGATTGGGTTTGCTGTCTCACGATGTATACTTTATTTATGTAGTCTAGTTAAGTGGTATTTACATTAAAGTGTTACAGTTTTGATTGGTCTTAAAGTCATACTTGATTTTCACTATTGTCAAAGGAACGTTCCTCATTTTGATGTATGTTCAGTACACCCCTGCCTAGACCGCGGAGTCAGCATTGGCGCAGTGGAAGGCTATCATGAGTATAGACTCCGGACAAATCTTGGTTTCAGCCGGGATGTAACTGAACAATAGGACTGCGATACACAGTGGAGAGAATGTTAAGTAAAGTGATTTCACATACGGTTCTGTGGTGTCGAAAATCTCCTCGGCTGCGGCGAGACGGGGCGCGCGCCCCAGGTATCTTCTTCTTCTGCAGACCTTACCAATTAGTGACCTCACTCACAACACAAATAACAGCGTTCACAAGACACTGGGCGTTTCAACAATAGATACACAAAGACACACACGGGGGAGCCTCTTTTATTATGATTTACAGTCCCAACAACAAGCGCGTGTGGTAGAAAAGGTTATCTTTCAAAGCATCCGCGACCGGCCACTCCAGAGATGGCATCAAAACCTTGGTCGTACAAAACGGGATCACATAGATAATTTTAGATGGATTCAAACTCGATATGCCAGGCACATTCAACGCGAGCGACCTTTAACAAATTCAGCAAAATTATTCCGACATTTTTCCAAGAAGAATTTCAATCAAGTGTCACTGTCAACTTCAAGTGACAGCCAAATGTCAATTTGACGTGACATTAGAGACGCGTTCAGAAACGTCGATCTTTTCCGAACATCCCCCCGCCCCGGACCGTTAAGAACGGTACGTCAATCTACGGGTAATCGGGAGAGCCCACTAACTGCTCTCTTCAAAACCGAATCTCGAACCAAAACCTCAGCAAAACGAGGAACTCCGTCAGTTCCGGGGTAGAGTTTAACAATGCGCCCCCTTCGCCAACATAGGGGCGGCAGGTTAGCATCCTTAATCAACACGAGGTCGCCAGTCTGGGGTGGGGTGGTTTTATCTGTCCACTTCACGCGCTGTTGTAGGATATGCAAATACTCCATCGACCAACGTGCCCAGAAGTTTTGGGACATCTGTCTCAAAAGTTGGTATCGCGACAAACGATGGGATCCTACATCCTGAATCGGATATTCAGGCAACGCCAAAAGGGGCTGTCCGATCAAGAAATGACCTGGGGTCAACGCTTCCAGGTCATTCGGGTCCGAAGACAACGGGCACAAGGGTCGCGAGTTGATGACGGCCTCAATTTTACAAAATACCGTATCAAGTTCCTCAAACGTGAGAATAGTTTCTCCAATCACGCGACGCAAGTGTGTCTTGGCAGCCTTTACACAAGCTTCGAAAATTCCTCCCCAGGTCGGACAAGCTGGAGGGCTAAACTTCCAGATTATCCCACGCCGGGAGAGGGTGGTTCCAATGTCTATTTTATTATCAACAAAAAACTTAACTACTTCCTTAAGATAATTACACGTTCCCTTATAATTAGTACCACAATCGGAACGTATCAATGTCGGCAGTCCTCTACGGGAAACAAATCTGCTCAAGGCGGCGACAAAGGCTTCGGTAGACAATTCCGAGACAATTTCCAAATGGACAGCCTTGGTGGACAAACACACAAACACGCACAAGTACGCCTTATAGGTTTTAGCATTACGCAGTCTCGAAGCCTTTACAGTAAAGGGACCGGCGAAGTCGGTGGCGACTCCGGCAAAAGCTCTACATTCCGTGACGCGATCAGCAGGCAAATCACCCATCTGGGGCTGCATGGTCGCGGCCTTCAATCGATAACAAGGCAGGCAACGGAAAACCACAGTGCGAATGGCTCGACGAGCAGACAAAATCCAAAATTCACGCTGCAAAATGGCCAACAAAGCATTACAGCCAGCATGTTGTGCATTCACATGGCGATCTGTTATTATCAGTTGAGTCAAATGTCCGGCTTTAGGTAACAAAAGGGGGTGACGAGCTCCATACGGCAGGTTCGCATTTCGAAGTCTTCCGCCGACTCGCAAAAGCCCACTCTCGTCCAGGAAGGGATTTAATCGCGATACCGCGCCCTTCAACTTGCGACGGCCTAAACGCAAAATTTCAATCTCGGACTCAAAACTATCAGCTTGTACTCTCCGGACCCAAAATAAGAGCGCATCCCTACGCTCGTCCGGAGTGAGAACCGACGAATCACGCCTCGCGCGTGGGTTTCTGCAATTGTACACAAAACGTCTGATCCAAGCGGTAACACCAAGCAGCTCCTGTAAGGAGCTGTACCGATCCAACAACAAATCCTTTTCCCCGGCGGGGTTAGTCTCCAGGACGCATGCCCGCATATCAGGAACGGCTACGTTCGACAACGCTGGAGAGGGCGGCCACTCCGACTCAGGCCGCATCAACCACTGTGGGCCCCACCAGAGGGTGTGGTTAATTAGGGTTGGGGCTACACAACCCCGAGACGCACAATCCGCGGGATTCATGGCTCCCGGCACGTGTCTCCAAATCAACTCGATGTCGGAATTACAAATCTGCGACACTCGATTGGCCACAAACACGTCCAAGGTGTGCGCCGGAGCCTTCAACCAACAAAGGACGACCTGACTGTCCGTCCAAGCATAAACCTCTTGTATCTTAATAGATCGACCTAATGTGAGCCATACGTGGTTCAACAAACGCATTAGGAGGGCAGCTCCACACAATTCCAACCTCGGGATCGTATGACGAGTCCGAAGGGGAGCGACTTTGCTTTTCGCTATCACCAGATGCACAGCAACAACTCCGTCAACAGTAACGGTGCGGAGGTACACGGCCGCAGCAAATCCACGTTCGGAGGCATCGGAAAAGCCGTGAAGAGTAACTTTACAATTTTCAGAAGGGAGGAATAGCCTCGGCAAATGCACTTCATTAATCTCGGGGAGGGATGAAACGAAGCTCGACCAATCTCGGAGTAACTCGTCCGAGAGGGGTTCATCCCACGACACACCCGAAGCCCATAACCGTTGCAAGAAACACTTGGCCATAAACAGCACGGGGCAAATCCACCCATTGGGGTCAAAGGTACGTGCGACAGTAGACAATACTGAACGCTTGGTCCAGACTTTCGGTGGTCGTAAATCCACACAATAAGTGAACGTGTCAGAGACCGGTTTGTACTGTACGCCAAGGACGGTCACCACATGGGGATTATCAACATTTTCGAATAGGTGGGGGTCCTGCTGGTGCTCTTCGGGCAAACCTACCAGTACATCAGGCGAGTTGGATATCCATTTCCTCAACTCGTAACCTCCCGACTTCAAAAGGGCGGTGAGTTCGTCTCTCAGGACAATCGCCTCTGAGACAGATGAGGCGCCCGTGCAAATGTCATCCACATAGACGTCACTGGCCAAAATGGCGGAGGCGCGAGGGTATCTCAAGCGCTCCTTCTCGGCCAACTCCAACAAAGAACGAATCGCAACAAACGGGCTCGAAGCCAAACCGTACGTATTCGTATTCAATTCATAAATCAACAAGGGGTCCCTAGGACTCTCTCTCCACAAAATCAATTGGTACCTCCTATCCTCGGGATGGATGACCGTTTGTCTGAACATCATCCGGATGTCAGTCATAAATACAATTTGGTGCCGCCGGAAGTTGGTCAAAATGTCTGAGATCTCCGTGTGCAGCTTGGGACCTACATGCAGACACTGGTTCAAGGACGCTCCAGTAGAGGTGGGAGCCGAACCGTCAAAGACCACCCGAATCTTTCCGGATTTCAAAACGGCGTGGTGCGGCAAAAAGAAGTGCTCAACGGAGCGCCAATCCAAATCGCTCACGGACATGTGCCCTAACTCCTCATACTCCCGCATGAATTCAACATACTTCTGGCGGAAGACCGGATCCTTGCTCATGCGACGCTCCATCGCCACTAGCCTACGTTCCGCTAGCGGTCGGGATTCGCCCAGAGGAGGTCGGCCGGCACGAAAGGGGAGACGGGTGATCAAACGACCAGAGCGGAGGCGACCAGTGTTATTCTGGTAATACAACTCGCATTCATCCGCTACTGGGTCAACCCGCGGGGCTGGTGGAGGTTCCTCAACCTCCCAAAACTTCTGCACCACTTCGGAGAGAGACACATTAAAAACAAGACCGCGATCCTCATCAAGGGAATCCAAAACGCGGCGAGCAGGGCCCATCACAACTGTACCGAGTGTCGTCTGCAGAGCTACCAAGCCATCTGGCTGCAAAACTCGCTTCCCCGTCAACAAAACTCGCCCCAGGACATCGGCTCCAAGGAGAGCATCAATCGGGCCTGGGCGGAAGAAATTTGGATCGGCGAGTGGGGAATCAGACACCAAAGACAACATACTCGGTCCCAAGTCAACTGAAGGTTGACGGCCAACAACTGTGTCCAACACAATCGCCGAGGTCTTAATGCCTGGCGTGGACTTATTACGTGATGTAAATGTGAAGTCAACATGCCCTAACAACCCGGGGACTTTCACATCGCCAACACCTCTCACGCCTTCCGTGTGGGGGTGCACCTTGAGGCCCAACCGCCTAACTAACCAAGATGACACAACACACCCCTGAGCACCGGAATCCAACAAGGCGCGAACTTCCACAAGGTCGCCATTCAATCCCCTGACAAGTACAGAGGCCGTGGGCAACAAAACGGTCTCTGGAGGGGTGGCTACAATCGACCGTAAACACGTTGATTGCTAGTATGTGGGGTCCCCAGACGTCCCCCCATGGTAAGGGGGTCGCTCATAGCGATCCAGTGGGTCCCAATCTCCCACATACTGCCTACGTCCAATTCGCCCGGCATCAGGCGGGTTATATCTCCCGGCCCCTTGAAGACGGGGCGGGCGCCGCTCCAAACGCGGGTATTCGGCGAGCGGTGGCGAGAATCGGTGCCTATCATCCACCGTGTACGTCGCCCCATAGTCGCGGGGGCACGGTGACCGATTTTCAGAGGGGGGGTCCCGGGGACCCCCGGCTGTGCGAGGCTCAACACGTTGCGGGGGGCTTCTACGACCTCCCGCATCGCTCGCAAAATCGAACCCCCTAGTTGGGGACCGATTTTCCATGGGGGGGTCCGTGGGACCCCCGCCCGTGCGAGGCTCAAAACGTCGCGGGGGGCCTCTACGACCTCCGGCAACGCCCGCATAACTCATCCCCATCCTTGGGGATCGGTTTCCCATTGGGGGGTCCCTGGGACCCCAGCCCGTTTGAGGCTCCAAACGTGGCGGAGAGCGTCTGGGGCCACTCTGGTGGCCACTAGAACTGCTGCGGGATGCAAACACCGCGGGGGGTCCGAGACCCCCACCCATACGCGGTGATCCTGCAGCGACGCGCTGCGGCGCTCCGCCGCCCTCTGGGCTGTTCATGCAGAGGAGGGGATGGTGGTTGCCCTGACAAAAGCGGCATGGGTGCGCTTGGGTACATTCGCGCTGCATGTGCAGGCCCAAGCACGAGTAGCACCATGTCCGTTGTCGCGCGATCGCTCGACGGCCTTGGACGCGCTGGTCGAGGAACTTATCACAACGGATCGTGCTGTGACCCGGTTCCCGACAGTACAAGCAGCGGGCGGTCTCCTGGACGGCGGCATAGCGGCCGGGCGCGCGAGGGGCCATACGCCCCTACGGGGGGGTCCGGTGGGGGATCTACTCTGTGGCACAGGTCGTTCGGGTCCCATAGGACCGGCCAGAGAGGAATTATCTGCCAGTCTACTTTCTCCTTCCAGGAACGTCAAGAGGTCCGAGAAGGGTGGCAGATAAGTCGCACTATCCCCACCATACTGCTGCTCAAAACGGACCTTAACAGAGTCCGGCAACTTTCCCAGGACAATGTGCAGTAACAAAAACGACCACTGCTCCACTGGGAGTTTTAAGTTTTTTAATGCGTTGTATGCCACCAACAGCGGATTTAACAAAGCCACTCTCAAGTGCATCACGCTGGCAACGCGGGGTAAATTCAAAATGGCGGCAACATGGTTGTCCGCCAGACGTCGTACGTTCTGGTACCGACGGGCAATCAAATCCCTAGCAATAGGGTAGTTTTCATCCGAGGGGGCCAAATGTTGAACCGATTCAAGGGCCTCCCCTTCCAACACGGATAACAAATAAGCTAACTTCTGGCCCTGGGTCAAATCGTCCCGGGCATGTACAAGACTATCAAAAATATTAATAAAGCCCTCCTAGTCCTCTAGACGACCAGCAAAGCGCCTTAAGTCTAAGGGGGCCAATCTAGCAAAGAGAGGGGGCATACTTTTAGATGTGACCGGGGACGGGCTCGGTTCATTCTCTCTTGCCACTTGCAAAGGTCGAGCTACCTGGGTAATTCTGTCCGCAAAATCATAACACTGGTCCACATCCAAATCGACTTCTTGTCGCATTTCCACCTCGGCCTCAACAGTCCTTTCCAAAAATAAGGCATTCTGCTCATCAACAACAGCCAAACGTATGGGCAGATCTACGTATCTGTTCAACAAGGCCTCCGTTCTATCCGGTCGATCCAACAACGCGACCGCAGAAGCCAACCACCGTAACTCAGAACGTATTTTGGCTTTAGCAGAGGAGGCCGTCATTGTAACGTCACAAATTTATCAACAAAAACAACAAATTCAAAATATTCACTATAACACAAAATCTCCAATATTTGGAGGTTATTACTAACCACAAAATTCCAATATTACAACAACAAAGTATTTATAATGACACAAACTCTTAAATATCTGGAGGTTATCAGAAAACAACAAAACTCACTGACTATTGAAATTCACTTGGATATCAACACAACATACTGTTACACAACAACAAGTTAATTTCAATTATTTCAAAGCACAAGTTTCAATGAGTTTCAATGTGTAAACAATGTCCCAAATCATTTAAGTTTCACTAAGTATTGAGTGCAAACTTATTAGCTGACCTTTTATTAGCTATTATTTTAGCAACAAACTTGTCAATATTCACAACTCAAGTTTGCTGACAAAACTAAATAATAATTATTATGAACAAAGAAAGGTATCTGTTTACATTTTGGAACTTCAATACATGACAATTAATTACAAGACATGGAACCAATAACAAAGGAATGCCCTTTACTTTTCAAATGCAAGTTAATTACCATTTACAAGTACAAATTAATCTAGTCCGGACCAGACTGGGTCATCAAACGGCACTGATTAATACAAAGTTTTGGCGTGGGCCTCTCAGGCCTTCAAGCTACGCTCTTGGCTACCAAAAAATGTTCAGTACACCCCTGCCTAGACCGCGGAGTCAGCATTGGCGCAGTGGAAGGCTATCATGAGTATAGACTCCGGACAAATCTTGGTTTCAGCCGGGATGTAACTGAACAATAGGACTGCGATACACAGTGGAGAGAATGTTAAGTAAGGTGATTTCACATACGGTTCTGTGGTGTCGAAAATCTCCTCGGCTGCGGCGAGACGGGGCGCGCGCCCCAGGTATCTTCTTCTTCTGCAGACCTTACCAATTAGTGACCTCACTCACAACACAAATAACAGCGTTCACAAGACACTGGGCGTTTCAACAATAGATACACAAAGACACACACGGGGGAGCCTCTTTTATTATGATTTACAGTCCCAACAACAAGCGCGTGTGGTAGAAAAGGTTATCTTTCAAAGCATCCGCGACCGGCCACTCCAGAGATGGCATCAAAACCTTGGTCGTACAAAACGGGATCACATAGATAATTTTAGATGGATTCAAACTCGATATGCCAGGCACATTCAACGCGAGCGACCTTTAACAAATTCAGCAAAATTATTCCGACATTTTTCCAAGAAGAATTTCAATCAAGTGTCACTGTCAACTTCAAGTGACAGCCAAATGTCAATTTGACGTGACATTAGAGACGCGTTCAGAAACGTCGATCTTTTCCGAACAATGTAGAACAAATAAAATTGCGCGTTCTATTTTGGTTGTTGATAATTTTGAAATAAATCACTTAGATTTATATCTCAATAGAAAAATAAAAACTTATTTAATCTGATATCGGAGAAAGTCCACACTCCCAAGTTTCACTCCAAGCAAACGCACCACAATGAAAAAACATTAAAACCATTACAGTTCTTGGTGATAGCAATCGTAGTGATAATATAAGTAGAATAACAAAGGACCAAGTAACGAATTTTATTTAAACTCCCTGAACCAATAGAAGTAGTCAAAGGAGAAATAGCCAAGACTGAGTCGGGATCAAGGCTGGAGAAGAGAAAATAAGAGGAGAAAGGACAAGAATCAGCCATCAACGAAGACCGGAAAAAGAAGCCTAGTGACCCCTAAGTAGTGTTAAATCCCATTTTTATTGGACTTTTTAGAGAATTTTATCCAAAAAGTATTTTAGCGAAAAGTTTTGAGCCGACAATACGAAACTTATCCATATCATATACATTTTGGTTTCGTCAATTTTTACCCAAGTTATTTGAAATTGAGAAGCAAAAATTCTAAATTAGTGGTAGTGATAGCTTTTAACTAATAGACTTGAGAATCCATTGAAAACAATAAGAAACTTAAACGGACAAAAGTTGAAACAATCTGGAAGTGAAATTCTGTGAAACCAGTTTTCTCGCTTGCGTAGAACTTAACAACCTGTTCTTGAAAAGTTGCATTCAAGAAACCGTGTTCAAGAGCAGTTTTCACACCTCTTTAGAGCTCTTTCAAACCTCTTGCCATTATAAACGTTGTTGGATTTTTTGCAAACCTTCAACCAACTTTGGTGACTAAATTAAAAGTGCTAACGTTGAAAATGACTCTGCGGTCGTGGTGTAACGAAATTTTGTGGTAAAGTAGAACGGTGTGCTTCATTAAACAATACGGAATTGTGTCGTTAGAGAAAAAACTAGTTTTGAAAAGTAGTGACATTTTTATAGAAAGAAAAAAAAGATTACGCAGTATAATAATTAGTAAACCAAATAGTGTAAAAGTAGAAGAAAATAAAAAATATAATATAGAAGACGATGCTAGACATGAACTCGGACTTAAACTAATCACACATTAACTAAATAATGAGTATGTGAAAGTAACAAATTAAATTGTCTTTGCGTATGATACGCATCAAACTTGACTTAACAAAAAGAGTGAAGTGACGAATATAAACATGATGGCGAAATTATTGCATTTGAAAATAGTGATCGGAATGGTAGGATTATAACTACGAAGAATTTTGTGACTACAGCTTTTTAAGTTCAAGTAGACAATGAAAGATTATTAGTGACCAGACTGGCAACGAAGCTATCAATAATGCTCCAAAGGGTTTTGAGCCCAAACCACTAAAATTTTAAGTTGCAAATAAAAGTGCCAATGACAAATCTAGTGATAAGACAGCTGCAAAGGATTTTGCGCCCAAACCACTAAGGTTAAAGTTGCAAAAACAGTGCCATTGACAAATCTAGTAATGGGACAGTTCCAAAGGATTTTGTAGCCAAACTACTATAGTTTAAAGTCCAAAATGAACGTGCCAATGAAGGGGGGCCCGGCGCCGACGGTGGCGGTAGTGCCGATACCGGAGAGCGAGATGGATGCGCTGCTGCTGGGCCGGACTGCGGTGAGGACCTTTGATCAGTACGTCAGACATGTATGTATTGTATTACTCTATTTATTACTTACGTAGAAGCTTCTAAGGTGTTGGGTGAAATCTGATATTTATTATTTTATAGTCAATTGAACTGCAACGGAGAGCCAGAATTACTAAAAGTCTTGGTTTAAATTTTCAATGTGAGAGAGGACTAAATTATTTTTGTTTGAAGATTCAATCCAATAGAGCGAAAAGCATAGTGTGCTGTTTTATGTTATTTTTCTGGTCTTAACTGATTCTATTCTATTTATATGTTCCAATATAATGATTTCCATTAAAAATGCTTTTAAACTATGCAAGCAAATATTTGATCAACAATACTAAGCAAAATAAACAATACTCAAAACAAACTCTAGTGAAAAGTTTCCCAGGGCATTCTCTCATTACAGTTGAAATATTCCTGAGGCGAGGCATTTTTCAATGAGCTCAGCATATTTCTGTAGCCTTCTTTTTTTCAAGTATTCATCCGACCATGCAAAATGTCGGACAGATAATTAAATACTATCGACCAACTGCACTTTCTCATCGGTTGTCTGTTTTTCTTTACATACTTATTTTTTTAAGAAGAAGAAGGTTATGACAATTTAATATTCTTTATGTTGTTTTTATCTGTACCCCTTGCATGAAAAACTATCGTTATAGTTATCGCTATCGTGATCAAATTATCCTACTTATAATCCTACTTCCTACTATATCCTACTAATATTATAAATGTGAAAGTTTAGATGTTTGGATGTTTGTATGTTTGTTACTCAATCACGCCAAAACGGCTGAACGGATTTGACTGAAATTTGGGACATAAATACTTTGTAGCCTGGAGAGGAACATAGGCTACTTTTAATTCCGGAAAATATCAAATTCCCGCGGATTAAAACGTCGTGTAGTCCACGCGGGCAAAGCCGCTGGCGAAGGATTAGTTATTTATAAACACAAGCTCGAAATTCTATATTTCTCACCTAAATACCGTTTAGAATCTAGTACAATTTTCTGAGCAATTATCTCAGTTGTTTACGATCATAGCACGGATCCTCCCTCGTATTCGACGTCTAAATCCCTCTTTATGAAGATTTACCGTCCCTCTGCTCTTTCCAACTCTGTTTGCAGTAAAATTACTTTTATAGGGATCTACATTATTGCGTTTGATATGCAATTTGCTTGTAAAATATAAACAATCATTTATTTTCATCGGATTTGGTAGTTATTCAAAATAATATAAAGTCAATTTTTATAGTAACTAGCTTTCCGCCCGCGGCTTCGCCCGCGTGGACTACACGATGTTATCTTTCTGGATAAATTGGATTGGAAACTGGATTTTCTGGATAAAAAGTAGCCTATGTTCCTCTCTAAGCTACAAAGTATCTGTGTCCCAAATTTCAGCCAAATCCGTTTAGCCGTTTTGGCGTGATTGAGTAACAATCATCCAAACATCTAAACCACGAAAAAATTTTACAGTATGTTCTGTGATCTAAACAAAGTATTTGTGTCTCAAATTTCAGCGAAATCCATTCAGCCATTTTGGCGTGATTTAGTAACATACATTCAAACATCTAAATATCCAAATATCTAAACTTTCACATTTAAAATACATAGTAGTAGGATTTTTGTTGGGTAGGTAGTGGTTGTGTATGGATAGATGAATATAAATAAAATTGCTTCTTGATTGTCTCAAATAGAAATGGAATCAGTTGATTGTTATTCTTTATTTTCCGTATGTACATAATGTAGCATAACTATTTACCGATTTAAAAACTCATGCATGTAGGAAAAATATTTACGAATATTGCACAATTCCAACAACAACAATACATACGAGTACGTAGATGGAACAAACAACCGTGTTTTATGAAGTTAGTAAAAAAAATGAAATTTCTTTATTCACTTTAAGTTCTAATTACGTATATGAACGTCAAAAAAGTTACGCCATCGGTTCACAAATCCTACGGCGGGAGACCTTGCGAGGAGAACCGGCAAGAAATTCGTCAAGGGCAATCTTTTTCTCCCTGTTTTATTTCATACAGAGTCGTCAAATTGAAAAATTACCTTCACACATTAGAAATGTCACAATAACGAAACATAATAATTTACTTTTAGGACTTTCACGTAAAGAGAATGTTATAAAGAAAATTCGACAAAAAAAGAGCCGTATCATCTCGCTTGTAACCTGAGTGTTTTGTTAGAAAATCTCATTCTTCTTCTTCTTAGCGTGTCGATCGTTCGGCTTTAGATCTTGTTAGACCAAAATTATATGTTATAAATAAATTATAAATCATTTATAAATCAGATTTGTTCCAACGCCTTCTTGTATATATTTTGTGCTTGAAATCTTCCTCAGTCGAAAAATAGAAAATGAAGTATTAGAAAAAATCGACCCGTCTCATAACAGCTAGCTCTGATGGGAGTCGAACCACGATATTTTACCGATGAATCTATAATTTACTGAAAGCTCGTGGTTTCGAGTACTGTGGAAGATTTCTTATTAATTTTGCTTTCAATGCCAGCTAAAATAATATGCTAGTTTGTATACAAATTTTTATTACTGTGTGTGATAATAATAATTATAACATTGTACAGAAAAATATGTGTGATATTATTAACAGGAGTGTTTATTTGTGTTGGCGTGTCAACATATACCATCTGTTGATGTTATTAATGATTTAGGTAACCTATATTCTCCGGTATATTTTCAGGTTATTTTTGTAAAACAACTTGACATTTGGCGTCCAATTAAGCATTTTTACTATCTACTACATAAAACATATATTTATTACCTACTTTTATTAATATCAGAAATACAAAGCCGCTCATTATTTTATAATTAAGTCAATTTGATATACCTTTCAACCAATTTTATATTTTTAAATCATAGTAAATTAACGTGACGTTTACCCCAAGGACGCGAACATTATTAGACAAACAAACAAAAAAACAGACAATCCTATTATTTGGTTTTGCGAGGCAATGTTACTATAAATAAAATTGTAATTGTTTTTGTGAAATAAATTTTAGTAATAATAATAACAATTCAAGCTTCTATATATTTGACGGATACTACAAAAAAAATTAATCGACCCCCGACAAAAAACAAACATAGAAATAAAATTCCTCTCTCGGTCGGGGAATCGCCAAAGAGGAGTGTTATATAGGTGTATGTGTATGTGAGGTCCCCGACCGAGAAAGAATTTTTATTACTAGTGTTTTTTACGGACTTTTGTTGTTTTTTTTTCATTATTTTTAAATTATGCACAAATAATTATAATATGTTTGCAAGTAAAGTACATAAAAACCGTTATGTTTTTAAGATCCATTCCGCAGCTAACAAAAAGAGCTGATGATCTTGAAACGTCTAACCAGATCTTCACAAATTGAACCATCTAGATCACGTCAGCTTTCAAACAAAATAAACCGCATCAAAATCGGTCCATTCGTTTAGGAACTACGATGCCACAGATACGCAGACACGTTAAACTTATAACACCCCTCTTTTATTCAGGCGTGGGTTAAATAAGTTTTTAGTAAAAAAAAATATTTTCATGACAAGCTTTTTTGCTGACTGTACTTAAATATTGTATTGTCATCTAACCCAAACCTGTATACAAAATTTCAGCTCAGTCGGACACTCGGAAGTGGGTCAAATTAAGCTTGCAAGATTTGTCCCCCACTAACTAACAATATACTAACTGCAAGTTAATAAAAAGCTTGTAATAAATACAGAGACACGTCAAACCTAAAACACCCTCTTTTTCCAGTCGGGGTTTAAAAAAGGTTTGTCTTTGTCCCCCAAAACTAGTTTCCCAGGATAACATTCAACATTATCTCCGTGTTGTACGATAATGGTCTTAAAATATCGTTGCATGGAAAGCTTGTCCGTATTTCAAGATTTTCACGTTTATCTGGAAAAGGTGCGTTTTTGTACAAAGAGCAGAAAAATAAAGGACCTACTACTAACGCATATCTTTGCGGATTTTTAGACGATAATTTTGTTAGTCGTCTAACACGATTTTTTCCATTGTTGAAAGCAAAAATGGGATTGTGGCGGAAGTGGGGGTTAAAAGCAACTCTTAAAACGGTCGATCACGAGATGGTGACCAAAAGAATTATTATCTCGAGCTGGCTCTTGCATCCATTTGCAGTCGTTAAAACTACTAATGCAGTGCGCCCGAGTGGTCATGGCCCATTCTGTTTATTTATTAATATGTAGGGCCCCTGGGGCATGGGCATTTTGGGGATTTTAATAAAGCTGAAGATGTACATGAGTACTTCATTTTCAATATTTTCAAAAGTAAAAATTTCATTGTGAATGAAAAAAGTAAAAACAAATTAGTTTTTTTGTATGTTCCTTGGGGAGTGTTAGGAGAGCATTAATAGAGGATTCTTGGAAATGGATTTGCGTAAAATAAAGAGGACGCTTACGAATACGTTTTCCAATGAATTTTCAGTATGTTGTTGAAATGCTGAACTAAGGCTCTAACTGTAGGTACGTTTTTTAAATATTTATCATAGATTTTAAAATGTTTGCACTTTTGTGATTTCATACAAAACAAAAAATGACAATATTTTCAAATCTACAATGAATATTAAAAAAGCTTGTTTTTTACTCGATTTTGGCAGTCGTTATTTTTCAATTATTTTTGAATTATTATTTTTGATTTTATTCCTTTTAGTGATTTATAAGTCGCGGGCGGAGCGCTAGTTTATAGGTAGGTAGGTAGCGGTATTATCCCTAAACGTAGCGGAATTTCAATCGTTCAGTGTTTTCGTAGTAGGCCTTCTTTCTACGTGGACCGAATCCCGTGGGCCATAAATTAAAGAGGAGCGCGTTGAGGTAATAATAATATGTGCCGGTCGGCAAAAGTTAATTGTACCTGAATGCGGGGCGCGAGGCTTTTGCAAACGGTTCAGTTTCGGTGGCAGGTATTATTAAATGGAAACGAAATATATTACGTTTGGAAAATTTGTAAGGAACATACATGAACACACCTTCCTTCTGACACCTTTAACCTGACGTTTTAACTGGCATTATCTGCTGTTCATACAATTGAAATTATTTAAGAAAATTAAATTTTCACCAAGAAACACTTTCTAAAGTCGGTCTTGGGGACTGGGCAAGCTCTGTAGTGTATTACTTGCTGCTTTCAATAATTAACACACAAAAAAATCTATATCTATAAGTAATATAAAACTTTTGCGTTACTGACTGACTGACAGCCGAAACTACTGGGCGCAAGAAGCTGAAATTTGGCATGTACGTTCCTTGGGGAATGTAGGGGAGCACTAAGAGAAGATTTTTGGAAATTCCCCCTCTAAGGAGGTAAAAAGGGGGTCCACGCAAACGAAGTCGCGGGCGGAACGCTAGTTCAGTTACATATTGAGTTCAAACTTCATGAAACAGTATTTGGAATTCCAACTGCTATTCCCTTAAGCTCCCGATAATTTTGTAGCCGAGTAGCCGTCAATTAGAGCAATTATCCCGGGGTTCAGTCTGTAATATGACGGGGAAGCCCTCTAATCTAGCGATATTAACTCCTGTGGGATTATACGGATGGATGGAAAATGAAGTAGGTATTAGAAGAAATCTACCCGTCTCACAACTAGCTCCGATGGGACTCGAAGTTTCACTGTCCAGGCGAATGTAATGAGCTACAGAGTCTAGACTGGTAGAGCATTCGCCCTGACAGTGAAAGGTCGTGGGTTCGAGTCCCATCGGAGTAAGTTGTGAGACGGGTCGATTTTTTCTAATACTTTATTTTTAATAATTAAAATTGCATTGTGAATGCAAAAAAGTTAAAAATCATTATTTTCTTTTTTTCCAATCTTTTTTATTTTAAGCTGGCAACATTCTTCAAAGGTTTTCACTGTCAGTCACTCCGCGCAAAGTAGGGAGAGAGGCGATAAATACGGTGTTGGTAGGCGTCGGAGCTCATTTGGTGTTGGTTTTCGCACGAACTATCTCCTGAGGATGCCCCGGGCTGGGGCGAAACACGTGTAGAGTAGTCTAATCGGTGAAAATGCAAGGTGTATTGCTGTCTTGCTAAATGCAGGTATTGTGCACTGGTATTTTCGAAGTGTGCATGTGCAATTTGTGCGGGCGGGCGGGCGGCGCATCTTGCATAATATTGTGTTTTTTTGCGGAAGTAAGCTACATATCATCATGTCAGCCGAACGACGCCCACTGCTGGGCATAGGCCTCCCCCAAGGATCTCCACAACGATCGGTCCTGCGCTGCCCGCATCCAACGGCTTCCCGCGATCTTGACCAGATCGTCGGTCCACCTTGTAGGGGGCCTGCCCACTGAACGTCGTCCGGTACGCGGTCGCCATTCGAGAACCTTTCCGCCCCAACGGCCATCGGTTCTCCGCGCTATGTGTCCCGCCCACTGCCACTTCAATGATGCAATCCTTCGAGCTATGTCGGTTGTTTTAGTTCTCCTGCGGATCTCATCATTTCTGATTCGATCGAGCAGGGAAATACCAAGCATCGCTCTCTCCATTGCTCGCTGGGTGACTTTGAGCCTTCTTATGAGACCCATAGTAAAAGACCACGTCTCACTTCCATAGGTCATTACTGGCAACACACACTGGTCAAAGACTTTCGTCTTGAGACATTGAGGTATTTCGGACGCGAATATATGTCGGAGCTTCCCAAACGCTGCCCATCCGAGCTGGATTCGACGAGAGCTACATATGGAACAACAAAAAATACTTTGTAAGACGTAGGAGACCACTGGCTTCCAATTAATACATTAATATTGTTTTTCTGTTTCATGTAAGAAAGTTTTATTACCACTATGATCGAAGCCAGTGATCTCCTACGTCTTACAAATTTTTTATTGTTGTTACAAATGTTGGTTTATTGTAATTGTCTTACGACTAGGTACGTGCTATATGAATATGTGCATACCGGCACATTCCACTATTTCTTTACATTGTTAATGCCCTTACCTCTTAATACGACATTACATGAAAGAAAATTGTCCATTTTCATACTTCGCATTTTCGTACGTATTTAATACCAGCATCGCTGAAATCCGTCGACATAGCGAAATATTTACAAATCCAGCTCGAAATAGTTACAAAGCTACCTTTGGGAACACATGCCTTGTTATGCAAAAACAGCCCTTAACGCAAAGTCGACTGTATACATTTCAGACTCATTTTTGCGTGCCGTCACTGATACGGAAAATCCTATGAAGGTTTTATAAAAACTGTCGCTGGAGCCTGAATATTAATATTTTGCGAGTTTATGAATGTAGCGTGGCAGTTACAAGTGGTTATTTTTTTGGTTTGTGTTCAATTCAGCTTTTCGTGTAGCTTTGGTTGATTCGATTATAATTTTCAATGTTCTTTCGAATATTCATTACTAGCCTTCCGTCCGCGGCTTCGCCCGCGTGGATTACACGAAGTTAACCTCTTGGCTCCCCGGCCTCTTTGTAATTTGACATCCACTTGACACCGGACTTTTGTTTTTTTTTAACTTATTCTATGCTCAAGTGATTGCTAAGCATTTGAAGGGTACAGGGGCAAAACAAGGAGTGTCACAAAACAGATTTTTGTGGAATTTACATTTTAATGTAAGTATATTTGTGAACATTTGTCAAAAGTTTATTTGTATTTACAGCCGATCTTTGTACAGTAAACTTAGGTTCCTATCAGTAAATTAATAAAAAATAATTATGCAAGACAAAAATAAAAATAAAAAATACAAAACAAAAAACCTGTTTGTGACATTTCTTGTTTTGTCCCTGTGCCCTTCATTTAAGAGAATGAGGAATTAACAGGCTAACCGAGAAAAAAATCATACGGATCTGAGCCTTATAAAAAAAATATAAATTCGTTTTTCGAAAAAACTTTGAGCGCTTGAATTCAAGCGCCGGGACAGAGAGATAAAAAATAGCCTAAGTCACTCTCTAGCTCCAAAACTATCCCCTTACCAAAAATCATGCCGTTCCGTTGCTTCGTTTTGACAAGAAAGACGGACAAAGAGATATAGAAACAAACGAACACACTTTCACATAATTTATAATATTTTAAAAATTGTTCGTATTGATTGGACACTATCACCCCGTAAAACCTTTGTACCTACTAATTAAAATTTAGTAGTGTATAGGAAAAATGTGATAGTAAAAACCACGAGCCCTATAAGTAGCTTTCAGGTGGGATGGGGAAGTAGCATTCTGTTGTTTTAATCAAGGCTCGCGAAAAACAAAAGAAGCTTAAAATTAATATTTCGTTACTCCAACTCAGAGCTTGGCCTAGATGTCCGTTATTAGGTACTGTATAGTATACGGACAGACAGTAGCAATATTTTTACACAAGTGGTAGCTAGTTACGTCTGTCGACTCTACCATCACTCCGTGTCAGCATAACATCTTCTAGAGTCTAGACGCTGAGTCGGCGGCTGGAACTGAAAAGCCACCCAGGTAGTCCCGATGCAATGTATCATCATCATCATTTCAGCCGTACTTAAGAATACTTTTGTGACGAATACACGTCTTGATATCACATAAATTGTATTTTTAAAAGCTCCTTCGGCTCGCCCACGTCTTGACTAGCTCGCAACTTTTCCTGCGTGTGTATTTAGAGTAAGGGTATCGGTTTGAACCGGGCGTCGGACGACAACTGCAAGCGTCGACGCTCGATTTCATACAAAACAAAGAAACATCAATTAGAAACTAGTATGGCGAGGCGTCATGTCGCTTGCAGTTTGCAGTTGCGGTTCGACGCCCAGCGGGCTAATCGCCGTAATTCTATGCAGCGCGTCTTCATCGCGTTTGGGTCTTGACGTTTCACTTCGTATTGCCATTATGACATAACGCGCACGTCACGCAAACCTATAGTCCTACAATCCTGTCTGATCCGGTGAAATCCGTGACAGAGGAACCGCTTGCAATACGAAATTAGCTGTCAAAATAGACTGTCGTATGAAAACTGTTTTAGTTCCAAATATTATCACCGGAACAGAAAACGTTGTCGCACTGTCAAAGCCGCGCGTTATCAAAAACGGTTTTGCACGTCAACTGCACTTCAACTGCACGTACACTTGACCAATGCGTCATAGAATTACCACGATCGGGGCCCAGTTCCAACTCGTACCTTACCGGAAACTATGTAAGAAGACTTTCATCTTCTATTCTCTAGAGTATGCTAATTTTGTGACAAGCCTTGATTCAAGATTTAGAACTAGAATCATGGCCCAATCTATCACTACAAGATTGGTCCTGTAGTGGATGTATTTTTAACAGACTTCAAATATTTAAAAGGAGTAGGCCTACTCGAAGACGAGGATTACTCGAAGACGGCTGAACCGATTGAAATGATTCAAACGTTATAACATCAGGTATTTTCCCAAGTTGGTCCCATTTTTGAAATTTTGAAATCGGTGTTGTAGTTAAAAAATACAGTCGTTTTCGTTACCACTTTATGTGAATTTATTACGTATCTTTAGGCATAACTCCTTTGTTTATAAACCGATTTAGATGATTCTTGTTTTGTTGAAAAGGGGATACCTTAAGGTATTTTAACCGACTTCAAAAAAGGAGCTTCTCAGTTTGATCACATACCTATTTACCAGAATACACGTAAATTGCCTACATGATGCACTAAAAAGAGTAAAATAAAAATGATTTTTATAAAAAAATAAAACCGCCTTCAAAAAAATTACATCCAAAAAGTAAACCTCACCAAATAACGTAAGTACTTTGAAGTCGGGCGGGATTTAACAAAAACAACAAAAAATTGTACATATTTCACGTCCGACTTCAAAGTACTTACGTTATTTGGTAAGGGATTATTTTTTACTTTTTTGATGTCATTTTTTTGAAGGCGGTTTATGTCTCAATTTCCTTTCTCAATTCAAGTATCGATTAAGCCATTTTTAGTTGCAAAAAAAATATTTTATATTAATTTATCAGACGAATTATTCAAAGCAGAAATGTATGGTTCTACAAACAAGCAGGTATTAACTAACACACAACACATACACATTCGCACACATTATGGCAGACGCGTTGGCTATACTTGAATACCAAGATTTCTCATATATTTTTCATGATTGCCCTACTGAACAAGTGTTATTACTGGTGTGGTTCAAAAGCTACGCATATTTTGTTCACAAGTGGTACTTCTGAAGTAGTTCTAAAGCTACTCACCAACCAACCAACCAAACCAACAAACCAACACCAAATATTTGGTGTTGGTTTTCGCACGAACTATCTCCTGAGGATGCTCCGGGTTGGGGCGAAACACGTGTAGAGAAGTCCTAATCGGTGAAGGTGCAAGGTGTATTGCTGTCTTGCTAAATGCAGGTATTGTGCACTGGTATTTTCGTGGTGTGCATGTGCAATTTTTTGCGGGCGGGCGGGCGGTGCATCTTATTATTGTGTTTTTTGTGGAAGTAAGCTACATGGGTATATTTCGTTTTTAACCGACTTCTAAATCAAAAAGGAGGAGGTTCTCTATTCGTCTGTATGTATGTTTTTTTTTTTGTGTATGTCCACCGATTACTCGAAGACGGCTGAACCGATTGAAATGGTTTAAACGTTATTACATCAGGTTGGTTTCCAAGTTGGTCCCATCTTTTGAAATTTTGAAATCGGTTCAGTAGTTTTCAGGAAATCTTAAAAATACTGTCGTTTTCGTTGCCACTTTATGTAAATTTAATACGTATCTTTAGGCATAACTCCTTTGTTTATAAACCGATTTAGATGATTCTTGTTTTGTTAAAAAGGGGATACCTCAAGGTATTTTAACCGACTTCGAAAAAGGAGGTTTTCAGTTTGATCACATACCTATTTACCAGAAAACACGTAAATTGCCTGCACGATGCACTAAAAAGAGTGAAATAAAAATTATTTTTATAAAAAAATTAAACCGCCTTCAAAAAAACCACATCAAAAAAGTAAGAAATAATTCCTCACCAAATAAATAACGTAAGTACTTTGAAGTCGGGCGGGTTTTAACAAAAACAACAAAATATTGTACTTACATGTTTCACGCCCGACTTCAAAGTACTTACGTTATTTATTTGGTGAGGAATTATTTCTTACTTTTTTGATGTGGTTTTTTTGAAGGCGGTTTAATTTTTTTATAAAAATAATTCACAATGGTTAGGGACTTCCGCCAAGTGACGCCTGATTCAATCAAATACCTACTCATATTATTTTGTTCATTCTGCTGTACACTGCATTGCGCTAAACCTGAGCAATTATGTATCAATGGCGGGCGGGAGCTTACCGCCTAGCTAGGGCGCCATTTTGGATAACAAGACAGCTGATATTGTGAGTATTGTGACGCCCGCCCGGTGGATATGATAATCTGCAATCTGCGGATAGACTGAGAAAATGTTTTAATTTTTTTTTATTTTTTATTTAATATAAGTACAATGTAAAACATACAATTTAAAACAACAGTGACTAAAACCCGATTAGGTTTGTCCCGTCACTGCGTATTCGTCATATTAGATAGTTAACTATGGTATACAACTAAGCAGTATGAAAAAGTATACAATTTGCTTCATTCTTATGCAATTAAAAAAAAGTAAAAGAAATCTTTTAAGATCTAAAGAAAGAAAAAATATAGTTATCACAATATTTAATCGTCCTGTCAAATTAGACCCTATCCAAAAACACCAATGGTTTGCGTAAGTAGTTCCGTATCTTCTGTATCTAGTAAGTAATTCCATAGACTTACGCCCGAATACTCGAACGCAAATCATCTTTGGGAGCGTCTCAAACACTATGGCGTCTCTTTATACGTTTGACATAAAGTGACAGGGCGATGTTTGAGACGCTCCCAAAGATAAGTAGCGTACGAGTATTCGGGCATAAATCTAACTAATAAATCAGACTCATACAAAATCTGGAGAATGTGTATTTATACCAAAAATCATCAAAATCAAAGCAATTTTACTTGGTGGATCGCGTGGAGTTTTACTGGCTTATCATAACAGTGAATGGACTGAAATAATGTGTTATTTTGTAGACAAGACTAAATTTATGCAACTGAAGCGATTATTAAATTTGTTTGTTGAATAAAAAAAAATACAACACCCTATACCAGTTGTTGAGGCACTAGTCCTACATATCAAAAGTATTACTTCAACAATAAGCACGAAAGTAAGAGAATAATATTTAAAGAAACACAATATGATTTTTTAGTACCTACCTATCTCATTTTGACTATTTGACCATTGCGTCTTAAATTATAATTCCAAAGCCGATTAGATAAAGACATTTTTTTAAGCCTGGCTTGCCGTTGCTGTTGCCCATCACAACATCATTAAATTCCAACGACGATAATTTATATAAATTAAAGATTTTTCCGTAAACAACCAAGGTACAACCCACTGCTTCCACAAGGCCATTAAAACAACAAGAATTTTTGTGAACAAAATTAAATCCTCAAATTATTTTTCAACTTTCATTGTTAAAAAACACACCGAAACACACAATTTGTACACCGAAATTCAAGGTTACCTCACGTCTGTCGAGTTGGGTACGGTATTGTAACGGTACGAAAGGCCAGGAAAAGGTCAATTTTATTTGCGGCCGAAGGGTCATTACTGATAATGCCCTAAACGTGTTACGCGGAACATGTTCCTACATGTGAGCAGATAATGTAATTAGGACGCTCACTCATGTTGCTTATCTCCTTAGCAGGTTAGTTTTGAAACTCTAGGTAATTTTTTATTAGATTTTATTTTGAAGAACGTCATGATGAAATTCCTTCATGTAAGCAGATACTGTAATTAGGACAATCACTCATATTGCTTATTAACTTACTTAGGCCCGAATTCTCGAACGCAAATCATCTTTGGGAGCGTCTCAAACATCATGGCATCTCTTTCATACGTTTGACATTTAAAGTGACAGGGCGATGTTTGAGACGCTCCCAAAGATAAGTAGCGTACGAGTATTCGGGCATTACCAGGTTAGTTTTGAAACTCTAGTGCCCAAATACTCGTGAACATCAACTGCACGTACACCTGACTAATGCGTCATAGGATTACCGCGATCGGGGCGCAGGCCACGAACACGCCGCTCGCAGTGGCAGCGAAGCGAAGAGCGGGTGTGTCTACCCGAACGGGCAGACACGTGAGGGCAGACGACTGTGCTAGATGTATGCGAATATTCAAATAATATTAAAAGCTTATTTTCATGAATATGTGGTTTATTCACAAAATAATCAGCTTCAAATAATAAAATGCTCGAAAAGTCACTATTACACGCGGACGAAGTCGCGGGCACAGCTAGTCAACTATAATGTAAAGGATGATTAATTATGTTATCCCTATTTAGTAGGTACGGCACACAAATAAATATTGAATTATGCATTAGGAAAGAAAGCCAAATGAACCCATCCAAAATAATTAATATTTTCATATGACATAGTGTTTTTAATTTACTCCAGTAGGGAAGTTGAAGAACGCGGAAGTATAGTAAAAGATAAGAATAATAAAATGGAAGAAAATGTGTATTCACAATCGCGTGCGATAAATGATAAACTCAGAAGAATGCTATATCCCTTGAATTTAACACAAGTGATTTACTTCATTCAAAAGTTTGAAATAAAAAACGGAATACTGACACCAAATTCTTTCAAAACCCGCATCGTCTCGTTTCTTGGCAACTTAGCACTCATAATTGAAAATATCTTCGTGATTCTGTTTGACAGTTCATATGCTAAATCTTCAAAAGGAAAATTTGGCTTGATATTCGGTTATTTTTAATAGTATACCATTGTTATGGAATAACAGTGAATTACATCAATACTCTCAATAATAAATACATCGAGATGATCGTAAAAATTCAATACATTAACAGAATTTTGCTATATACTTATGAAAACAAATCTTTCGTGTTTTGGACTTGGTTTTACATATTTTTCATCGTCATTTATAACATAACCGTTGTTATGATAATCGGGAACATATCAGAAAATGTGCATTATACTGTTCTCATAGCGAGATTTATTTCACTGTTCTCTGTAATGTCTTTTGATTTTAACATCATCTACGCAGGTCGTATCATGACTGTTATAATAAGCTGCCTTCTGTTATGGTGTTCTAGAACGATAAGTGTGGTTCCACAGTCTAAGAACTTGCTGAGAAATGGCAATGCCTTAAAAAAAGTAATGTTTAAAGTGTATTTAGAGATCGTACAAGTATACTCCATTCACAAAAAAGTCTTTGCATCCGCGGTTGGTGACATTTCTTTGTCTGAACTTTCATTTCTGTTATTATAATTTCATTTATACATACATCATACTCACGCCTGTTTTCCACGGGGGAAGGCAGAGACTGTGGATCGCCAGCTGCTACGATCCTTGCACACTTATTTCGATTCATTCACATCCATCAATCTTTTTATACATGAACGGCGATTTTTAACCGACTTCTAAATCAAAAAGGAGGAGGTTCTCTATTCGTCTGTATGTATGTTTTTTTTTTTTTTTTTTGTGTATGTCCACCGATTACTCGAAGACGGCTGAACCGATTGAAACGGTTCAAACGTTATTACATCAGGTTGGTTTCCAAGTTGGTCCCATTTTTGAAATTTTGAAATCGGTTCAGTAGTTTTCAGGAAATCTTGAAAATACTGTCGTTTTCGTTACCACTTTATGTGAATTTAATACATATCTTTAGGCAATAACTCCTTTGTTTATAAACCGATTTAGATGATTCTTGTTTTGTTAAAAAGGGGATACCTCAAGGTATTTTAACCGACTTCGAAAAAGGAGGTTTTGAGTTTGTTCACATACCTATTTACCAGAAAACATGCAAATTGCCTGCACGATGCACTAAAAAGAGTGAAATAAAAATTATTTTTATAAAAAAATAAAACCGCCTTCTAAAAAACCACATCAAGAAAGTAAGAAATAATTCCTCACCAAATAAATAACGTAAGTACTTTGAAGTCGGGCGGGTTTTAACAAAAACAACAAAAAATTGTACATGTTTCACGCCCGACTTCAAAGTACTTACGTTATTTATTTGGTGAGGAATTATTTCTTACTTTTTTGATGTGGTTTTTTAGAAGGCGGTTTTATTTTTTGCCACTGCGTACAAGCTGGCTGGCTGGTTAAAATTTCAAAAGTATCTTTCAGATTACGTTCCACGTCATCAGTACATTTCTAGTTGTGATCTTTTACTTCGGATATATGATTTACTTAACTGGATACTTCTACTGGCAAGGGAATTACACATTTTATGTTAGTTATATCATAGAGCGTTATATATATTTTAACAAAATCTTATGTAATAAAATAAATTTAATTCTATTCTTGATCAGGTTCAAATGATTCTGCTGACAGCTACGATTCAGATGTTGGTGATGTTCAAGAATATTTACATGATTGGAGTGCTTTGTGGGGCATGTGACGACTTTTTATCAACTATACGTCAAATTAACGTAATTTGCATCATGAATTTAAAAAATAAACATGCAGGTACCTATTTAAGTGCAATCTTTGACTAATCTATGTTTGAGATTTGACAAATCAGTTTTTATGTGTTTTAGTGTTAAATAAATTTTCTACTCAATTTTTCATTAAAAAAGGAAAATTAATAAAATAATAAAAGTGCGAAATACCAGACTGGAGTAAATTAAATCTTATTTTTCTTTGGATAAAATATATCAAAAATATAGGTATTTCTTTTGTATTTATAAGTTATGTCAGCCGAACGACGCCCACTGCTGGGCAAAGGCCTCCCCCAAGGATCTCCACAACGATCGGTCCTGCGCTGCCCGCATCCAGCGGCTTCCCGCTACCTTGATATTCTGACTTAACGGTACACTTTTAAATAGTCGTGCTCACCATGAGCTCACCACGAAACTTTTTTTTGTAGGAATTTTTATTCTTAATCATTCAGTATCAAATAAACCTATTTCAGAATTGGAGAGAATTTTCTTCAAGAAGATTCTTCGCGTGAACAGATATGAGTTGACCGAATACACTATGTATGGATTGTTTAACATGAATACGGCTATGTTGGTGGACTTCGGAGGATTAGTGACTACTTACTCCATCACTTTACTGCAGTTCTGGGTATTATAAAACAATAAACAGAATTTATTGAAAAAGAATTCTTACACAAGGAAATGTTTCTGAAAAGTAACGATGAATAAAATCTACCCAACGCTTTTCATTGTATTCTTTTTAAAACACCAATCGGTCCAAATGAAATAAAACAAAAACTTTAATTATCACTCTGTCAGTCTTTAAATCCTCATATAACGCTGTTTATCGGTGAAGTTATTATTTATGTTAAAAACAACTGGTAAAAGATTTTAGTTATAGAATAGAATAAAATAGAATTTATAGTCTAGTAAAAATAGACATTTACCCTTGCATTAATTTCAAGTTATTTAAATTAATAATGAAATCGTTAAATGTCGAAATTGTGAAAAGTTCCCATCGATCCCATATGTGCAAAAAAATATGGAACACCAAAGTTCAACATACAAAAAGTCAACATTACATTACCATCTCTGTGGTCTATTGGTATGTTGTACATGCCACGGGCACAGATTACTAAATAGTTACTAGTAACAGATACTGCACTCCGCTAAGCCGTTTAAATAAATAGCAACTCTAACTATAACGCAATAAAGTGGAATTCAACTTGTACGGCGCAAATTACGAACGGCCGCTCGTTGCATCTTTTTCTATCGCATATATTCTAGCTCTTTTGCGGACCTAATTTCTATGGATTTTCACACAGACAGACGCCTGCCACGGGTATCAGTTGGTGCTGGCACTTTTTCCTTAGTCCGCCTAGCTAGAGCTACTGCTATTTTATCTAAGTCTACCGTGTTAGCATTGTATTCAGCATTCTTGTGTTCCGGCAGTTAGAGATAAGATAGCCAGTTCCTCAGTAATGGAGGATTCCGGGAGTAGTGCGCTTTATCATTAGGTACTTAACATCGAGTGAGATGGAGGCTACCCCGTTGATAATTAAACAAAAATAATTTAAATCTAAGTCTACCGTCATAATAACATTTTTTTCAGCAGTTTTGTGTTCCGTAAGCTAGAGATAAGAAAGTCAGTTCCCTTGTATTGTTTAGAAACCACGCTCTGTTTAGTTTAGGCCTAGAGAGTGTTGTGCAATAAAAACGAACCCTCGATGTGTACACTGTACATAGGAGGCTTGTAAATGACCTAGTACATGTCTAGAAATGGACGTTTCCAATTACCACTAATTGATTGATCGTCCGCAAACACGACGATTACTTATAGCGACTTTCCGCAAATGGGTACGCATTTCTGGGAAATGTGTAGGTCTTACTTAGTTTAGTTTCTGAGAAAGTAATGTGAGGTGTGAGAAAAACACGTTAGGATTTGACTGAAAATTGTCACCGTTAAATAAAAAAAAGTTTCTTTTAATGTCTTTACCACGGAACCAAAAAAAAGGATGTTTGTTGAATCATCTTACGCATTATTGTGCTCAATAAAGCTTGGAACCGAAAACAGCTATACTGCGACAAGCATTTCTGTTCCGGTGATAAGTTTTAGAACTAACACATTTTTAAACGACAGTCCATTTTGACAGCTAATTTTGTATTGCAAGTGGCTCCTCTGTTACGACTGTCACCAGAACAGACAGAAATATGGGGCTACGGTTGTCATGACAATTTGAAAAACAAAAGAAATTGTATAATAGTAAAATGTATGGAAGTTTAGTTACTTAGCTGTTTTAAGCATGCACGCCGCATACCCACTGTTACTAACGTATTTCTTGTACTACTTATAAGGTTTTACAATCACTTTCATTTATATGCCCAAGTAAACACTGTCAGCATTATGAGCAAAAGCGAACGTAAGCGTCCCATTTAGTACGCTCCCGCCCCTAATGAGCGAGCAAACACAACGTGTGTCCTACAAGCATACTCGCAAGTCACCATCAGCCCATATATTTGAGACACGTGGGAATTTTCGGTAAACATTCTGAAATGCTTAGCTTGTGCATTTATTAATGTCAAAAACGATATGTAACAATGAATGAATTTATACTAATAACCGAACCGTATCTACAATAAGTAAAAGTCTACTTGTACAAAACTACAAACTCCAATATAGTGTCAGTATTATATGATCTGAGGTCCAAACCCACGAAACTTACCACAAGCATTTCGTGATGTCAAACAAATACTACAGTTTGAAAGTAGTAAATAGCACTATAACCCACCAACTTAAGGTCCACTTTACAACACCACAAACTCTAATATGGTGAAGGTGTATGTGGCCACCAAACCCACAAAGTTGACCAGAAGCATTGCGTCCACATCGAACAAACGGTACAGGTTGTATGGAGTCACTTCGACGCTGTTAAGTCTGAGAATGTTCTTGCACAGCTTTCTGTGACGTTCTGAAATGAATACAAAACAATATGTTGTAACGTAAGGGAACTGAAGACAAAAATTGCTTTATTTAGGTACTATCTTTCCGCCCGCGGCTTCGCCCGCGTGGACTACACGACGTTATCCCGCGGGAATGTGATATTTTTCCGGGATAAAAAGTAAACTAAGTTATTCCATATTACATCAGCTACCTGCCAGTGAAAGTCCCGTCAAAATAGGTCCAGCTGTTTCAGAGATTAGCCGGAACAAACAGACAGACAGACATACAAACAAAAATTTTAAAAAATGATATTTTGGTATATGTACCGTATATATAATCATATGCAGGTAGTAAAAAGCGTTTATATTTTAATATTACAAACAGACACTCCAATTTTATTTATTTGTATAGATATGTATAGATATTAATATAGACACCACCCACGAGGGCTTTATTTCAAGAAGCTTATCGACATCGAGTACAGATTTTATCAGATTTGGCAAAACTTTACGAAAACAAAACGACACTTTTAACTAACTGTCATCCCCTAATTCGTTCGGTTTGAGATGTTATTTTGCAACAAAGGTATCATTAGGATCCATAGATTTGCGTGCTCTAACCAAATGTGCACAAATACTTTAGAAGTTTTGGTTAAAAATTCTACTATTAACTTCATTGTTTTTGTCCATGTGTGATTGCTCTCGATCCCAAAACGAAACTATGTCGCCATTTGCATTTACATCAACATACTTAGCCCTGTCGACCATCTGGTTCTTTTTATTTAACAAATATCAGAATCCACTTTCACATACATAATAGGGCTATCATTAATGTTAGCTGAGTATCATGCCCATGCTATCAATAGTGTCTATACACGTTCCTATCCAACAGCCGATTTGGTCTGCTCCCAGACCAAATCTGCGCTACACACGTTCCTATTTGGTCTGGGACCAGGCCAAATCGGCGGCGGTCGGATAGGAACGTGTGTAGATGCTATAAGTGCTACGAAACACGTAGGTATACCTAGCGGAGAATAATGAAGAATGAAGCGCGGAGCGGAGCTGAGTTCCTTAAAATTTATAGAAGAGCTAACTAGCTAAGTAACGAAGTATTTATAGCCAATATATGAAATACAACTCCGTTCCGCTCCTCTCCGCTTCAATGAATAGGCAGCATTTTGCCGGAATGTTTGGCTCCAGGGAGTCATTTTGCGCTAACTGGATAAAAGTTTTGAGCGACATTAATTGATTGCCCTCGGGGCAGCCTCACTACTGTTGTGCCTGGGAAGCGCAAGTTGGTGGATTTCCCGTCATAATACGTAAAAATGCATCACCGTCAGGTGCATCCTAATCATTATGGCTATTCAAATACACAAAAGTTTTCCTCAGATGTTTCTAAAAGAGCTAAGATATTTTAAAAGACGGTATGTTTTTTTTTTCACCAGGGTTGTTTCATTTTAAAATGTGGAAAAAGTTTTTTTATCTGATCCGGGATGAAGATGATTCTTGTTGTGTTTTGGCACATGACGAATAAAGAAGCGGATTGTAATATATCAATGTGTCCAGTAATAATAATTTTATTTAGATTTGAATTGTAAGTGTTTTAAGTAATGAAATTATTTATCAAGATACACGTTATATCCAAAATATGTAGTAGATTACTGATTTATTATTATATTATCTATGTTATCATCACGAGTATACAACAAGCCTTTTTAGATTTCAAGCGGCTTCACTTTGCAGGAAGTTTTAACGTTTACATAGTTTGGGTTGAAGTTACCTCAAAGGATGACTTTGCTCGGAGTAGCCATACGGATTTATAATGAGTCAAATTATTAGTTAAATTACATTACCTGTAGCACTGCTTCTGAGTTGATTGTTGCATATTACATTTACTTCTTTGATACACAAAAAGAAAGCTTCACACTCAATACACAGCATGCCATGCAGGAATAAGTTCTTGAAAAATAGCAAACACATAACGATGTAAGTTATTCTCAGAGAATAATTCTGAAAAATAAATAACTACTTTACCTGCAACTAACACACAGCAGATTCGATGAGCCCGCAAAAAGATCCGAGCATGACTATTGAAAGATCGAGATCCGATCAAGTTCGAATCCTTACCAAGGAGAAATTCACAGCCAAGAATCCAAATTCCTAATAAAAATTGAAAATAGGATTTTTAACTCACAAAACTTGAAGAGTTGCCATCATTTAGATCCTTTTTGCAAACATAAATGTTATATCCAAGAGAAAACATCATATTGAAGAAAGTATTCACTACGTGAAATAAGATCTAAAAATTACACAAATATATATTAAATGGGATTCAAATATAAATTCTTACACTTTATTATATTTTAGTTACTTACCAATGGACGAAATACTTTTTTGCAAATATTAAAACAAGAAATTATCTCTAAATAAATGTAGTACAACATTTCTTTCGATACATTCTTCCTTCTAGAACTTTGTGATTTTGAACACCACAAAACCAAACGGCTTCTAATAATATTGATCATTCTAGTGGCACACACTATGTTTAAATCGAAAGAGATGACTGTGACGTCACAGATTGTTTGCCATAATAAATTCATATAGTTGAAGCTGTTAATGGGGTACAAACGGATAGAAGCGATGATAAAATAATAAGTAAAGACACCGATCATATAAAACCACGTCCAAAGAATAAAGTTTTTGGGTTTAAGCCAGATTAAGAGGGACTCATTGATACGTTGAATTTTTAAGATCATTTTCACATACATTTTGCTATAAGAACTATTGTGGTAATTGATAATGATACCGAAGCACCGGTGACTTATAATGTATACCAATATAACTGTCATGTAGTTGTCGATGTTAGAACTAGGAGATTGAAAATTGTGAATCATAACATTACAAATATTAATCATTATGAAAACGAAATTCCCGAATAATGTAGCGATACGTGTAGATTTTCTGTTTGGTCTTACTCTATTGTTTATAACATCATATTTTGACATAAAATAAATAGTTTCTATGAAGTTCAGTGGACGTAGCATGCTTTTAAAATTATTATCTATAATGTTGACTTTGGTATATTTAGTTTCAACTTGGTTTATTTCGACCATGTTGTTTATAGCTGAATGTTTGCTGCGTTAATATTTACGCAATACTGTTCCAACATTTATACTTTTGCGATAGATAGTGTGGTCATTTTATTATTTTTTATTGCATATTGCGATTCTTATCATTGGTTGAACTGGTCATTCAATGTACTGGCATTGCAATTCTAATAAAGTAGCTTATGTTATTAACTTGGATGATTGGTCGTGCGTAGGTTGTCGGGAAGCGATAAATGATAGGAGGCAAATAGATATAAACAGCTTTAGGTATTTGCGTTTACAGTAGTAGGTACAAAATTGGAAATATAAAAATTATTTTTACAAAAAAAATAAACCGCCTTCTAAAAAACCACATCAAAAAAGTAAGAAAAAATTCCTCACCAAATAAATAACGTAAGTACTTTGAAGTCGGGCGTGAAACATGTACAATGTTTTGTTGTTTTTGTTAAAATCCGCCCGACTTCAAAGTACTTACGTTATTTATTTGGTGAGGAATTATTTCTTACTTTTTTGATGTGGTTTTTTAGAAGGCGGTTTAATTTTTTTGTAAAAATAATTTTTATTTCACTCTTTTTAGTGCATCGTGCAGGCAATTTACGTGTTTTCTGGTAAATAGGTATGTGATCAAACTGAAAACCTCCTTTTTCGAAGTCGGTTAAAAAACCTTGAGGTATCCCCTTTTCAACAAAACAAGAATCATCTAAATCGGTTTATAAACAAAGGAGTTATGCCTAAAGATACGTATTAAATTCACATAAAGTGGTAACGAAAACGACAGTATTTTCAAGATTTCCTGAAAACTACTGAACCGATTTCGAAATTTCAAAAAATGGGACCAACTTGGAAACCAACCTGATGTAATAACGTTTGAACCATTTCAATCGGTTTAGCCGTCTTCGAGTAATCGGTGGACATACACAAAAAAAAAAAAAAAAAAAACATACATACAGACGAATAGAGAACCTCCTCCTTTTTGATTTAGAAGTCGGTTAAAAATACAATGCGATGGGGGAAATTAATGTGAAAGGATGCAAAAAAAAGAGAGAGTGTGTGTCGATGCCTTCAAAAATAAAGTGCTTTTATATATTCTTTGAATTTTGGCCATAAGCCTTGTTCCGTTGCATGCAGTGGTTGCGACAATGATTATTACTTGTTCTATCGTTTATCTGTTTCTTGGTTTTAATCCTTCAATCCTGGGATCTCATTTTCCCGTTGTTTCCCAGTAAATTTTCCATTGTTTTCTGGCCCTATTCGGCCGGGTCGGCGGCGGCATCAATGAGTTAATTATTATTTTATATAAAAAAATTACTGACAGTAGAGCATCATTTGAGCATTCTAATGTAGCTATTCCTATTAAAACAATTTCGCTGCTTCACATTTCAAAATCAACACTAAAAAAGACTCATTTTGTTCTCAAATGTTCAAAAAAGCTAACTATTGTGGTTTTTTCTCTGAAAATCTTTCTTTCAATCTTAATTTTATGTGAGAAATATTGCATATAAAATTAAGAAGATTAGTTTGACATGTAATTCTGCTATCACAAGATATCATAATTATTTCACATATTAGTCCGTTACTTATATACCTACTATACCTATGTTTATCTTACAATCATTCCGCCATAAGCGTTTAGCCATCCATGAATGAAGAGCGCCTCACTATCAGCTTCCTGGTAAAGCCTTATGGCTTCCCTTTCCGCAAAGCCATGGATTTCACTCATTTATAGCTTTTAGTTGATTTACTTTGAAAAGAGGCTCTTAAGACGTATGTGTCATACTTATACACCATAAAGATGGATCTATTCTGAAAAGAATCACTTAGGGCCGATTTCACCGTTGAAATTAAACGCGATCAATTCGATATAAACTCAGTTTGGCTAAACGGCGTTCCATTCTCAAATTTGGGTTTCACCGACATAAATTAAACGGCGTTAAAGCTAAACTTGGTTCAGTTCTTCAGTCCTGAACGGCCGAATTTCGCCGTTTAGCTTTTAAACTGCGATCAGATCAGTCAACTCAACTGTCAACATAATATGAGAATTTGAGTCAATGCTCAAAGATTAAAAATAGAAATTTTTAGTTTATAATAAACAAAGACAGGTACAAAGATGAAAATAGCTCTAGCTATGCTAAACGTATCGCATCTAGTCTATGATTGTGACGTCATTTATCGTCAACTCTGTTTTCATAAACGTGATCACATTATAGTTGGTGATGTCGATGTCTCCTAAACTGAGATCAAATTCAACTTATAAACTCGATTAAGTAGAACTTAGTTTCATTAAACTAGGTTCCGGTTGCGATCGGTGAAATCGGCTCTTAAAGGCATATGCAGAAGCGTTGTAATGCTAGTTTGTGTAATATAAAAATATTAAATACTATAATAATAAATTATGGTAGTCAAAAAACTAAAATAATTTATTGAATCTATTATTAAGCATGTTATATATACAGGATGTTAGTTTAAACAAGGGGCATATTTCAGGGAGTGAAACTCAATACAAATAACTTTTACTATGGAACCAAGTGCGATATCACGAAAAAAACTGTTTCATACAAAAATGCAATACCGATTGGGCCAAAATGTATGGAACAGCTGTTTTTTTTCGCGATATCGCACTTTGTCCCATAGTAAAAGTATTTACATCATTCATGCGAGGTAAATAAAACATTTATATTGGTATGACAAAATGATTCAATTATAAGAGAGAAAATATTTATTCAAATTTATTTCCAAAAACTTGTAAATGTACTTTTTTTGAATTTTAATACAGTCGTCGCAAGTGAACAAATATGCCGCCATTTTCATTGTTTTCTACAGTAAATAGTTTTCTTATCATTTTATGAAAAAAAAAAATAGTTTGACCATGGAGTTTTGCATAGCTTGAATGGTAAAGTTACTTTACAATCAAAGCATTCACCTGCTTGAATTGCAAAGTAATTTGAAAATGGAACGTTCTATCTAAACAATACACTGTGTTGCACATGCCAACTTACACAGCCTCTTACCATACTAGTAAATCCTAGTTACCGAGCACTATGATGTAAAAGTAAATATTGTATGTATTGATGGGTACTTTCACCCCCTGAAGCATGTCCCCTGTTTTTTAAACTAACATCCTGTATAATAAGCATTTTTATATATTATTATCCTTACTTTTATATTATAAATGCGTCTCTGTCTGTCTGTGTGTTACACAATCACACCTAAACTACTGAACCGATTTGAATGAATTTTGGTACAGAGATAGTCTAGAGCCTGAGAAAGGACATAGGCTACTTTTTATTCCTGAAAAATATCACCTTCCTGCGGGATAACGTCGTGTAGTATACGCGGGCAAAGCCGCGGGCGGAAGGCTAGTATTGTATATACGATTAATTATTACGTAATAAGTCGCACAGACATTCTATTACTCTAATTATAATGACCGGATAACAGAGTCTGGCTTCCAGCGCTATCGATATCTGCGCGGCGTAATAACGGTAATTGGGCCAATAATGCGCACCATCCACAATCCACTCACGCTAATAGCATACCTGTACACTTAATACCTTAGTGATGACCTTAGTCATACCATGTTAAGGTCATTTTTCAATTTGACGACTCTGTATGAAATAAAACAGGGAGAAAAAAACAACCCTTGGAGTTTCTTGCCGGTTCTTCTCCAAGGCCTCCCGCTGTAGGGATTGCGAACCGATGGCGTAGCTTCTATGACGCTCACAAGTATTGTAAATAACAATCTAAATTACTTATCTAATGATTACTTATCTGGACGAACGCAATGTACTAAGATAGGAACACTTGTCAGCCAACAAGAAAACGTGGATTTTGGCGTACCTCAGGGCAGCCTACGTTGTTCTTGGCATATGTTAACCAGCTCTGTGATCTGCATTTAATTAACTCTCGCATACTTGCTTATGCTGATGACACAGCTCTCGTTGTTTCTGGCAAAGAGTGGTCTGAAACTATAACACTAGCAGAAAACAACCTTAAAGTTATTATGACATGGCTAAACCATAACCTGCTGACCTTGAATGTAGACAAGACAAAAGTGGTAACATTTTCTATAAGACCTTCTTCTCAACCTCCTAGAGAATGCTTTCAAATGCGTGCTCACAATAGCTGCTCAAACGGGTCTCCCTGCTGTGACTGTCCCAAACTGGAAAGTACTAATGTTATTAGGTATCTGGGTATCCAAATAGATAGCTGCCTAAACTGGGGTAGTCAGGTGGAATCTGTAGCAAACCGCATACGCAAGTTAATCTTCCTCTTTAAAACTCTGCGCAATTCAGCGGATATTGAAACTCTTCGAACCGTGTACTCCGCACTTTGCGAGTCAGTTTTAACCTACTGCATCCCAGTGTGGGGGGGTGCCTCCAAGACTAACTTCATTAAAATCGAACGCGCACAGAGGGCAGTGTTAAAAGTTATGTACCGGTGGCCTTGGAGATACCCTACCACACAACTGTATAGGGATAGTAATATGCTTACGGTTAGACAACTTCATGTCTTCCGCTCCACTTTGCGACTACATCTGAATGTACCTTTGAACCCTTACGTTGAGGCAAGACGACGCCAGAAACCACCTTGTCGGGTTGCAACCACCAAAACCTCTTTCGCAACAAGACAGATGTTCTCCTTAAGCCCTTTGCTTTATAACAAGCTGGAGAAAATCCTGAACATTAATAAATTAAACAGTTATGACCTTAAGAAAAAATTAAGATTGTATTTACAGGATCTTGATTATACTGATACTGAAGCTTTGTTAACTCAATCTCTTAATTTATGAGACATAAACAAACACGCACATAGTCTATTGCTATTTAAAACATACACACACACCCACCCACACACACCACACACGCAAACATACACACATACACACTCACACAGACACACGCACACACACTAAAAAAAATTTCGGTTTATTTACTTTTCCTTACTATTATGTAACGTAGTGTGTTGTTCCTAGTCCAAACCAAACTTAATAAAATTTGTAATGTATAAGCTATATTGAAGCACTATTTATATGAGCCGAACCACTGACTTTCTTAACACAGGTTTTCCTAGCACGAAAGTCAGGGGATCAACTTACACAGAACACTGATGTTGCCATATAGCTGTAAGTTTCTTTTGTGTCACCTTTACATTGTAAATTATGGCTTTGGATTAATAAACTTTATTATTAAACTTTATTATTATTAAATTGAATAAACAAATTTGAATCTTGAATCTTGAATCTAATACAAATATCTAGAAATCTAGATACTAGCGGACGCTCGTTGCTTCTTGTGATGATCCAACTTCACTTCCCTTTTTTTATCCATCCATCTTGTTTGGCTAACAGGAACATAAGGCTTTGCCAGGAAGCCGATAGTGAGGCGCTCTTCACTTCCACTTCCTCATCATCATCAGCCTACTAACGTACAATGCTGGACAAGGGCCTCTCCAAGAGCAAGCCATGAAGCATGATCAGTAGCTGCTCTCACCCAGCTCTTGCCAGCCACCCTGCAAAGATCGTCGCTCCACCTAGTCTGAGGGCGTCCTACACTACACTTCGTTTGCCGATACGCGATCTCCACTCTAGAACTCGTTTACGCCGAAATACAAATTCATTTTACACGATTTTTTTAAATAACCTGTTACCGCCTATGTATGAAAATAACACAGAATCACATATTGGTCGAAAGCCCTAAGAAATGTAATTTTTATTGTGCTTCTTTTACTAACACTAGAATAAAATCTCTATGATACTAACACTTGATGGACTGAAAATCCGAAATAAATGTCTTATTAGTATTATTTTAGGCTGATACACAGCATTTGTAGACGTCAAAGAAGCTACGCCATCTCGGTCCGCAAATCTTCGATCGATTATGTTCGCAAGGCTTTGTAATTGTAACGAGAAGAGTCGGCAAGAAACTAGACAAGGGCTGTTTTTTTCGCACTATCTTGTTTTTTAAAGAGTCGTCAAATTGAAAAGTGATTTTGACATAGCTCCGAAGGCCTGGCTCTGCAAGAAGAGGACATCACTCTACCTTCACGCATTCGAACACAATTTTTTATGACACCATTAACGTCAATCGAAATAGAACATCGAATCCATATATGCGAATAGATGCTCGAGTTTTACCTTTTAAAACTTGACCGATATATTTTTTATTTATTAAAAAAAAAAAAAAAAACGGGTTGAATTGAGTACCTCCCTCCTTTTTTGGAAGTCGGTAATTAAAAAGTTTTTGGCTGTGTTCCTATGTTTTTCTTTTTATATACTTACATACAGGGTAAATTTTTTATCAGTGCACAAATTTTTAAGATCGACTCAGAATCGGTAAGTGAACAACTTTCTCCTAGAAACATAGGTCGAAATATGTCAAAAATTTTTTGACTCTTCATACAATTCGGACTGATCACGTGATCGATTTAGTATGGGAAGTCCAAAAATTTTTGTCGTATTTCGACCCATGTTTCTAGGAGAAAGTTGTTCACTTACCGATTCTGAGTTGATCCTAAAAATTTGTGCAGTGGTCAAAAAATTTTCCTGTATACACTAGCTTTCCGTAGCTTCGCCCGCGTGAACTACACGACGTTATCCCGCGGGATTGTGAAGTTTTTCCGAGATAAAAAGAAATAAGTAGTAGATATTCCTCTCCAGGCTACAAAGTATCTGTGTTCCAAATTTTAGCCATCGCATCCGTTCAGCTGTTTTGGCGTGATTGAGTAACAAACATCCAAATATCCAAACATTGGAACATCTAAACTTTTCACATTTATAATATTATAGTAGGAGAGGATATATTGCTTTCTTAGCATTAGCTATGGAGGAAACAGGGAACTAAGCTTGAATGAAAACGGCCCTTGTAACTCAGACGATGTATTATATTTCACAATCTAATAAAGGTGGTTTCAGCCGTGAACTACGTAGTCTGTGAGGCCGAAGATTTTAATAATAAAACAGATGTGGTGTCGGCCCGTGCGGGCACAGAATAAATTAGTTAGCAGTAGCACTAATTCAACTTGTATCGCTTACACACTTTAGAATTATTTTTGAAGTGAAACCTTCTTTAGCGGTGTTATGCAGTTTTTGTGATGGGTAAAAATTGTTAAACTCGCGTCAGGACACGTGACGTGACCGTCAGATCGAAAATTCGTAAGACGGACACGTGACCTCATAAAACTGTTACAATGTCATTAGAATACGAAGGCAAATTTTGCCACGGTTCCCAAAGTTGTAATAGGTTAGGTTAGAAAACGGGCTGCATTGAAGCCAGAAGACCTCGGTTCAAATCCAGTACGTATTTTTTTTCTTTTTTTTGTCAAATATCTTTTTTTTGCTGAAAAAGTCTAAGGAGCCCTTTTCACCTTCTGCCGGCACTACCGGAGTGCAACACGTTTTTTAACTTACTTTCTCTGCAACACAGCGATAGTGTAACGGAACAACAACAACACCGTAAAACACCTTGTACTTTCACCAGTCACTCAAAGTGTCCTAAACTTTTATTTCAAACACAACGGGGTAGCATTTAGCCTTCATCACACCTGATGTTAAGTGAACATAAAGCTAAAGGTGGTAGCGCACTACTCCCGGACTCCTCTACCAATGAGAAACTGGCTATCTTATACCTAACTGCCAGAACATAACATTGATAAAAACAACATGGTGGTAGCTAGCCAAGAGGACTTAGAACAAATCCTATCACCAACCAAACCAAGCACAAAAATTATTTGTATACCCACTGGGAATGGAACCCGGGACTTATGGGTCTGATACCGTTAAGAGAACCGTGTATGGTCAAACAATTCCTGTTATAAATGCGAAAGTGCGAAAGATAAGATGTATCTTTAAGATTTTAAATTATTGTTATGCATTCACAAATCAATTTTGTAATTATAGGAAAAATATTATGATATAGTTTATGGCGCGGGTTCGAATGCCGCCTGAAAGCTACTTATAGGGCTCCTGGCTTTTACTCTTACATTTTTCCTGTGTATCTTTAAGTTCATCCATGATGGAACCAGTAATAAAACTTACGACAAAGAAAGGCTCTCAAAGTCCAGTGCGTGTTTACGTGCAGAATTGACGTAGGTAATTTATTCAGGGGCACTGCCGAGAAAGAATACTGTTTACTTATTTATTCTAAGGCGCGGTAGGGTTGTCCAAATGTACTGAATATGTTTACAGCCCCTCATGATGCATAAATTGAAGGACTAAACTTGAATACAACAACTTTTGATTGTACCGGTTCTTTAATCTACAACTACACTAAAAAGTTAAGTTTAAACCGCCTCTGTGGTCTAGTAGTTCACACCACCGATTTTAGACAAGAGGTCCCCGGTTAGATTTCCAGTGGGGGTAGGTACATATTGTATTCGGTTTGGTTGGTGGTAGGTCTTGTTCTTAGTCCGCCTGACTAGCTACCACCATCTTATCTAAGTCTGACGCCATAACAATGATGTTTTTAGCATTATTGTGTTCCAGCAGTTAGTGATAGCCAGTTCCTCAGCTATTGAGGAATCCGGGAGTAATGCGTTTCCACCTTCAGCCTTATCACCACTTAACATCAAGTGTGATGAAGGCTAAGTGCTACCCCGTTGTGGATTTAAAAAAAGAAGTCAAGTTTGTGAACTTGTAGGTATGAGGGGAATAATCTTTTTAATTAAGGTGCCGATTCCCCAAAATAGGGAATTTTAAATTATGGATTACTTGCAAATCGAAAATCACAAGTACTTAAAATTTGGATAAAATATATGTTATTTTACAGTTATTTATCTAGTGCTTCCGGCCGTTTTTTTTCGATTGGTAATATTTTACTGTGTCAAATAAAATCCCAAACATCCGTCTAATAATAATTCAAATATCATATTACTTGCAGTATACTTGGTTTTAGTTAATGAAAAACATATGAAAATAATTGTCTTTGAATAGCCGAAGGATTCCGGCCGTTAAAAGTTAAAATTTATTTTTATTTAATTTTTTATTGAATTTTAAGTGATTTTCGATTCGCGGGGCGCTCACGAGTTCACAGTTCACTGCCGGCTGCAGCTGGGTCCGCGCGAAGTGTATCGAGCGCGGCCAAGCAAGCGTTAGCGTGCCTATTTCGGTCGGGATTCCTCGCCTTAAGTATAACTTTTTAGCATTCACAATGCAATTTTTATCATTGAAAATGAAGTATTAGATACAAAACGACCCGTCTCACAACTAGCTCCGATGGGACTCGAACCCACGACCTTTCACTGTCCGTGCGACTGCTCTAACCACTGACAATGAACAACTCCGTAGCTCAGTGGTTAGAATTATTAAAAGTAGTGCGATACTATTATATTTATTTCAATATTTATTGAGATTTCAAATAGGGGACTCATGCTGTGCTACGCAGTTTTATTCGCTTAGTTCCCTTCAATAGTCTGTTAGTGATACTTTACTACATCAAATATAAATATCAAACATCCATCTAGTGTAATTCAAATACCCAATCACAAAGTAATACCGAGTAAATGAAAAATATACGAAAATAATTTGTTGTTTAATAGGCGAGTCATTCCGGCCGTCATAAGGTAAACAATTTAAAAGGCATTCTCCCTTTCCATAATACCTATTTTGCTGAGTATACTAAGACGCGCGGGGGTCCCAACGATATGCGATGTTTATCAATTGTTTTGCGGTCGGGAATCCTCGTGTATATCGAAATCTATCGGATAGTGATGTTTTCCGACTGATTTATACATCTCGAGATACATTATTCGTTAGAATCGACGCCCAGCCGTTGCTTGTCTCCACAAAACATGACGAGGCATCCCCTGGTGACCATGTCTTTGCTTCGATAGCCCGAAGGCAGATATTATGCATTTGATGCGCGGTTTGAACTACATATTTGTGCCACTCAATCTATTTACGTTTTTATTGGTGACGAATTTGTCGGTATTTATCGTCAAGTTTGGGTGTTTTCAAGTATTTGGTGATCTTGACTGCTACCCACTATATGCCGCTGACAGTACCTAGTGATCCCGTGTCATGTCCTAACCTAAGCCCAGATTACGGGCGTGCAGGCCGCATACTGATCGAAGGGTAAAAACAACTCATCGCTCACATTCATCTTGGGAACATTAAGGGTGGCTTGTCGGTAAATCTTTTTAGGTTTATTTTTTATTGTGGACGGCTTATTGTAGTTATTGTTTGACGACCTGCGTGACCGAGTGGTGTACGCACTGGTTTTCAAGGTGCTGCTGAAAGGAAGGCCAGCAGTGGGAAAGTTAAATGGCTGATGATGATGATGATGATGATTTGTTTTACGAGACAGAAATGAAACCATGTGAATTAGCTTGAAACGTTATATTCCATGCAATTAAAGTCGAGGGCTCATGATAGTCTAATGGAATAATCCCATTCCGCTAATATTATAAAATCCCACAATGCGATAGTTTGTGAGTATGGATGTATGGATGTTTGTTAATCTTTCACGCAAAAACTACAAAACGGATTTGGATTAAATTTGCAACAGAGATAGATTATAGGCTGGAATAACAAATCGGATACTTTTTATGCCGATATTCCCACAGGAACGGGAACCACGCGGGTGAAACCACGGGCGGCTGCTAGTAAATTGATAATTCTTTTTCCATAATTCTTTTAAAACACCTACTCAAGGTTGTGTTCTTCACCTAAATAAGTTTTTAGTAAAAATTTCACTTATATGACAAGCTTTTTTGCTGTCTGTACTTTAATATTGTATTGTCATCTAAACCAAACCTGTATACAAAATGTCAGCTCCATCGGACACTGAGAAGTGGGTCAAATTAAGCTTGCAAGATTTGTCCCCCACTTACTAACAAACTAACTAACTAACATGGCAAGTTAATAAAAAGCTTGTAAAAAAAACAAAGTTAACGCTACGCTTTGCTTCTCCTTTGAACACAACAAAAGTAATTAGAGAAAAGTCCATAAAAAGTATATAAAAAATATGCCTTTGAGAGTTCCCGATTCATATTTTCGCTATAATTCGGGATCCCTTTGAAATGTTGGCGAGTTTGTTTTAGCTGTTTAATCTACTAAAATAATTGTTGGAGATAATTTTAATTTCTCATTAATAAAACATTATGATATTGCTTCATTAAATTTGGTTTAATTAATTGGGTTTTATTTGAACAGGTTTCGTGATTTCATTTGGTTTGGGAATTTACTTGCGAGTTAAGGCGCTGATTCCCCAAAATAGGGTATTTTAAATTATGAATTACTCGCAAATCACAAGTACTTAAAACTTGGAAAAAATATATGTTACTAGGTTTCCGCCCGCGGCTTCGCCCGCGTGAACTACACGACGTTATCCCGCGGGAATGTGACATTTTCCCGGGATAAAAAGTAGCCTATGTTCCTCTCCAAGCTACAAAGTATCTGTGTCCCAAATTTCAGCCAAATCCGTTCAGTCGTTTCGGCGTGATTGAGTAACAAACATCCAAACATCCAAACATCCAAACATCCAAACATCTAAACTTTCACATTTATAATATTAGTAGGATTTTACAGTTATTTATCTAGTGCTTCCGGCCGTTTTTTTTCGATTGGTGATATTTTACTGTGTCAAATAAAATCCCAAACATCCGTCTAATCGTAATCCAAATATCGTATTACTTGCAGTATACTTGGTTTTAGTTAATGAAAAATATACGAAAATGATTGTCTTTGAGTAGCCGAGGGATTCCGGCCGTCATAATTTTAATTTTTTTATTAGTTAATTTTTAATTGAATTTTAAGGCGGGCATTCCCCAAAATAGGGTATTTTAAATTATGGATTACTCGCAAATCACAAGTACTTAAAACTTGGAAAAAATATATGTTATTTTACAGTTATTAATCTAGTGCTTCCGGCCGTATTTTTTCGATCGGTCATATTTTACTGTGTCAAATAAAATCCCAAACATCCGTCTAATCGTAATCCAAATATCGTATTACTTGCAGTATACTTGGTTTTAGTGAATGAAAAATATACGAAAATAATTGTCTTTGATTAGCCGAGGGATTCCGGCCGTCATAAGTGTAAAATTTTTATCATTTAATTTGTAATTGAATTTTAAGTTATTTTCGATTCGCGGGGCGCTCGCGAGTTCACAGTTCACTGCCGGCTGCCGCTGCGTCCGCGTGAAGTATATCGCGGGCGGCCGAGCAAGCGCTAGCGTGCCTATTTCGGTCGGGATTCATCGCCTTAAGTGATTTTCGATTCGCGGGGCGCTCGCGAGTTCACAGTTCACTGCCGGCTGCCGCTGCGTCCGCGTGAAGTGTAGCGTCGAGCGCGGCCGAGCAAGCGTTAGCGTGCCTATTTCGGTCGGGAATCCTCGCCTTAAAACAACCTTACGTAAATACCTATTGCGAGTAAAATAGAATAATTATTAATTAAAATAAGTGTTATACTTATAGGTACTAATATTATAAAGCTGAAGAGCTTGTTTGTTTGTTTGGTTGAACCATGTACAAATAAGTTTATGGATTGAACGCGCTAATATCAGGAACTACTGGACCGATTTAGAAAATTCTTTTAATCTTCGTTTAGTTAAATCTTAAATTCAGCATTGATATTTTATTAGCATAAAAGTGAATCTGCCGAAAGTTCTTAACAGGCACTTCCTTAAACTTAGCGATCAATCGATTCGAATCGCTTCGCTCGGTTAAGTTTTATTTAAGTTCGAATAAGGGTGACCAATCGTACTAAAATTATAGGATCTTGTCTGTTTACCAAAAACAGGATAATTACTTAAAACAAGTTTGCTATCAGACTTTGCACAGAATCAATTTAATAATAAATAAATAATACATAAATAAATAAGTTGAAGGCACTGGTCAGGCCCGACCGGGAATCGAACCCGGAACCTTTTAGGCTCAACTCACACTGAAACGAAGAGACAGCGTCTTTTTTTCTGAGAAGAAATATGTGCATTACCCGTTGTAGAGATGAAGGTGAATTTTCAGATTGACAATTCACCTATGCTATGCTATATAATAGTGTGTGGTTAAAAGATGCCGCCGCGCTATCTCTGAAGTCCCGGGTTCGATTCCCGGTCGGGTAAATGTTGCAACGAACTTCAATATTTTCTCGCATCTAGGTGTATGTAGTAATACGCGTCGTTGTGTCTAATTGCCATAGCACAGGTGCTTAAGCTATGTTTTCTCAATATTTTTTTTATTTTAGGTTTAATCATTTTTTTCTTCCATTTATGAGTGAGTAAAATCTTATCTTCTACCATCAACCTTGGACTCCCTAGCGAGTCAGTATCTCGAACGAATTCCCAGTCCGCATTGTCGTCGAGGCTTATTAGATACTTACGAGTATCTTCTCAAAACTCGCGAGTCTTTAGTGGTTTCATCGACTCGTGAGAACTTGCAAAAGCTGATTGAAGTTTATGGGACTTTCATCTAAATGTGGATTTTGATTGGGGCTAGAGTTTTAAAAAGGCTTTCATTTAGGTTATCAAATTAAAGAGGTTTTAATCAGCTACATATATTATATCAGCCAACAAAGTCATGTGATCAGCACCTAGTGATATTGAGCATCAAAATTAATAGAGCAGCTAATACGTAGCGCTAAAATTAATTTTGATCAGCAACCCTATTCGCGAATCTAAGATCTAACCATTTTAATCGCCTCTGTGGTCAAGTGGTTCACACCACCGCTTTCAGACCCGAAGGTCCCTAGGTGGTGGTACCTACATATTGTATGTCCCGGGTCCGACTCCCAGTGGGGGTACCTTAATGTATTCGGTTTGGTTGGTGGTAGGACTTCTTCTTAGTCCGCCTGGCTAGCTACCGCCATCTTATCTAAGTCTGACGCCAAAACAATGGTGTTTTCTCTTAGCATTGTTGTGTTCCGGCAGTTGGAGATGAGATAGCCAGTTCCTCAGTGATTGAGGATTCTGGAAGAAGTGCCCTTTCACCTTCGGCCTTATCACCACTTAACATCCATCAGGTGTAATGAAGGCTAAGCTATTTAAAACGTAAGAGGAAAATGCTTGTAGTCATCATCATCATCATCATCAGCCATTTAATGTCCCCACTGCTGGGGCACTGGCCTTCCTTATGGAGGAATAAGGAGAATGAGCCATGACGCACCACGCGGGCCCAGTGCGGATTGGTGGGTATTAACGACTGCAAGTGCAGCCGGGACCAACGGCTTAACGTGCCTTCCGAAGCACGGAGGAGCTCGAGATGAAAAGTTTTTGGTCACCCATCCCGTGACCGACCATTACGTTGCTTAACCTCAACGATCGCAGGCCAAGCGCGCAAAAAAATGCTTGTAGTAGTTTCTAAAAATCCAATCCGCTTACAGCTGAAAATGATGATAAGCCGTTTAAGCTACATAGACCAAATAATCTGTAGGTATGTACAAGTCTGTACGTACGTACATATTATAATTCCGTGTCCATTTCCCTCCCGATGTAATTTGTGTGTTGAATTTTGTGCCTGAGTATCCAGACATTTTGATGATGTGACGATTTGCTAAATAGATGTTCTGCTATACAGACCATCTGCTATTTGGACGTTTTGCTACAAAGACATTTTGCTAATGAGACTTACTGTTAATTAGACGTTTCGCGCTGTTGGACATTTAAGATACTCAGACCTTCTGATCAGGAAGGAAATAAACGTAGCCAAGCCAACTAGTGAAACAGCATAAATGCTGTTTCACTAGTTGGCTTGGTTCACCAACACCCAACTATAATAGGTAGTGAAATAGAGTTTACCCAAATTTTCGTTAGTTCATCTTATGTGGGAGTCGGCATTAAATCCGTGATTTGTGCGCTACTCAGGCAATTATCGGGCCTGACTATAAATCAGGCTCATGTTGACCTCATGTCTGTGACCCTTTACTATAATACTGCTGGGACTTATCCCTATTATTGGCACCGTTTTGTTTGCTTGTGTGACAAAAATCAGTAAATATTTTATTTAATTTTTATTTATTGAAATAGATCTACACAACAACATATCATTATACATTTAAATTAACATTTAAAAAAATCAATTACTGAAAGATATGCCTTTACAGATAGATACAGTTTACATAATAAAATTGTACACTACGAATAAAAATAACAATAAAATAATCAATTAATGTCAGAATTAAATATTAAGATTCAATTTAATAATAATACAAAAAGCAATTATACTAAAAACTATTAAAGATGATAATGTTCATCGTTAATGTTTACACTATAAAATAAAATTACAAACAAAATGTCATCATCATCATCATTAGCCATTTAATGTCCCTACTGCTGGGGCACTGGCCTTCCTTATGGATGAAAAAATATAATAATAATTAAATATCAAGATTAAATTTAGGTAATAATACAATTAAAACAGGACAATTAGGGTGACTAGCTATGATCTGTGTACAGTATTGCCAAACACTTCTTCTTAAATAAACGATCAGAGTCTTGGAAGATGTCGATTTCAATATCTTGAAAATTATTATAAGTGCGCATACAACGGAACAAAGGGGCGCTTAAACCCAGGTTGGTTCTACATCGAGGTATCTTGAAGATATTAGATAATAGTCAAGGCATGTCTAGGGATGTGATACGGTACCGTTAAACTAATCTGTTGGAGCAGATTGGGACAATTCAAATTTCCATGAATGATTTTATGCAACGTCATCAGATCCAGAAGCTTACGGGGGTTTTCTAATGAAATTATTTTAAGGCTTACAAGTCTAGCATCATAATCAGCTCCACGGGGACAGTCCCGACTTCTGTAAGCAAGGAATCGAGTAAAACTCTTTTGGATACGTTCTATTCTCAGCGAGTGGATTTTATAAGTAGGTTTCCAGATGTTTGAAGCGCATTCTAGATTACTGCGTACTAAGGCGTTATAAATGTGTCAATATTTTTAAAGTTTTTACAAGTCCGTTTGATGAAGCCTAAAATTTTCCAAGAGCGGGATACAATATTATCAATATGGTCAATAAAATTCAACTTATGGTCTAGTAGCACACCAAGTCAGTCAAGATATGGCCGGAGATGGAATAACTAATCGAATGATTTTAAATACAGACAAATGCCATTTTATACATTTTTTTCGTAAAAAAGGGTGCTATTTGAAATCTTACAGATTAAATGGTCAAGTGATACAGGAAGTGGATGAGATACGAGATCTCGGTGTTAACTTTGACAAAAAGCTTCAGTTTCATAAGCATGTAGATAAATTGGCAAAAAAGTGTTTTAAATTACTAGGTTTTATAATTCGGAATTGCAAGGAGTTCAGGAAAGCCTCAAGTAAAATTTCATTGTTCAATGCATTGGTGAGATCAAGTTTAGAATATTGTAGCGTAGTCTGGACTCCTTACTATGATGTTCACAAACGTCGCCTTGAGTCAATCCAAAAAAGATTTTTGTGGCAAATATCGTTTCAATGTGGAATGGCTAAACAACTTCCCTCTTATAATTCACGTTTAAAACATTTTAAATTTCTCAGTTTAGACAACAGAAGACAGATGCTTGATCACGTATTCTTATATAAATTGGTTAATGGTCATCTAGATAGTTCGGATTTATTACAGCGAGTAAATTTCAATGTACCATATAAACTGGCTCGTCTATCGAGATACTTACCATTTAAAGCGAGAAGCTCAAAGACCAATCTTGGACATTTTTCTGCTATTAACAGAATACAGTCACAATATAGTCTCTTGTCACGCTCGTCTACAACAGCCCCAGTTAACATTGACATGTCCCTCTCACCACGCAGGTTTAAATCAATGTTGTTAAACAATTATGCCAAAGTGGTAGTTTAGTTTATTTTTTTTTTCTATTTGTTAATTTTAAATGGCATGATTTTAGATTTTAGTTTTTGTTTGCTTCTGGTAAAAATTTGTGCATGTCGTGGCAGCCTTTAATTATGACAGCGATTTGAAATGTACTTAGAATAAGCAATATTGTAAATGAGAATTTCGTTTGTTATGTTGGTTGTCCATAAATAAATAAATAAATAAACAGGATGGAATATAATCATTTTTTCTTGTAAATTTGACATGAACGCACTTTTGAGGGTTGAGTATCATCTTGTTTGTTTAGCACCATTCATTTATAGCATTGACATCCTTTTGTAATAAAGAAACGTCCACCTGACTTTGGATAACTTTATATAATTTTAAATCGTCAGCAAAAATCAAGAAGCGGCTATATTTGATGTAATCTGAGATGTCGTTGATAAACGCCAGAAACAGAATCGGACCGTGATGTGAACCTTGGGGTACGCCAGAACGAGCAGTGTACTCAAAAGATTTAAAACCGTTCACAGTTACTCTTAGTACGCGATCTCTGAGATACGAGCTAAGCCAACGTAAAAGGTCGTCGCCATGGATACCATAGGATTTAAGCTTTGACAACAAAATTTCATGGTCAACCTTATCAAATGCATTCGACAAATCTGTGTAAAAAGAATCTACTTGTTTTTGAGTGTCTACTGCTAATGTTATATCTGTGACATAGTCCGCCAGGTTACTGACTGTCGATTTACTCGTAGTAAACCCGTGCTGAGGGTCTACGATGATATTTTTGAGATGGTCCGTTAATGCAAGGCAAATTATACGTTCAAAAATTTTAGAAAACAGGCTCAAAATTGTTAACGGTCGATAATTTATATGTTATGGAAATAATCTTTTTAATTTAAATACGGTCAGTAGAAATTATAAAGAAGTCCCTGCCTAACATAATTAATGTGTAAAGATAAAATTAATGCCTTAGGCGTAGTATATGTATAAGCTTTTATTGTGTATATCGTACTTAAAGCATTTTATAAAGACTAGCAATACTTTTCAGCTATCACACAAAACTTTAATTTTATTTTTATAAATTCTTCCTGTGTTCTAATCTACGAGTAAAATAGTTCCCATCAGCGTTCATAGTCATAATAAGTAGCTGAACCCAAAATCTTTTTTTTCGTTGTTTACCTATTTAACAATAACAGCAGTGCAACATTCTTCTTGCGATCCATGTCACTTCAAAAACACGTCCCGTACGGTTAACTACCGTCAAAAGTATGTACATCTGAACAAACGCCTTTGCCTTGCAGCGCGAAATTGTATCGTCTTACAAATTGTTTTCATGTGTATACTTAGAAAATAACAACTCTAACAGGCACGTCACTGTAATAAAACGTGAAGCAAATACTATTCCACTAATCTCTCATCGAATTCTCGTGTGCAAAGTACTAACCTACAACCAATCCAGACGTTACGTGCCCGCTAGTATCGCCGCGTGTGTCGCCGCACGTTTCACGTTGTTGCAGCTCGTAAACTTGGAATTGGACGCCATAATGCGTCGTAAACATGACACTGGATACGACTAGGGCTGTCACCAGGCAAATATTTAGACGTACAACTAATCATATTTGAAATCTAAATACATATTTATTATCCACAGTATTGCTAGGTTTAAATTGGGATTATAAATAAAAGTTTGTTAACTTCTGAGATATTAGGCAAAATTAATCATTTCACAAATAATAATACGCCTGGCGCGTACACCACGTTGCTGCAGCTCATAAACTTAGAATTGGACGCCATGCATTAGCATGTGCACGTTTAGCATGAACTATTTGTTGCGGGCGGGCAGCGCATCTTGCATGTTGTGTTTATTGTGTAAGGAAGCAACATTACTTTACGTTTTTTACAATATTTCTGAGATATAAGACAGAACTAATGGTTCCAAAAATAATAACACCTTATCGAGACGTAAGAACGAATAAGTCCAACGCCATCTAATGACAAAATATGGTCTACCATTTTTAACCTCATAGTTCTACCAAACGACCAACCAATCAGACATTTCGTGTCCACTAGTATGTACCACCGCGCGTATGCTACGTTGTTGCAGCTTGTAAACTTGGAATTAGACGCCATAATGCGTCGTAAACATGACACTGGATACAACTAGGGCTGTCTATCATTTATGGATTTATGCATTTACGCTTTCACTGTTGTGTAAAAATTAAATTAGTCACATAGCAATCCCTCGCATGTAAGACGACCGCTGGGCAATAATCGCAATTAGGTGGGAAACAGCGGTGAGGGTAGGACTATCTGTATCTTGACTAATTTAGGAATGTTGTATACACAGTAGCCTAAGACCGCGAGAAATAGAAGGAGAATGGAGAAGCCTTTGTCCTGCAATGGGATGTTACAGGTTGATAATAATAATAATAATGACATCAAAGTAAGCTGTATCATTTTGAGAGAATTATTGCGAGTATGATGTTACGCCGAGAGATCGCGCCCAACTGGAATTGTATGAATAATATAGGAGGGGGAGAAGCATCTACGAAAAAATTATAGTGTGTATCTTTGCTGTGTCGCTTGTGAGTAACTTCATGATTCCAAAAAATTGCTTAAAAACAACAATATTTACCTACTTTATAAAGTTTTATACAAGGTATTATTCAAATACCAAAGCCCAGTATGCTTTACAAAAAACGGCCACTTTTCCAAGTGAAAAAGTAATTTTAGACAGCCCTATCGCCAGCCATTTTATCGACAGATTACGATGAGAGCTGACGAATGACAACGCTGAATATCGGTCGACACCTTACAGGAAGAGAGCAATCAATTATAGCCCTTATTGTCAGAGACTTAAGAGCGAACTGTTGAAGATCTGTACTTGCGATCGTGTTGTGGCAACTTGGCAAGCATTTTTAGACTTTTATTCTCAAGTAATAACAGTATACGGTTTATTGTGTAGTGGCATTTATTATCTACATAAATATCAGAATAACGTAGGAATAAGTATGTGATACCTAACACACCTGCGGTTTGCCGATGATGTAGTTCTCATGGCTGAGACCTTGGAAGACCTGAACACAATGCTCGAAGATCTCAGCAATGCTTCCCAAAGAGTGGGTCTGAAGATGAACATGGATAAGACGAAAATCATGTCCAATGCCCATGTTGCATCCGGGTTAATGTTGGGAACATTACACTCGAAGTTGTTGACCACTATGTCTACCTAGGACAGACAATCCAATTAGGTAAGTCCAACTTCGAGAAAGAGATCTCTCGTCGAATCCAGCTCGGATGGGCAGCGTTTGGGAAGCACCGGCATATATTTGCGTCCAAAATTCCTCAATGTCTCAAGACTAAGGTCTTTGACCAGTGTGTGTTGCCAGTTATGACTTATGGAAGAGAGACGTGGTCTTTTACTATGGGTCTCATAAGAAGGCTCAAGGTCACCCAGCGAGCAATGGAGAGAGCGATGCTTGGTATTTTCCTGCTCGATCGAATCAGAAATGATGAGATCCGCAGGAGAACTAAAACGACCGACATCGCTCGAAGGATTGCTCAGTTGAAGTGGCAGTGGGCGGGACACATAGCGCGGAGAACCGATGGCCGTTGGGGCGGAAAGGTTCTCGAATGGCGACCGCGAACCGGACGACGTTCCGTGGGCAGGCCCCCTACAAGGTGGACCGACGATCTGGTCAAGGTCGCGGGAAGCTGCTGGATGCGGGCAGCGCAGGACCGATCGTTGTGGAGATCCTTGGGGGAGGCTTATGCCCAGCAGTGGGCGTCGTACGGCTGACATGATGAAGTATGTGATAAAATCTGGAGGTACCGAGAGGAAATACATTCCTTCCGCCAAGATATCGTTATTGAAGTTACATAGGATGTACAAAGGAACCTGTCTGGTAGCATAATTTGAATCAGAAGGGAATATTTTTTGTTAATAATCTCATTTTTTTAAACTAATATTATGAATGTAAAAGTGTGTGTTTTTTTTTGGGCGTCTTATACAATCAAATATTAATAAATATTATCAAAACAGTTCAACGTTTCGACGTGATTTTTAGTATCGGGACAGTTTGGAGGATGGAGAGTGTCATAGGCACAGAACACGGAAAGATTTTTTATCTTGGTCATATGCTTCTTTTTATATCCCGGAAAAATTTCACATACCCGCCGGATAACGTTGTGTAATCCTCGCGGGCGAAGCCGCGGTCGGATACCTAGTAAGTAAATAAATAAATAACTTGTTTTACAATTACACCAATATCTAAGTCCATGTAAATAACATTACGAAACTGTGTCATGCATGGTAAACTTGATAACGGATAAATAAATACTTAAATACTTTTTGTTTCTATATACATAAGTAGGTTCTTAATTTACATAGAAAACACCCATCCCAAAAGAAATAGACATGTCCATGCACACAAATATTTGTCTTGTTCGGGGATCGAACCCGAGACCTCTGGGGCAGAAGACAAGTAACCGTACCCGGTACGGTCGTCAAAGAAAAAAAAGTAAGAATTAAGTTCAGAAATAGAGTAAGTAGGGCAGAAGCCCCGGTTTTGGCCACTGTACCGGTTTTGGCCACTTTTTGCTCTAAAAGTTTTCTAAACAACTTTTCGTCATTTTTGCTAATTAAAATAAGGTGTTTTAAGGTAATAATAACAACCGTTAGAATTCCTTATGTCATACGATATTTTTTTAAATAAATTCCATTTTCTGTTTTAAAAAATGTTTTGAATGAAAATTTTCAGAAATATGATTTGGATGAAATACTATAAAAACCTTTGTAATAAATTTTTTATTTTGCAATTGATTGGTTTCTAGCGCATTAGAATATACTTATTGATTTAACTTGGGTTTGGTTTTGATTTTCCGCTATACTCACAAAAGTTTAACTATCAATAAGTGGCCAAAATCGGTACATTTGGCACCTCTCACACATTTTGTATAAAATACAAAAAACTATTTCACTTTTCTAAATTTGAAAAATGTCCCTTTAAAGGTAGATAAATTATCTATAATTTAAGATATAATTTGTGTCTTAAATACCTAAGACCATTTAGTACATAGTGCTTAAAAGTCAAAAAATCCTTAAAGTGGCCACAAAGGGTACCTCTGCCCTACTTTAATTTCAATTTCCCAGTTGATTCCATTAAGTTGTTATGTTTATGACGACCGCTCTGGCTTCAATTATTTCTGCAGTTCTCTCGCCAGTTCACAGAGCACTTCTAATCTAAAATAGTTTATGGTTTAAGTAGTCACGTACACCACCAGAGAAGATTAAATTAGGTGGTCTTATAACTAACAAGAAAAAAAAGAAAAAGAATAAAACGAAAAAAATATAACAAAAGGAAAAAAATAGCCCTTGGCGAGTTTCTTGCCGGTTCTTCTCGTTTGCGAACCGATGGCGTAGCTTCATTGACGTTCACAAGTACTGTATCAGCTATTTAGTAATCTGTGGTATCAGCCTAGAATGAATAAATGATTTGAATTGGGTATTTGACTGTTGTTGAAATGTAGATATTTAATTATGTCATTCAGAAATATAACATTATTGAATAACAAATGTGAAAAAGAAATTCAATCTGTATTATAACAAGCGAATTATGAGCTAATTAATTGTGACTCTAGCTATCTCTTTCTAAAACGAAATTTTCTATGGCGAGAGTATGGCGCTATAGAAATGTGACGTCACATTTCTACAGCGCCCTCCTTGTCTAATTAGAAAGTTTGATGCTCTATATCGCTGAAAATATGCAAGATATTTGAAAATAAATACTTATGTTGTGTTCCTACTAATTCAATAAATATTTTAAGTCAATAAAAAAAACAATCAAGTACCCAATTGTTGCTTTGCTTGGTTTATGAAAGCTAAGAAGCTTTTTCACAGGTCAATGATATGATGGGCACGTTGGTGGTTAGTGATGTGATAATACTTGCAAATACAATACCTCGTAACATGGTTTACTTTCAAACAAGTGCAGGGGGTAATATTGTAGTTCAACATCTATCGACATCTGATTTAGTTTGACTCATGTCTGAATTCTAACACTTAATTGATACTAATTATTATAAAAAGGAGAGATTTGATTTCTGTTTGTACGTTTGTAATAGATAAACCTAAAACCTAGTAGACCGATTTAAAAAATCATTCACCATTAGAAAGATATATTCTTCCTGATCCCGAGTGACATAGGCTATATTGTTTTTATCCCGACATTCCCACGGGAACGGGTACAACGCAGTTTAAACCAGGTGGAGCCTCTAGTGTGATAGCGAATAAAATTCATACAAATATTTGGCAGCAATGGTTGAACACTCGACAGCACATCAAGTTGAACAGTTGAACTGCGATAACAGCTTTTATTACGTACGTAGGGCATAAAGGCGGTCCCAAGGTCAACATATTGTATAGTCTGATGTACCGTTGTGTGTACATACCTTTAAAAATATCTGCGATTCCGATTGCTGTTGAGTTAGATAATAACGCCCAGGGTTTTATTCATATTTAGTTCAACAAAAAACCTAGGTATAACAGCTATTAGCGTCTAAGGTTTTTTTTATTTGGTATAAAAAGTAGCATGGGTGCTCTTTACAATTTGTGACTTACAATACAAGTGACTTCATTACAACAGGTTATGAAATCAACGAAATCTGAAATAGACTAAATAATTTGATACCAGTCACTCCACTGCTGCCTTTTCCAACAGACTCTTATCCAATTCGAACTGGAGCTTCTCAAACTATTCCATAGGACATCCCATTTGTTTAGCTAGGTCCACAGACTTCCAAACTTTGTCAGGAATTTGTTCGATTCAGATGCTGCTTTTGTGAGAAACGGACCGATTGATGCCATCCAATTTAAGTTTTCACATCGCGTCGCGGATTAGGAAACTTGACAATCTTTTGAGGAAAAACAAGAGACTAAGATCTTTATGAAGGCAAAGGGGTGAGAAAGCAATCTGTACAAAAAAATAAAAAGTAACAAAAAAGTACATTGATGTGGGAAAGGAAAAATACGCGCGCGTGTAGGTATTTATTTACTTCCGTTGTTAAAGTTGTTTTATTTTATTCAACAGTCCGTTTTTCTAAGAACCCTTACAGATTTGTACATGAAATATTTTCTTAGGACTATTTATGTAACTGTGTTTATTTTGGACCTATAGAAGCTTGATCAGAAAAACTTTGCAAATATAAATACAAAGCAATTGTTTTTTCCTTTTTTGCATTCATAATGCAATCCTATATTACCTATCTGGCAATATTTTTAAATTAGAAAAAATCAACCCGTCTCAAAAACAGAACTAGCTTTTGTAATACCTACCTCATATTCAATATTTTTATAAATATAATGCTTAAAATGCCTTTAATTATTCAGACCAACGTTCCTAAATGGCACTACCGCGATTTGAATAGTGTGTTTTACCTTTTCTCACAGTGAGATATTATCAAAGTGAGGACATTATTTACCTACGTTGATGTTTTTTTCTATTTTTTTTTATGTCGTGACAGCGCGGCGTGCAAGCCATTTTAAGGACACAGCACATTACATCAACTCGGAAAGGGATCGTCACCGTATCGCCTTCGCCTCGCCGTCAACCAGGCGTCAACTTAACGCAAGCACGTAACCAAACCGGATCAGGGACCGTACTCTGAAACGCTAATCCGAAACTTCGGTTAGCCCCGCCCCTTTCACTCGATTCTGTCGCGGCTAGAGAGTGAGAGGGACGGGAATACCGAATTTTCGGGTTTTGCGTTTCAGAGTAGGCCCTCAGCATCGGTACGTCGGCTCGGCTACGGCTAGGCAACGCCGCGCTTACGGCTCGCCGCACAGTGGTTCCATATAAAAAAAAATGAGAGAAAAAAAAAAATAAGTAAGTAAAAAAAATTGTAAAAAAAAATGAAAAAAAAAAATGAGAAAAAAACATTAATTAAAAAAAAAAAGTTCATTTTCATTTTCAGACCACTGTGCGTAGAGCGGTAAGCTCGGGTACGGAGAGACGTGAGCGCGTGGACGACAAGCGGTAAGCGCGGGGATAGCAAGTTGAGCGACCCGCAAAGCGGTTCGTGAGCTGGTCCCGAGGCGAGGCGATTACGTTACGAATCCGATTAGTGTGCTTTGCAGTAGGGGGTTTCATACAAAGAATACTGAACCGCTCGAGTTGATACGTTTACGATCCCTTTCCGAGTTGATGTATGTGCTGTGACCTTTAACCTTAGAAGTGGTTATAGCGACCGACGCTGTTGCCAATAGTGCGTACTACCAAAAATTTAGGGACATTGTAAATGCATTTGCAGATTTTTACATAAACATCGATCTATAAGTAAGTGAGGGAGGACCTCCATCCACGCAGTCGATTAAAACTAGATAACTAAACATCTGATTAAAATAAAGTTTTCACAAAGCGCCTTACACAGCTGGTGTCAGCTGTAAGTTCCATTAGTTAGTAAGTTGGAACTTGGAACCTCAAGTGCAGACAGCACAGAAAATAGGTCAGCTGTTCCGACGCGGGACGCGGATGAATGTGGGGAAGTGGGTGGCTTGGTCAAAATCACACTATTCTCTTTGGCTATGTTGTTTGTGGACTTCGTTCGAGCACACACATTCATTACAATTAAGATAATTTTGACGACCGATTTGGCGTAGGGGTAGGATACCTGCCTTCTGCGCCAGAGGTCTCGGGTTCGATTCCCGAACAAGACAAATATTTGTGTGCATGAACATGTCTATTTGTCTTGGTCTGGGTGTTTTCTATGTATATTAACCTCTGAATCATACTGGGTGCCGATTGGCAGTGGAGAATAGAGACCTTATTTCTATAGAAATAAGGTCTCATCGCCGGGGGCCTCGAGACCCCCGCCGATGCTTGACAGGTGTATGTACAAGCAAAAAGTATCTAAGTAATTTAGTTTATCCGTTATCAAGTTTTCCATGACACAGTTTCTCAATTAAATTTACATTTATTGATAAAAAAAAACATGTTGGTTTACATGGGTTTAGATAATTGGTGTGACTGTAAGAAGTTAGTTATATATTTATTTATTACACGTCTTGTTCGTACCGTATCGTAAAGGCAAAGAGTGACAAACCGGAAACGGGTGTTATTTATATATTTATTTATTACACACACTTGTTGGTATCGTATCGTCAAGGCAGAGAGTGACAAACCGGAAATGGATGTTATTCGTTTCGATCACTGGTAAATTGACAAATACAGATAATACTACATAATATGGTTATGGTTATCATGCCTAAGGAGGCAACGTCCGTTTTACTGTATTCATAGGAAAAAAATATGATTTTTTAAATATTTTTTCAATGCATTCTCAAGCTTAGTTGGTCAGACCATCGGGCCGGATTCTCGAAGGTGCGGGTTCGAATCCCGCCTGAAAGTTATTTGTAGGGCTGGTGGTTTTTTACTATCACAATTTTTCCTTTGTCTCCAAAAAATTACTTACCAAAATTGTTTTTGTATTTTAGTGAGTTCAATGATAATATTTTGCCTGTTTAAAGCGGAGCTTAATCTGTCACCATTACTGGATATTAAGGTCTATAGTCGTAAGCTTAATGCGGATTGGACGCGCGCAAATTAACCGTTATGAGCACTGGATTAACGTTATTTAAACGTCGGTTTAATGGACAAGTTTTATTGGTTTGGGTTTAAATGGTTCTTTATGATAACGCCTAAAAGTGTCTTTAAAAAATCGTTAAATAATCACATTTATCATCAAAATTCGCTGTGCTTAAATGATGACTTCTTTTATGCATTGATAAGACATATAAGGATGGGCCATTTTCTTTAACAAGGTCCAAATCTATATAGGGTAACTTAGCCGGTTTTCGGCCACTTAGGCAAAGGCCGGACTTACGTGACAATTATATCGTAGTTCAAATTAAAAATTAATTTTGATGCAATTAGATAGCGTAGAATTTTCGGAGTTAGTGTCTGTATTTGTCAATGTCACGGTAAATTTTTAAATAAATAAGGAATCTGAAAGTAGTCATTTTACCCCTTTTCTTTTTCTTCTTATTTATTTTGTAGTGGCAATCCACTCCTCTTGACAGGGGAATACTTCTGCCAGTTTCAGTGTGGGAGAGGGAAGGATGGGTTTGGAGTTGGGCATGGGTCGTAAATATATTTAATATTGATAAATAGATAATAAATATATGAAGGATGAATTATAAACAGATATTATGGTGAGACAAAAAGCGAGGAGTCGCGAACGTGTAGTTTAGCAAGATGGGATGGGGAACTGCAATGACCAAAACGTAAACGGTTACCCCTTTTCGGCCAGTAACTTTAGTTATCGGCCGTCAGTTTTACTAGTTTTCGGCCGCTTCGTGGTGATGAAGTTTTAGTTTTATGGGATTTAAATTTTTAATGAAAAACTAAGGAGTCAAAGTCAGCAAGTTTAATCATAATAAAATTTTTGAAAAACATCATTTTCCCACGGAATAATGTCGTCGTAACTATATCCACGCGGTTGAAGCCGCGGGTGGAAGGCTCGTTTTTACAAGCTTTTTATTAACTTGCCATGTTAGTTTGTTAGTTAGTGGGGGACAAACCTTACAAGCTAAATTTGACCCACTTCCCAGTGTCCGATGGAGCTGGAATTTTGTATACAGGTTTGGTTTTTAGATGACAATACAATTATTAAAGTACAGTTAGCAAAATAGCTTGCCATAAAAAACGAAGTTTTTACAAAAAATATATTTAAGAACGTATCTCAAAAAACTCTGCTTTTGTACACAGAGCATAATATAATTTACTGTCATCGGTAACGAGCTGTGGCGACTCGTCACGCTAGGGCCTCTAATGGTTATAAATTGGTCCTCTCTGCATTTCCGACTTCGGGGACATTTCGAAAGTTACAAAGTGTGGTAATTTTCTTATAAGAAAAAATATAAATATTTTTTTTTCAAAAGACTCTTCTCCTCTACTTTGCCCTATGAAAAAAAATTTAATGGGTGTAGTTTTAAGGGGAACGCGTGTTTTGATAGTTGAATAATGTCAACCTATATGATATGATTATACTTTAATCACTACATCGTATAAACGTACGGTCCATCTGACCCACGACCGATTTGGCGCAGGGGTAAGCTACTTGCCTTTTGCGCCAGAGGTCTCGGGTTCGATTCCCGAACAAGACAAATATTTGTGTGCATGAACATGTCTATTTGTCTTGTTCTGGGTGTTTTCTATGTATATTAAGTATGTATTTACAAACAAAAAGTATATAAGTATATATTTATCCGTTATCAAGTTCACATAGACACAGTTTCTTAAGAAATTTACTATGGGCTTAGATAATTGGTGTGGTTGTAATAAAATATATATATATATATATATATTAATTATTATTATTTCTCTAGCTGGCTGGTCCGACGTTACGTTTGCTGATGAAAACAAGGTGTCTATGACCTTATTATATCGTGGTTTTTGTGACTTAAACTTTTGTGACTTATATTATTTGCTATAGGTGTATATTTCATTTTTATATAGGTATTTATGTTTTTACTTGTTATTTATTTATTAAATGTTTATTACTTTCTTTTCACCCTTTTCAACATTTAAATCGTACGATGGTATTTCTTTTACACAAAATTTGACGCATTTCTTTTTTTCTTTCAGGTAAGTTACATCTTTTTGCTGTTTCCAAAATATTGGTAAGTTACTAATTACTTAACTTATAATCGTTTTTAGAGGAACCCGTGGCGCAGTGGTTAGCGCGCTCGGCCTGCGATAATTGAGGTTGAGCAACTTTCACAATGGTCGGTCACGGGATGGGTGATCAAAAACTTGTCATCTCCAGCTCCTCCGTGCTTCGGAAGGCACGTTAAGCCGTTGATCCCGGCTGCATTTGCTGTCGTTAATACCCACTAACCCGCAGTTATGACCTATTCTCCTTATCCATCCATAAGGAAGACCAGTGCCCCAGCAGTGGGGACATTAAATGGCTGATGATGAATCGTTTAATAGTTGCCTTGCCGTAACACTTGTGCTTAAATTTGGAACCAGTACTCTGGTAATACTAAGTAGGAGGAAACCCTGATGTTCCAATAAGGACCAGGGTCATATCCTGTTCGTTGCAGGATCCCTCTAACCCTGGCTGGCAATGTTATTGACACCACGCTATATAAGTGTGTAGTGGCCCCTCACAGACTGGTGTCTGTTTGAGGTTACAACGGGTTTATGAAGTTCCAAGCTTGTTGTCGGGCACCTTTTGAGATGAGGGGTTATCTATACTAATATTATAAAGAGGAATGATTTGATTGTTTGTTTGCTTGTTTGCATCGAATAGGCTCCGAAACTAGTGGACCGATTTAGAAAATTCTTTCATCACCATTAGAAAGCTACATTCTTCCCGAGTGACATAGGCTATAGTTTTTGGATAATTTCAACGTACCTAGTCGATAATATTAATGGTGCTTGTCCGACATATTTGATCTTGGAATTTCGACTTAGTTAATTCTTAAGTGAGCTAGGTTTAGCTTTGACTGTTGTTTGTAAATTGTATTAAGGTTAGGTTGAGGGCTGGACTAGGGTTGCCACCTTTTTTCACAGGAAAAAAAGTATATTCAGGCCAGTAAAGGAAAAAAAACAGTATTTCGAAAAAATCTACAGTATTTATTTTTTTATTGTTTTAAACAAATATTTATTGAGCGTCTCGCACAACTTATCAATTTGTTATCATTTCTGAAGACTTCGTAAGCCTTCCCAGAATGAAAGTTAAAATTAAAAATACATGAGAAGTTCATTTCTTAACAAATTTATGAAAGGTCTACTTCTGCCGTCTCGCCACTTAAAATCAAAAATTCAAAATCATTTATTCATTTTAGACTGATACAGCACTTGTGAAAGTCAAGACAAGAGGTAGCAGAGGCAGAAAGCAGGTAGAGTGCGTGTCAGAAATGACTCTGCACGCGACTGGGGCGTTTTTAGCGCTAGTAACAGTACATTTTTTGTTCTAAGGTTATGGAAAATATTATACTTATATGGAAAATATCTTGGCGTTCTCTATGACACAACGCATGCATGCTGAAAACAGTATTTTTGTATACTTTTTTTTGTTCAACAGTAAAAAGTATAAAGTAGTGCAAAACAGCATAATACTGTTTAAAACAGTATAGTTGGCAACCCTAGGCTGGACAGACCTTTTCCCTTGGTTTTGGTATGTCAGGCCCATGCAATGGTTGGTTTGTTAGTATCTACTCAATAATATGAGAATAACATCAACTATCTTAGTAGAGACCGCAAGCTGTAACCGTCTCCAACTAAGTTAATTACTTTATCAAGTTAGCACTTCCTTAGAATAAACTCGTCAAAGAAAATTGAACTTTGTTCCTTGGACTCAGGATACTTCTTGCGATGTAGTTCACTCAAATGAATACAAAAGTTGGCAGATGGTGCTTATTTACTGAGACGAGATTATTATGAGATATTATTGCTCGAGTTCTAACATCGTGAGATTATTACAGTTACAATATATTAATAATTCATCACAATCTCATTCGGAAGCAGGGTGCATACCATCAACTTTAAAGACAGCGATTCAAAAATAGCGCGATGCAGAATAGGTTCCTAAAATGAATTGCTTTCTTTCGTACCATGACCTTCTAAAAACTGGATCGCAAATGAATTGCTAAATGTGAATGACCGAACGATTTGTGTCCTTATTTCTTCTACCCGTCTCTTTCACTCGATTCTGTCATGCCAGGAGAGTGAAAGGGACGGGTATAACCTGCAGGTGACATGTTAGCTTGGCCAAGTTATACGTCAAATAAGAGTTGATGACAGCTCAGCGGCTGTGAAATGTCATTGAATGATCACTGAATCGCTGTCATTGATATTAAGCTGTCGTGGTACGAATAAGCGAAGCAGATCAGTTTAGGTTCCTAAACAAAACCGCAATAAGAGTTGATGGTAGGCACCCAGGTTGATCAACTTCGAAATAATAGTTATAAACAAGAGTAACGGGACTCAACGCGACATTTATTATGTAGTACATATGTACTTACAGCTTGACTATACAGGCTGTAGCAACACAGTCGAAACGTCAAGCTGTAAGTACATATGTACTACATAATAAATGTCGCGTTGAGTTTGAGTCCCGTTACTCTTGTTTATAATTATAATGGAACGCGAAAGTTTAAAATCTTATATTCGAAATAATAGGATTTTTACATTCTTTCTGATATAATAATAGGTCTTTACATATGAAATTGCCGTCTTTTTCTCACGTCATGTTTATTGGTCTCTAATTTTTTAATTAATATTAATATATCAAAATTAATAGTCAGTTTCGAAAATAGAGTATATCGTCATGTTAAACATCTAAGAAAAGAATAATTAAACATGCGTCTAAAATTTTTATAAATGCTCCAAAGTACCCCTTTTTGGTTGTCGTCAATTTGACAGATTTGAACAGATTTTTTTTTATTCTAATACAGTTTATCAAAAGAGATTATAGGCATTATCTAGTTAGATTAATTTTGTCTGATCATATCTCGAAAGTTTCGTTGAATTCGGAGTTCACATGTCCAAGAAATCCCCAAATATCTTTGTATGCCGATTCCAACTTCCTACAATTTCCCCATAGAAAACGGCAATTTCATAGGTAAAGACCTATTATATAGGTTATATTATCCCAATATTCCCACTTCAACTGTGAGTATGGATGATAATTATGGATATATGGATGTTTGTTACTCTTTCACGCAAAAACTACTGAACGCACCTGGATGAAACTTGCAACAGAGACAGGTTATAGGCTGGAATAACACATAGAATACTTTTTATCCCGATATTCCCACGGGAACGGACACCACGCGGGTGAAACCGCGGGCGGTCGCTAGTAGAACATAAATGATACCCTTTTCATGTGCAAGATGAAGTTTACATGAGTTTGATATTCATTATCACATGGGTTTCAGAACAGTGAAGTCCAAAAGGTAGACAAAACCCGGGGTCAAAACGTCGAAATACAATGAATGATATCGAATCGAAACAAGCGAACAGACTGAGTGCATTGTAGCCAAATTGACATCCTATTTGCATGTAAACCTCATTGTAGGTCGGCCAGAGTAAAAACTATTTATTAAAAGTATGAAACAAGAGAATAACTGAGTTGGTCGCGGAAAAATGATTTGTAAAATATCTTTGTAAATTGGAAATGATAATAATTAAAACCAGCAAACTGTGTTTTATTAGTATTACTTACATACAAATAGTGTCTTTACAAACGTTCGCTGTAGCGGAGAAGAATTATTGCAAAATAATTTGAAATAACTCGTATTATTTAGGTACAATTTATAAAAGAGACTTAGATGCTTTAATGTAGCCATAGGTATCTACAGAAAGTTGGGTAGGTACTTGTTGTCATCCTATGAAAGGAAGTAAGTACTAAATTATAACCTTTCATATGTAATTTATTTCTATTCTGTGGGTTAACGTCCAATTTGCCCATCATTCTTTATTGCATTCATTTCATTTCACACACTGTGCCCATACTAAGTCTACCCAGACGAAATCGCGTGCGGCCGCTTGTACAAAATAAAGCCCTGTAATGTTTCAAGTTTTTATTTTTGAACTAAATCCGTGTAAATTGCGCTTCTTTGTTGCGAAGTAATAAGCTTCTCTGAATGTATTAAACTTTGCATTCTATTCCTTTGTTGGTAAAGTTTTTATTCGCATACAGCCACTTGAATTCACTTGTGTGAAGAAAATCGGTGTCTCGGACAAAAGCATTGCAACATTAAGCATAGCTTTTTCAGGAAACATTAAAACTTGCGCTTTTGTAAGGAAGTTTAAAGCAAGCGTTATCACAGAAAAATAACATTAAAGAATATAATGCGACTTCGTATTATTTAATTTCTTTTTGTCTACTATATTCTGGCTCCAAGATCTGGGTGCCTACCATCAACTTTAAGACAGCGATTCAAAAATAGCGCGATGCAGAATAGGTTCCTAAAATGAATTGCTTTCTTTCGTACTCTGACCTACTAAAAACTCGATCGCAAATGAATTGCTAAATGTTTATGACCGAACGATTTGTGTCCTTTTTCTTCTACCCGTCTCTTTCACTCGATTCTGTCATGCCCGGAGAGTGAGAGGGACGGGTATAACCTGCAGGTGTCATGTTAAATCGACCGGGTTATAAGTCAAATAAGAGTTCCTGACAGCTTAGCGGCTGTGAAATGTCATTGATCGATCACTGAATCGCTGTCATTGATTTTAAGCTGTCGTGGTACGAATAAGCGAAGCAGATCAGTTTAGGTCCTAAACAAAACCGCAATAAGAGTTTATGGTAAGCACCCTGATTATTATTCCGGTATATAAAACTGTATTAAGTTAAACACAATTGTGCGTGTTTATGCGTGTGTGTGTGTGTGTTTGAGTGTGGGTATAATGTGTGAGTGAGTTTTGTATGTTTATGTGTCTATAATAATAATGTAGATAGTATGTTAATGCTTAAGTAATGAAAGATGTGAATGTGGTGCCTCTTCCCATACTATGTCACACCTTTTGTCCTGCTCAGCGTGCCCTTCATCTTGCATACGCGAGGACCTCTATAGCGCCACTGAAAACGCTATACCTACGTATGGCGCAATTTTAACAAGATCTAAAGCCGAACGATCGACACGCTAAGAAGAAGAAGAAGAATAAATTGTGTAGTTTTGTATCGAAAAATGGGTGGACTAACAAATAACAAGTATAGAAAAATGACGAGGCTAGTAGTACCTACATATTTTCACTGTGAATACATAATATTTAAATCTACAACATCGACAGATGTTTCAGGGTGGCTATTCCGAACCCTGTCGGCAGTGACATATGACGACTGTGGAACAATAACGCCACATTTACGAGTATCAGCCACGAGAGATTCGCATTTGTCACAGAACGCTCATGGGACAGGCGAATTGTTTTGATGTAGATATTTTTTTATGTAGGGCAGAGGTACTCTTTGTGGCCACTTTAAGGCTTTTTTGACTTTTAAGCACTAAGTACTAAATGGTCTTAGGTATTCAAGACACAAATTATAACTTAAATTATAGATGATTTATCTACCTTTAAAGGTACATTTTTCAAATTTATAAAAGTAAAATAGTTTTTTTTATATTACACACAATGTATGAGAGGTGCCAAATGTACCGGTTTTGGCCACTTACTGATAGTTAAACTTGTGTAAGTATTGCGAAAAATCAAAACCAAACCCAGGTAAAATCAATAAATATTCTAATGCGCTAGAAACCAGTCAATTGCAAAACAACAATTTAATTTGTAAAAAACAAAGGTTTATAAAGTATTTCATCTAAAACAAATTTCTTAAAATTTTCATACAAAGCATTTTTTCAAACAGAAAATGGAATTTATTGAAAAAATCTTATGACATAAGGAATTCTTACGGTTGTTATTATTACCTTAAAATACCTTATTGTAATTGCCTTTATCAAAAATGGCTACAAGTTGTTTAGAAAACTTTTAGAGCAAAAAGTGGCTAAAACCGGTACAGTGGCCAAAACCGGTACAGTGGCCAAAACCGGTACGCCTGCCCTACCTACATACTTACTTGTTTGGCATATTTATTTGTTTTAGTATGTTGGGGTTCCAGGGGGCTTATTGTGTAACTCAACAACTATCGTGATCGCTTTCAGTTTGACATTCATCACATTTTTGGACTTCCCATACTAAATAGATCACGTGATCAGAATGATTTGTATGAAAAGTAAAAAAATATTGTCATATTTCGACCCATGTTTCTAGGGTTATAAATAACGGTGTTTTGCAAATAAAATATTTGTATTTGTATTTGGTTCACTGGTATAATATGTTCACTTACCGATTCTGAGTCGAATTAAAAAATTTGGCCATGGTTTCAAAATAACCCTGTATAGTCGTAAAAATTAAAAGTAATTCATATAGAGCGTGATAAATAATAAAAGGTTGTAAAAAGTTTTTACTAAAAATTTCCTTTTATGACTACCTTTTTTGCTGACTGTACTTAAATATTGTATTGTCATCTAAACCAAACCTGTAGACAAAATTTCAGCTCCATCGGACACTGGGAAGTGGGTCAAATTAAGCTTGCAAGATTTGTCCCCCACTAACTAACAAACTAACTAACATGGCAAGTTAAATAAAAGGTTGTAAAAAGTTTTTATTAAAAATTTCCTTTTATGACAACCTTTTTTGCTGACTGTACTTAAATATTGTATTGTCGTCTAAACCAAACCTGTATACAAAATTTCAGCTCCATCGGACAATGGGAAGTGGGTCAAATTAAGCTTGCAAGATTTGTCCCCCACTATCTAACAAACTAACTAACATGGCAAGTAAAATAAAAGGTTGTAAAAAGTTTTTATTAAAAATTTCCTTTTACGACAACCTTTTTTGCTGACTGTACTTAAATATTGTATTGTCATCTAAACCAAACCTGTAGACAAAATTTCAGCTCCATCGGACACTGGGAAGTGGGTCAAATTAAGCTTGCAAGATTTGTCCCCCACTAACTAACTAACTAACATGGCAAGTTAAAATGTTGTAAAATTGCTAACTTTATCCGGAAAATCTATGATATGGAAGTACCAAAAGTCTCTTCGACGCCTGGGCGGCCGAATGGGGCCAAACTGAAATGCTGCCTCATTTCTCTATATAATTCTCTGGCCCTTTTCGGCCTCACTGGCGTCCTTGGGTTTTGAAAACGTCCCAACCATTTTCTATCCTAGTCTTGTCGTTGTCTAAACTTTAGACATTTAGATACTAAAGAAAAGTTTATAACGTCACAGTTTGTGTCGCAAAAGTTTTGGCCAACCATAATCAAGACTAACAACTTAAGAAGCTTTGAAGAAATGTGTTGATGAAAGACTGCCATTTGCCGAAGTTAGTCAACGATGGCTAATATCTGAGATTGGGTAATGGTAGGACGTGACCAGTGCTTACTAGGCGTACTACCAGTAGTCCTACTACTGATGTGTCTGGTAGTACTACGTGCAATTATTTTTACCCCTGATAATACTCATTGAATGTGTCAATAGAAGACACTACCACTGGCAAGTAATAAAATTTATTTGTCTTATTGATAGAACCACAGACTACTTCTATACTACCAACACAGTAAATTTATATATATTCTAATATAAACTGTGCTACCAATGACCATAAAATATTGTAGAATGGTTTGAGGTTTGACAGCTGACTGTAAATAGTGACATCTATTAAATTTTGACGACCGATTTGGCGCAGGGGTAGGCTACCCACCTTCTGCGCCAGTGGTCTCGGGTTCGATTCCCGAACAAGACAAATATTTGTGTGCATGAACATGTCTATTTGTCTTGGTCTGGGTGTTTACTATGTATATTAAGTATGTATTTACAAACAAAAAGTATTTGAGTATATATTTATCCGTTATCAAGTTTTCCATGATACAGTTTCGTAATGAAATTAAAATGGGCTTAGATAATTGGTGTGACTGTAAGAAGTTATTTATTTATTTAATGAAGACTAACAACTTATGAAGCTTTGAAAAAATGTGTTGATGAAAGACGGCCATTTGCCGAAGTTAGTCAACGATGGCTAATATCTGAGATTGGGTAATGGTAGGATGTGACTCGGTGATTTAGGAAAGGCAGATGTGACAATAATTAGTATTACCATAATCTTTATGATAATCCGAATATTTACTCAAACTGTCTTAATTATTCGGAGGTCTATTAAAAAACTAATGACGATAGTTTTGACAATGATAGTTCTGATATTGTGAAATATTTCTTCAAGAAATGTGGCCCAAAGAATTAAGTAGGTATCAATATTGTTAATCGAACTACGAAAATCCTTCGATTATCGGGTCTTTAGTTTTTAAATCATTTATATGACAGAAATGGAAAAACAGGTACCTATTCAATTTATTGTTTGTAGAAAGTCGATTTACCAATTCCTGGTGCCAACTGATTTTTAGATTTTAGTTCATGACTTACTGTTCCAAAGTTACTTTAGCCTCTACAATTATTGCTGAAACGCGCTTACCTCACTATTAAATTAATATTCAGCATAATAATGACTATTATAGTCAATATTAATAATCCCTTTTATGTCAATATTTCATTTCCACCATGTTTCATACATGTCAATCCACGCCGTCATTCAAGGGGTAAACAGTAAGTAATATTCTCATATTGCTGGTAACATGATCAGTAAACATCTGTTGGAAGCCAGCCAAATTGTATTAGCCGAACGGCTGTTCCCGAATGAATGAATGAATAGAGCCGGCCCCATATTGCTGCCTTTGAATAATGAATATTGAAAACGGGATTGTCTAGCTTTTTATAGTGCTTCTACGAAACAGCTTATGTTACTTTAGGGACTACGTTATTTATAGCATCATAAGAAGTCGAGCTGAAACGAAATTACTTACGTAAAATTAATGCCTTAATTTTGCAAGTAAAAGATGGAAAGAGATTAATTCAATGCTAATTATTTTTGAATCAATTTTTTTCCTGTCATCATTCATTTAGGACACATTATTTTGTTTACTGACAAGAATATCAGGCACGTCATGCAACTTATTATGTGTATAGTTTAAACGTAAGCAACGACATTTACGGGTACCAAACAAGACCCCCTTGGGTGTCACAAAAGTAGGTATAGGATTTGAATTTCGCGCTATTTCCGAAATATTCAAGATGGCGGGTTGAAATTTGACATACGTCATCTTGACACATGTAAAATTAATCGTGGAGCGTTTCACAATAAAACAGCGCATAGAAGTTATGCAAATATTTAACGAAAATTCACGATCAATTACAAACACTCTTCGAAAGGTCGAAAAATCTCGTAATTTCAAGAAGAGGTGATGTCAAATGGCCACCGAGATCTTGCCATCTGATGCCATTGTTTATTGTTTATTGTTTATTGCGTATCACATTACAATTTTTAAAGATGGAAAATTATATAAGGTATACATGTGACGCCCTGCAAGGGCATAGCAAAATTAATTAATTAATAGCCATTGGATTTCTTTCTTTGTGGCTAAGATAAAGTCTACGCCAACTATCCACAAAACATAGACAATATAGACAAAATATTCGCCGAGTTATTGGTGAAATAAGTAGCGAAATGTGTGAAATTAGCAGCCAAATGTGTGAAAGTGTCATAAAAAACTTGCACACAGCAAAAATGCCCGTGGCGGCCATTTAGCAGATATTCTATTCAGATAAAATTGTACAAGCCTCTTCTTTAAAATAAAATAAAACTACGAAGAAATTTCAATCCATTCGCGTTTTATTGAGACATATCATCCTATACCTGCTTTTGGGACACCCGTTATAAACATGGGCCAAAGTTACACCTAGTTTTAACCCTAGACACCTAACCTTCGTCGAATCGACGAACACCCGTCGGAAATATAGCTATATCTTTTTATCGAGAGCGCCGATCGTCGTGCCGTCGCTATTTAAATCGGTGCTCGCCGAGCTCTTTCCGGTGGAGGCCGTGTCGCCCAGGTAAGTGCGTTGTTTTTAGAATAATTGCTTAAAAACTCATAAATTAAAGTATGTGCTCATTGCATAAATTAAAGAATGTGCTTCAAAAAATTAGTTTTTATTTTTTCTTATAAATAAGAAAACTATTATAATTATGTTTCGCCAAAGAAGAATAGGCTATTTTTGTTGATTTATTTTTAATTTTTTTTTTAAGTAAGTGATCTCATGTGGCCTAGTTTCATAAGTGCCTTACCAAAAATTGACCTTAAATAAATATATTGATCTGAAACACTACTTATTGTTTTATTTACTAAAATAATACCTTATTTAACTATGTATGTATTAAACGTAACAGAATAATGTATTTATATATATAATTTTGAACCACCAAAAATAGTCGTCGATTCGACGAATGGTTAGGTATAAAGGGGTACGTTCGAACGTTAGGTGTCTAGGGTTAAACTGATGCTGTCAGTTTTGCTCGCTAAAAAGAAGTCAGAAAACAACAAATTTACATCAGATGTAACTTTACAAAGAGGTCAGAGTTTTGCAATTATTTCAAGTAAATCTAGGTAAAGTTGAAATAATTAATTTATTAATCCGCTATAATTGACTACGGCAAAGCAGAGGGTTATGATTTTGACCGGTATATATTTTTGTTCATCTATTACCGCATAACTTCTAAACGTATCGTTGGAATCGTCTCGATTGTCCGCTGGTTATAGGCTTGTCACATCACATGAAATTGAATATGGCACCCTCTAGACGACATAAAGCTGTGAACTAAAAATCATTTTTTTAATTGAATATATTTGCATTCACAATGCAATTTTTACTATTGAAAATGAAGTATTTATAATTAAACGCTGGCTAACAGCGCGTTTATTTTATTTTATTTTTATTAGAAAAGTAGTAGTTTGAAGTATTGGATAAATTCGACGCTTCTCTTAATGACTCCTTAGCTCAGAGAGGTGTAACAGAATCTCACAGCAATCGCCCGGACAGTGAAAGGTCGTGGCTTTGAGTCCCATCGGAGCTAGCTGTTGTGAGATGGGTCTCTATTTTTTTAATACTTCATTTCAATGTGGGACCGAAAAAGGCGCAGAGTAATTGGAGTAAGAGTTAGTGCAAGATATGTTCCGCTGATTGATATTTGTCATCACTTTATGAAAACGAGCAGACATGTTTTACTAACAAAGAAAAAAGTTGCGTTCGAGTGTGCCTTAACACTACAGTATTACACGGTAATTTTTTTATCACCCTGGATAATTTTAGGGATTTTACTACTCATGAAAACAAACAACTTTTATTTACATTTTGGTTAAATATTTTTGCACTTTTGTATAGAACCGCTGATTTCTATCGCGATTTTAGTTTTGGTCCCGTAATAAAAGTCGTTTGTTTTCATGGGTAGAATAATCCCTGAAATTATCCGGGGTGATAAAAAAATTACCGTGTATAATATTTTGTATCGTAAGACTCGCATATTAGAAGGTTGCTCAACACAAAGTAGCCCTTTCATCTCTTTCAGAATTCGAGCTAATAATTCTCCTATTCGCCCGGTATTCACTTGCTGGCCCTTGCTGCCTTTCATTCATTCTCATTCACGAACCGGTCGCGACCTCCCAACTCACGTATGTTTATTGCGGCTTCGAGAAATGATAATTTTAAATAATACCTGTTTAGTGACGGAAAAATATTATTCTGCCTTAATTTGATTTGGACCTACGGGTATTTGATTTGTAATTTTAACATTTAGGTACCCTATGAGTATGAAGTGCAACTAATAGGTCTTTACATATGAAATTGCCGTTTTTTTCTTTTGTACATATAACTTAACAACTTTTATAATATTAGAAATATATAATTTCTTTAATATTGCGTTACATTAAGACCGTATCGAGCAACTTTTGATAATTTAATAACCACGATATTTGATTATTTACATAGAAAAAACTTATTCCGAAAGTTACGACTATTTTTGTTTCCAGAATTTCGTACTTTATTAGTTGTAACTTAGTGAAAAAAAAAAATTTTCTCTTAACGAATGTGTCATTTAGTAGTTAAAATGTCCATAAATACGTGTGTAAAATTTTGTAAATTTACATAATATTAGTCGTTAAATAATAACAAAAACGTTAGTATGGAAAAAAAAAAATTACAGAAATCTCCATACAAAACGGCAATTTCATAGGTAAAGACCTATTATAAATTCTAAAATATTACAAGTAAAACTAATGTTTATAAATCATCTGAGTTTTTATTAATACACTTAATTAATTAACTAAAATGGTAACTTCAAATCAATATTGAACCGCCTTTGTGGTCTAGTGGTACACACCACCGGTATCAGACCCAGAGGTCCCGAGTTCGATTCCCAGTGGGGGTAGTTAAATATTGTATTTGGTTTGGTTGGTGGTGGGATTGGTTCTAAGTCCGCCTGGCTAGCTACCACCATCCATCCTTCTTATCTAAGACTGCCGCTCCATAACAACGATGTTTTCGGCATTGTTGTGTTCCGGCAGTAAGAGATTGTAGTAAATATAGGTACAGTCGGGGACAAATTCGGTGAACCACATCTTACTTCTTTTCGTGTGGCTGGCGTCTCACCGTTGAGTTGCAGTCCCTATCCGTAATTGCTTATGCATTGTACTACCCTAGTTTAATACATAAAAAAATTGTAAAAGGGTCTGCGCGTGAATGGCGAGGCTCCAGCCACGTGAAAAGAAGTAAGAGGTGGTTCACCGAATTTGTCCTTGAGTGTACATTTATTGCCATTTGTGAGTGTCTGCTGATTGTTATTAAGAATTCTATATAAAAAAAAGTTAATATAATATATGACTGTCTGCTCATTTTTATTAAGAGTAGGTACTGTATGTTATGTATTGGACTAAAATGTGTTATCTTCTCTGTGTTTAAAACACATAAAACTACGCTGATTCGGTCGCGTCACTACACTTGTGCGCGATCAAATATATTCAAATGACGTTGACTGGAAAAGGCTCTCCGGAAATGTATGCAGCAGAACAAAGGACGGGTTCCTTATCTGAAACGAAGGGAACCTATCGCCACAATAACAGGTGAAGCAGTACTTCAACTCAAAGACAAAAAGGAAATACAAGTACAGTGCCACAACCTTATCTGTTCCGGTGACAGCGGCGCTACGTACGTTTTTCTTTTTTATAGCAATTTAACTGGCCCTGACTTCTAAGAACTTCAGTCGCCTGCAGCGCTATGGTTGGACCAAAGATATTATAATATAACAAGATTGTGCACTATGAAAATAAAAGCAATGTCAATTCGATTCTATGCAGTTACAATAAGGTTTATTTTCGTATGACATTTCGATAAACGGAAAAACGAGCCGAGCGAGAGGCTCCTAAATAGGATTGCATCCCTGTCTACTGGGCTGCCACCATTAAATATTTTTGGTTGTAGTAGAACTTAATTCAAATTCATATTTCCTGTTCTCGAGAATTTTCAAAATATTAATTAATTAAAAGGAATGTTAAACTGATAATAATAAAGTCCATATCATTTGTATTATTTAAAACCTTGAAAAACTATTTTTTTAATGTAAGAGTCGGTGTTATGGTAGTTTTAATTATAATAAATATGCAACACTTTGCGTCTGGACAATTTTAATAAAAATAAAAACATCATCAATATGGCGACGGCAAATTAATTTATGTGTGTAAAGTTAGTGTGTGGATCTTAATTATCATTTTAAAATTACGTTTAAATCAATAAAAATGGTTCTCACTTGATGTGTGAAAGGATGCAAAAGCGAATCATTTAAACGGAGCGGTGTATCTTTTCATAGGTAAGTATTTAGCCAAACTTTAATTCTTGCGAATAGTAGGGTGTCCATTTCGTTTTTAGTCTATAGACTGGAATTTACTTTCTTACTTAACCCAAACATTAATTTTCATTGTTTCAGATTTCCTAAAGATGAAGAAATTAAAAAAGGTTGGCTTAACCTCATATCTGAAAAAATTACACAATACTCAGCGGAAGGAGAAAAAGAAGAAGAACTTTATCAGAAAATAAGCATGAAACAAAACTTAAATGTATTATAACATCTGTATCTTAAATTAAGGTTAAAAAAGTAGGTACGCAAAAACCGAATCTTTAAAATTAATTGGACACAAAGCCTCCATTCGTCAAAAGATCCGCAAGAAAATTTTGTTTAGCAATGTATAGTCTAACTAATAAACAGATTTTTATTATTGTACGTGGACTTTTTATTTCTATCCATTTTAGCAAAATACGCCTATCAGAAATACAGACATACATTTCATATAATTACATACAGGTCAAACTGACAACCTCCTTTTTTGAAGTCGGTTCAAAAGTAAGTATGCTTATAAAGCATATGTGTATGTGTCGATTGTCACATTATTGCCTCATAATTGGTGCAAATGCTTTACCTCGCGGAGTCCTCATCTTAACTAATATTATAAATAGAAAGTGAGTTCGGATGTTTAAATGTATGTTTCTTTTAGCTACAAGAGCTCCCTAGGAAGCGTGATGTTCGAATCCTACGTGAGCCAAGTCTGGTTAACTATAAATTGTCCTCGAAAAAACCAAATCGTGTAGTCACTCACGTCTCTCTCATTAGAGAGGGACGCACACCATAATAGGCCTATCTCGCTCGGCTCGGCTGTAACTCATGAGTGCGCAATCTTGTTATATTATAATATCTTTGGGTTGGACATCAACTTGACAGCAAAATGACATTAAAAAAAATACGTTAGTTTCACTTTTTGGCCACCGGAACCGGAACAGAAAAGATTGTGGCACTGTACCTAAATCATGACAGAAAAAGAAAATAAAAAATACAGACCCGTTTCAACAAAATTCATGGCATAAGAGAACTGTTTTGTAGTAGCTGCAGGTAATATTAACCCTAGCGAATGTGCACTTACTGCTGCAATCCAGTTTAAAGGTGCTCTTTTTCAGAAGAGGAGCTGAGCGATACTGAGCTATGTTTCCGTATATACTTTTGACATTTGAGTTGCTACCGTCTATTGTATCAAATGTATGAATTCGCATCTTAACGCCGTGTTTATCAGCTTCTGTGGAAACTCACCCTTAGTTCCTGCAGTATTAAGCTGCTTAAAACTATTAGTATTATTTATTATTGCAGCTTGAGACAGAAAGCAGGAGAGCATAAATAGATTGTAAGAATTACCATTCCGAGCTAAAGTATATTATAATTTGTATGAGCTGAGCAGCGCCACTTTCGATCGTAAAGTGAATTGAAATTCAATACATGTTTGACAGCAGCACGTTGACAGCTCCTGAAGGACGGCGGTATACCTAGTTTACTATAACATTAACATGACTATAAGTATCGATAGTTTTTCAGTATAGGGTTGCAGTACTGCTTGTTTCTACACTGTGCTAACGCAGATAAGGTTACTATTCCTGTGGTCCAATTTCCTTTGATATAGGGAAAAAAGGCTGCGTAGCGGACGTCAAATTTTCCAGTTAAAATCTAGCTAGCGAGCGAGAACTGAGTTGAAATTTTTTTTTTGCTGTTGTCCCAGTCTTTTTCAAAAATTATTAAATGTTAAAAGAATGTTCAAATTTTTTTGTGGATATTCAACAAAAAAAGTCATCACACCGTTAGTCACACTTGAATGCAGCAGTTTTTTTGTACTAGAGCCCGGGCTGATTTGGTCATTAGCATTGAATTCCTTTAAATTCGTACAGATGTATAATCTATGAAGGTTTTAGAGCCAGCGCGCACTTGTGATTTTTAGTCGACCGATAGTTTAGTCGGAATCGTAAGACTATCGTGATCAAAACTATCGGCCGATCGGCCGGGGCGATAGTTTAGTTGAATGCAGTGCGCGCGCTCACATAGTCCTTCATGCACATTACCGACCGGCCGATAGTTGTGCTGTGCGATAGTTTGATTGAACAACTATCGGCCGATAGTTTGACCGGTCAATTTTTAATCGTCAGTGCGCGCACTTATATTAAACTCTATACTGAATCCGAGAACGATCAAACTATCGTCCGATTAAAAAGCACAAGTGCGCGCTGGCTCTTATGCAAATGGTTTTGCTACGCTTTCCCCGTCCACCGTTTACTGCTTCTAACACTTTCCACGTGTTCTGTGTTATCAACAAAATAATGTTATTTCTAAAAAGATTGTAAAAGGAATCTCATTATGCGATGAAATATCTTATCGCAGTCTATAAGAGCTACTTTGTACTCCCTCTTCCCCAATTTGGTGAAGAAAGCTGTTTATTGTCGTGCCCAATAGGGTATTTTACTGTTGTTGAAATGTAGATATTTAATGATGACGTTAAAAAATATTGCAATTAAGAATACCAAATGTGAAAAAATAATTTGAATCTGTTTTATAATAAAAGAATTAAAGTCTGTTTGATTTTGACTATAGCTGTCTCTTTCTAAAACGAAATCTTCTATGGCGTGACTATGACGTTACTAACCCACTGACGTCACTAAGATAGCGTCCTGTCCTTGTCTAATTATAAAGTTTGAAGTCCTATATCTTTGAAAATATTCAAGATAATTCAAAATGAAAACTTGTTTTGTGTAGCTAATATTTCGAAAAACATTTTAAAGAAATAAAAAAAAATCTGTAAAATACCGTATTGTCAATTTAGGGAGCCAATTAGTTAATCAATGACGTCAATTTATCAGCGAAAGCTATTGAAATTCAATGAAACGTATTGCCTCCTATAAATTACGACGATGGAAGAACATTCTGGGCTAAGGTGACCATGCTTGTATTGAAAGATGAAGGAAAACACTTACACTTAGTTCACTTACCATCAGGTGTGATTAGGGTTACTAGACAGTTTCAACAGTTTTTCGATCAGGTGCCCTACCACAAGCTCTAATAGCAGTTATTTTTAAGTTGAGAGAGTGAGACACCGCTATACGGCGTGTAAAGCGGTGTCTCACTCTCTCAGCTTAAACATAACTGCTATTAGAACTTGTGGTAGGGCACCAGGTCACTCAAATTTCGGTCAGACATGTCCGTCTTACGATCTGACGGTCACGTGATCCTGACGCGAGTTTAACATTTTTTACCCATCACAAAAAGTGCACAACGCCGGCCGCTAAAGAAGTTTTCACTTCAAAAACTCCGGATTTGTCCGTATAAATCCCAAAGTTGTGGCAATCCCATTCCAGATTGATTCTTTAGCGACATAAAGTTGGTGAGCGTAAACATTTGTCAATGTCTGTCGACGTGTTGCTGCTTTATGAAACGTTATAAATTGCGGGGAAAATCTTGGGAAGTTTGTTCGCTAAATATTTTGCTGATATATCGAGGGAGGAAGAAGTATGTGGATAACTACAAGTATAGATGTTTTTAAAGTACAGTTGGGAGCGTAATAAAGTTTTATACTTAACCTTGACTGCATCCTTAACACTGCTAATCTCCAAAATGGTTCCTAAGACAGCTGGTCTTTTAAAGTAAGTAAATATATTTTTTTAGGTTGTATTTAACGCGACGAGTACAAATCATTTCAGAGTAGATACCAATATTCCTAGGTGAGCACCTTAACGCCAATCTAACCTTATCATTATCAAACAATACTAGTCAAAAGATAAAAATAAAATTTTAAAATTTTAAAACCCCACGAGAAAAAATGTCAAATAATAAAATGTATCTCTCGGTCCGGGGACCACAAAAAGAGAAGTACTGAAAGGGTGTATTATACCTACGTTGGGGGCCGGAATCCCTCGGCTATTCAAAGACAATTATTTTCGTATATTTTTCATTAACTAATCCATCTAAATATCCATCACGATACAAAAATAAATTAATGTTGCCAAGTTCCAGATTAAAACTAACATCTATTAGTACATTACATTCATCTATTAAAATATATAACAAATTACCTCCCTCAATAATTAATGAAAATAAATATTCTTTGTTTACTAATCAATTAAAAAAAATTCTAATAAATAAATGCTATTATAATTTAAATGAATACTTCAATGACATCATTAATACTTCAAACAAAAGATAATTGATTAATTACAGTTTAAATTAATACACCCATGACATTATTAATTAAAACATAACATACAAATAAGAATAACCTTATTTGTATGTTAACTTTACTTTCAATGAAACGCCTCCTCTCTTCTAACACCCTATTGCGTGCCCGCCAGGGTCCATAATGATCTTTTTTTTATGTTCACCATCTTAATTTACATTGTGGTATGCAATAAAATGATTGAGTATTGAGTATTGAGTAACTAAAACCAAATGTACTGCTAGTAATACGATATTTAGATTACGATTAGACGGATGTTTGGGATTTTATTTGACCCAGTAAAATATCACTAATTGAAAAAAAAAACAGCCGGAAGCACTAGATAAATAACTGTAAAATAACATATATTTTTTCCAAATTTTAAGCACTTGTGATTTGCGAGTAATCCATAATTTGAAATACCAAATTTTGGGGAATGTCAGCCTTAACCATCTCCATAAATGGTCGGATGGATTTTCATCAAACGTAGCTACGAACCACCTCGATTAATTCGGCTTTAAATAAAAAAAAACGCATCAAAGTTGGCGCAGTCGTTTAGGAGCTACGTTGCCTCAGACAGACAGACAGATACACACACACGTCAAACTTATAACACCCGTCTTTTTGGGGCTGGGGTTAAAAATAGGGGCTAGTAGACGCTAAAGTGAGCACGTTTGTATGAAAAAAGCCCCGTGGCCCCTATTTTCTTTTGAGTAGTATATTTTTTTCCGATGCTCACCTTGTATTTTTGCGACCCCAACCTACTGATTTTTAGTCGCCTGGTTCCGCTGCTTACCTAGTATTTTTGCGACACCAACGTATTAATTTTTAGTCGCGTGGTTTATTGTATTCCTTTTTGTAATTATCTATTGTTACACTTTCTAGTGTTAAGGCGATACTCGGAAAAATTATGCTAAAGCGAGATAGCAATAAGGAAACGACGCGCACGGGAGCGAGACCGATTTTGCCGATTACGCAAAAAAACCACAAAATCGCTTCGTATTCAAAAACTATAGCGATTTTAAAAAAATACTTCTATACGATCCTAAATATTATTGGTATCCACTAATTAAACCAATTTTCAATAGTAAATGTATCCCCATTTAAAAATATTGATATTTCTTATATTTTAGAGGTATTTTCTAAAATAAAAAGTGTCGAGCCAAAATCATAAAATCGTGTTTCTGAAACTATACGATTCTAGATAAAGGTATGAAGAAATATATATCTTATTACCAGATTTATAACAACTCTAACCGTCCTATAGTTTTATATCAAAGAGTCCATACTTTTTCCGAGTAGCGCCTTAACGCGTATTGAGTAATTTGTGATTTTGAAGTTTCATCAGAACTTAGTTTTAGAAAAAAGTATTGCAGTCTAAATTATAACCTAAAGTTGCGGTAGCCCCGACTGTTAGCAGTTGCATTTAAATGTTTTGATATTTTTTTTTGTAAAAACTTTTTTTTGTTGTTAAAACTATAATTGAATATTATGTATATTAACTCCTGGCAAGTGGTGTGGTTTAGTATATAGATAGATAGCTATACTAATTAGATAAAGAGTAAAGATTACATTTTTTATTGTTTTTTTTTAAGTGAAAACTTCTTGTTGTGTACATATTATTGTGAAAAAAATGCTAAACTCGCGTCAGGACACGTGACCGTCAGATCGAAAATTCGAAAGACGGACACGTGACTGTTGCACACGTGTTGCAATGTCATTAGCATACGAAGGCAAATTTTTCCAAAGTAATTTTTCCCTAGCTGAGGTTAGGAAACGGGCGGCATTGAAGCCAGAAGACCTTTCAAATCCAATCCGTATTTTTTTCTTTATTTTGTCAAATTCCTTTTTTCTTTTGAAGTCTAGGGAGCCCTTTTCATTTCTGCCGGCACTCAAGGAGTGAAACACGTTATTTTTTTATACACAACGGGGTAGCACTTTGCCTTCACCACACCTGATGTTAAACGGTGATAAGTCTGAAAGTGGAAGCGCACTACTCCCGGAATCCTCAATCACTGTGGAACTGGCTATCTTATCTCTAACTGCCGGAACACAATAATGCTGAAAACTTCATTATTATGGAGTCAGACTTAGTTAAGATGGTGGTAGCTAGCCAGGCGAACTATGAACAAGTCCTATCACCAACTAAACCGAATACTAATTTTCACCCCCTCTGGGAATCGAACCCAGTACCTCTGGATCTGAAGTTAATAGTGTGAACCACTAGACCACAGAGGCGGTTAATGGAGCAGTGCAGCTATCCTTAGTCAGCTTTCAACTTTCTCGTCTCCAACATTTAACAATTCCATGTGATAGTCAAGATATACAATCATATTCCAAACTTCATAAAAAACATACATAAGCCTTCCCTAATTGTGAAGCACTTAAAATAGTTTCTAATTTCAAAATGCTACTATGTATTGAATGAATTTATTGAAGACTAGCGGATCCACGGATTCACCCGCGTGGTACCCGTTCCCGTGGGAATATCGGAATAAAATATAGCCTATGTCACTCGGCAAGAATGTAGCTTTTTAATGGTGAAAGAATTTTCTAAATTGGTCCAGTAGTTACGGAGCCTATCCGATGCAAACAAACAAACAATCAAATCTTTCCTCTTTATATTATTAGTAAAGATATAGTTTAAAGTATAGTATAGATAAAACTAAACTCAAGAATAGAATACTTCTATTCTATAGCCCTATTATTTGACAGTTATAGCACAGTCTATATATTTCCGTGGTTATAGTATGTTATACCTAATTGAATTGTGTCTAGAAATTTAATATTAATTTAATTTATTTTTTAAATGATTTGATGATATACCTATACTTAACTAATTTAATTTGTATTTATAATAATAATTATTATAATACCAGCTTTCAATTGTTGCTATACCCCCACGGGGTGTCACATAGTACCTATATAATGTCTATATACAATCCTAATTTATGTAATGTGACATGCAATCTATAAATAACTGATTCCCTGACATTGATTCTTAAAATTCCTTAAAATATTACAAATCTCTCGGTGTCCCAAGATCGTCAGTGTCAGCGTATAAATTATTCAGTCGGAATATTGATGAGTCGTCGCCCTAACGACTTTCCGATTCGAATAATGGACGAATTAGCGATTTCTAAGAGTTCAAAAATTGTTTTGTCAAAATCTGTTTGGCGATTCCATCACAATCAGTCAGCACTTATTTTTCCAATTTCCCCAAATCTTACAAGATCCTTCTGTGGTCTAGGGGTAAGGCGACCTGCATTAAACCCCCTGTGAACGCTCCAGGTTTGATTTCCAGTGAGGGTTCATTTTTTATCCACAACGGGGTAGCACTTAGCCTTCATCACACCTGATGTTGAGTGGTGATAAGGCTGAAGGTGGAAGCGCACTACTCCCGGAATCCTCAACCACTGAGGAACTGGCTATCTTATCTCTAACTGCTGGACCACAATAATGCTGAAAACATCATTGTTATGGCGTCAGACTTAGATAAGATGGTGGTAGCTAGCCAGGCGGACTAAGAGCTAGTCCTACCACCAAACAAACCGAATACAATGTGTACACCCACTGGGAATCGAACCCGGGACCTCTTGGTCTGAAATCGGTGGTGAGGACCACTAGACCACAAAGGCAGTTAAAAGGGTATCCTACTATAATATTATAAATGTGAAAGTTTAGATGTTTGGATGTTTGGATGTTTGTTACTCAATCACGCTAAAACGGCTGAACAGATTTGGCTGAAATTTGGGACACATATACTTTGAAGCCTGGAGAGGAACATAGGCTACTTTTTATTCCGGAAAAATATCACACTCCCGCGGGATAACGTCGTGTAGTCCACGCGGGCGAAGCCGCGGGCGGAAAGCTAGTGAATTATATTTGGTTTGGTCGCTGGTAGGACTTGTTTAAGTCCTTGGACCTGGACTCCTCCTTTCTTAGAGCTCCCCTACACTCCTTAACCCTAGATAACTAAACATTCGTCCACACGACGAAGCACCTTCCCGCAAAAGTCGATTTCAAATACCTACGCGTAACCCCCGCCGCCGCCCCGCCGCTTTTTATACCTTCCTATTTAAGGCCTAATCAGACGACAGACTGTCCTCCGGGTACTTTTTTGTCCATCGATATAGAGCTTTTATAAATTGTATCGAATAACGCACACGAGGAACCAAAAGTACCGCGGACAAAAAGTCCGCGAAATTACTGCGGACACCGAGAGACTGGACTGGACAAAAGTTCGCGGTAGTCCGCGAAAAAAATAGAACGAACGTAACTAGGCGCAACAACGCACACAACGAACTTTAGTCTGCATTGAGCGCTCGATAGTGAAGTACGTTTCCGGGCAACAAATTACCGCACACCGTATGCGTTGAGTCCGCGACAAGTCCTCGGAGGACATATTTTGGACGTACAGGGACTTTTTGTCCGCCGGGGACAAAAGCCCCTCGGCTGATTATGCCTTTTGTGTAAATAATGCGATGCGTGACCTAATCGCGGTCAACTGTTCAATCAGTAGTGACCTAACAGCTATCTCGTTACCTACGGTCCTATAGGGCGAACACGAATATTTCCAAACATCGTCGCATGAAATGTAAAATGCCATTTGGGGTTGTCATAATGTTGGCATAATTAGTAACTGTGCAGTGCATGTTTATAAAAATGTTTTAATATAATTTAGTTCCTACATAATAAACGTTGTGTGCCATGAGACTAATTATTATTATTAATTAATAGTATTGCTAATATTGGCGTTTTATTGCGTAGTCCGCTCGACGAATGTTTAGTTATAATGAAACTGTGAATATAGTTTAGTTATCTAGGGTTAAGGGATAAGGGACATACATGCCAAATTTCATGTTCTTGCGCCCAGTAGTTTCGGCTATGCGACTGTGCGTTGTCTGTCAGTCAGTCAGTAACGCAAGAGTTTTATATAACTAGATAAGTTTTTTTTATTTTATGGGCTAGCTTTTGGCTTCACACTGAACCTTAGGGTTGAGAAGAAGCCTAAGATGCAGCGAGCTCACCCAGAATCAGCCTATTCACTCTAGCTTTAAAAATTATAGGGTTGTAGTCATTCGGGAAAATAGACGCAGGCAGAGTATTCCATTCCTTAGCGGTGCGCATCATAAAGGAAGAAGAAAGCGCAAAAGAAGAAGAAAAGATTGTTTGACAGATCGCAATAAGGCCCCAGGCCCTGGGCCCCGATCGCGGTAATTCTATGATGCATTAGTCAAGTGTAGGTACATACGTGCAGTTGAAGTGCAGTTGACGTGCAAAACCGTTTTTGATAACGCGCGGCTTTGACAGTGCGACAACGTTTTCTGTTCCGGTGATAATCTTTGGAACTAAAAAAGTTGTCATACGACAGTCTATTTTGACAGCTAATTTCGTATTGCAAGAGTTTCCTCTGTCACGGATGTCACCGGATCAGACAGGATTGTAGGACTATAGGTTTACGTGACGTGTGCGTCGTTATGGCGTTACTCGAAAAAATTGTGCTGAAGCGTGACAGCAATGAGAAAAAGACGCGCGCGGGAGCGAGACCTATTTTGCAGATTAGGCAAAAAAACACAAAATCACTTGGTATTAAAAAACTACAGCGATTTAAAAAAAATGCTTCTATTCGGTCCTAAATATTATTGGTCTCCACTAATTAAACCAATTTCCAATAGTGTAATTGTAACCCCATTTAAGAATAATCTTGAATTTTCGTATTATTTTGAGGTCTTTTCGAAAAGAAAAAGTGTCGAGGCAAAATCATAAAATCGTATTTTTTAAACTATACGAATCTAGATAAAGGTATGAAGAAATATATCTTATTACCAGATTTGTAACAACTGTAACCGTCCTATAGTTTTAAATAAAAAAGTCCATAGTTACTTTATCCGAGTAGCGCCTTATGTCATACGGCAATACGAAGTCAAACGTCAAGACCCAAACGCGATGAAGACGCGCTGCATAGAATTACGGCGATTGATCCGCAGGTCTAAAGAAGGTTAATCGTATAAAAAACTACCTCACCGTGTGAATTCTCAAGATTACATTAAATTATTCAGATGGAATCCCGATGAGTCGTCGCCTAACGACTTTCCGATTCAGATAGTGGACGAATTAGCGATTTCTAAGAGTTCGATTGCTGAGCGATTATTGCGAACGTCTTGATTAAGAAGCCCTGTAACCGAGTTAAAAGTTAATTGCTCCTTCATTAGATTACGCTTCGCCCACTTAAGGCTTTTCTTGCTGATGTAAGCCTCTTGTCCAGGAATCAATCAAGATAGATTGATAAGATATCACATACACTAATTTGGTTGCGAGAGCTTGGGTGCGATGCCGCGGATAGTATCATCTTAATCAAATCTAACAGATACAAATTCCAAAGCATTTGCTCGCTACAACAAACAAACACGGTGCTTAAAAGTTTAAATGATTATAATAAAACAGCTGAACAGTGCGCGCAGAAATCAAAAGACGTGCTTGTGATAAGTAATTATTATAATGTTGATTTCTTTTTTACATTTCAGTTTTTAGATTGTTGTTGTACGAGTGAAATAATAAATTGTGTTATTTTTCAAAAAGAAATAATAAATTTCCAAGTACCCCACCCCACTTGAGGTACTTGGGGCTTATTTCAATAGCATAAGGAACTTTTTGCTTTGCACAAATGAGCTGTCATAGGCACCATGCTACACCGTACAAACTAAAGTTGTTTTTATCTGGTACTAGCGGATCCTCGCGGTTTTGCCCGCGTGGTACCCGTTCCCGTAGGAAAATCGGGATAAAATATAGCTTATGTCACTCGGGAAGACTGTAGCTTTCTAACGGTGAAAGAATTTTCGAAATCGGTCCAGTACTTTTTGAGTTTATTCGTTACATACAAAGATACAAATCTTTCCTCTTTATAATATTAAGTATAGACTAGCGGATCCTTGCGGTTTTGCCCGCGTGATTCCCGTTCCCGTGCGAATATCATGATAAAATATAGCCTATGTCACTTGGGAAGAATGTAGCTTTATAATGGTCAACGAATTTTCTAACTCGGTTCAGTAGTTCCTGAGATTATCGCGTTCAAATAAACAAATAAACTCTTCAGCTTTATAATATGAGTATAGATTATTGTATTAAAGCTAGTATTATATTATCTGTGATTAAAGCCTAACCAGAAAAATAAAAAACCTGGCTTAAGGCGCCTCTTTTGCCTCTTTATTGTTACAAATGTCAAATTCTATAGAAAAATTTAGTTCTTCACATTTCCGCAACATGGCGAGGTTTTTTATTTTTCCGGTCGGGCTTTACTTACCTCCATACCAATTTTAATTTTGATTTCTGCTACACTTACCTTTCGCATTATTAGCAATTTGCTTTTATCAAAGCTCACGGTTCAAGAGCGAGAACCTGCAAAAATTTAAGCACAATGCCATCATTTCGAGACGGAGAGACGTCACGAATTAAATCGGTATGAATATTAATGATCTGCTGTGGCAGCTGTGACGTCATTAAAATCACACTCACTTTATCGGCTGATTGGAATATGTATGCGAATAATAATAGACACGAGGCACGTCAGCGTCACTCGTTGGAAATGATTCATATCTATTTACAGCACTTAAGGTGGATCGATCAGCTCAGTAGCGCCACCAATAGAAATAAATCATTTACGATTTATCAAGGGTTTAGAATAAAATTTTCGGTTATTTTGCGCAAATAGAAGAGTAAAGTGCAATTTTTAAGTATTTTTTTCATGGCCTCAAATATGAGCATTAAGTTATGGATTTCGTTATATTGCTAAATGTGGCCACTTTTGGCACTATTGAAACTCACGACTTATTGCTTAAGTTTGAGTTCTTGAAAGTATATTTATAACATGCATTTTATTCTTTTATTTGCGCAAAATAACTGAAACTTCAGTTAACGCGGCTAAATGTCAATCATTAATTGTTGGTAGCTCTCGTCAGTTGTCGCGCCTAAACTGGAATGATATCGACAATTTGGTATTCAACGGCGTGATTATACCCTATTCACAACAAGTGAAGGACTTGGGTTTGACTATCGATGCCTGCCTCTCTTGGAAAGATCACATCGAACAAGTATCTCTCAGAGCCACTAATGCACTTAGATCTCTCTATAGGTTTAAGTTCTTTCTCCCTACCAGTACCAAGATTGCTCTTATACAGGCGCTTGTCTTGCCTATAATTGAATATGCTGATGTCTGTAGCACTAACCTCAATGAAAACCTTCTCAGTAAGCTGGATCGTCTCCTTAACAACTGTATTCGCTTCATATATGGATTACGCAAATACGACCATATCTCTCAACACCGTCAGCAGCTCAAATGGCTCCCTATTCGCGAGCGTAGGAACCTTAGAGTTGTCTGCATGCTCTTCAATATCCTATTCGATCCACTTACCCCAGATTACTTGAAATCTAGATTTCAGTTTCTGGGCGACTCTCATGAACGTAGCCTTCGCTCTAGTGGCAACCTTCTCTTGAAAACACCATCCCACTCTTCTGGCTTCGTCTCCCAATCATTCTCCGTTTCGGCTGTACGACTTTGGAACGACTTGCCTCTAAGCATCCGTAGTGCACCCAGTAAGTGCGTTTTCAGGAAAATGGTCCGCGAACATTACTTGAGCTGTCTACACTAATCTTGATAAATCTGCTCTGACTTATGTGTTATTTAGATATGTATATGTATATATATATTTATTTATATTCTATATATATATTTATATTTGTATATATAATATGTGTATGTGTTTGTATAAATTATATATAACATGATTGTTAGTTTAGTTAGTATTAGTACTCATATATTTATAAGCATCTACAAATTGTAAGTTGTTATTTAATTTTACTTTTTTTTTGCATTGTTATTACCTAGTTACTTTTTTCTTCTTTGTATTGTCACTTTTTGTTTTATTGCCGCTGTTCATTTTCTCCCTGACACCCTTTCCGGTTGACTGGAAGAGAATGCATATTAGCATTAAGTCCGCCATTTGCTGTGTCTTGCAATAAAGATTAAATAAATAAATAAATAAATAAACTTTTAATCTAAGCCTTTAATAAAATGTAATTGATTTATTTCCATTGGTGGCGCTACTGAGCTGATCGAACCACCTTAAATATGTAATTATTAACTTAATATTATTATGTTCTGAATTAGCGAATTAACACTCACACACAAAATAGTAGCTAAAACATCGCAAACACAATAATTGAATATTAGGTTTTTTTTTTTTCACATGAAACAGTACATTTTATTTATACATACAGTTCCGCCAAACTGTATTACAGTTTGTTGGCAGAAGAAGACTCCCCTATTAGTTCTTAAATACTGTTTTTAGATACTTCACTTGGGATTAAGTTACTTATATTAATGAGTTAAGTATATTATCTTTTATTAAAAAAAAAAAAACTTATTAATATATTTTTTTTATATATATTATACTTATTGAAACTATATACTTCAGCTCGACTAACATTAAACTTTTAGTTTATCTAATATATATTGTTTTAATTTAGATTTGAATACATTTTTACTGGTGCTTTTTCTAATACATAAGGGTATATTGTTATATTTCTTAGGAACAATATACTATCAGGTAATATGCTATCAGGAAGTGGGCTACTCGGATTAGCCTCAGGCAATAACTTAATGAAGATGTCTCCTCAGGGTCACTATTAGCTTTGTAAGACATAGTACTGGCGACTCGCAGTATGTCTTAAGTGCCCGTAGCTATGTTGGAAAAGTATTTAAACAATTTGGAACTTTGGCATAGATAGAGATTAGACCTTGGAAGCAAGCACGTACCCAGGATTTTTTGTCGGAGGGGGTCCGGATGTTTGTTGCTCAATCATGCCAAAACGGCTGAACGGATTTGGCTGAAATTTGGGACACAGATACTTTGTACCCTGGCGTGGAACATAAGCTAACTTTTTATCCCGGAAAATATCACATTCCCACGGGATAATGCATTCAAATTTTTTTCACAAATCGGTTTTTTGTGTCATCTATAAAATTTGGTTTACTTTAAATATGTGTGGTTTCTGAAACAACCCATTCAATGATTTAATAAGTAGATATTTAAAAAAAAACAGAGTAATCTGTGCGTGCGATAGCCGTCAGGTCGCCCCGCCACCCGCCCATTAATGGACACTTTCGGGGGGGGTCCAGACCCCCTGGACCCCCCCCCTGGGTACGTCCTTGCTTGGAAGGGAGGATCATGGTAATGGTTCTGCAGCGCTCGTCAAATAATCTATACTAGTTAATATTATAAATAGGAATGAATTTATTTTGAATTTTTGTAATGAATGTTTGTAATAAAATGCTAGGTATTGGACTGATTTTAAAAATTCTTTCATTAATAGAAAGCTACATTCTGCCTGTGTGAAATATTTTATCCCGATATTCCCGCGGGAACAACGCGGGTAAATCTGTGAGGAGTCACTATTATAGTCACCATCATCATCTCAGCCGTACGATGGCATCTGCAGTCGGTGTCGGCGAGCGATTGCTCAATCATTGTGAGCTCGCGACAGACGTCTAATCAAATAAGTCAATGAGACGCACCAACTCGGCCGCCGCCGGCGCGCGGCGGCCGCCGCCGCCGCCGCGCATTTTCGTGGCAAATCCCTACGATCTTATGTCTTAACAAATGACAGGAAGCGATAAGAAATAAGAGCGCATCTCTGTAGAGCGCTCTTATTTGCAAGGCCGTTTGTGACACTCCAACCGGTATTCTAGTGGTATTATTGTTGATCGAAGCTCCACACAGACAAACACGCGAGTGGAAAGTAGGTTAATCATAAGTTTCACCCCTCACCAAGATTAACTGCCTCTGTGGTTGGTTCACACCACCGATTTCAGACCAAGAGGTCCCGGGTTCGATTCCCAGTGGGGGTACGTATTGTATTCGGTTTGGTTTGTGGTAGGACTTGTCCTTAGTTCATCTGGCTAGCTACCAACATCTTATCTAAGTCTGACGCCATAACAATAATGTTTTCAGCATTATTGTATTCCGGCAGTTAGAGGTAAGATAGACAGTTCCTCAGCGATTGAGGATTCCGGGAGAAGTGCGCTTCCACCTTCAGCCTTATCACCACTTAACATCAGGTGTGATGAAGGCTAAGTGCTACCCCGTTGTGGATTAAAAAAAATCTTACCAAATGCCCTTTCTTTAAACCTATTACCTTACTTATTTTCTTTACTCCTAACGTATCCCATATTTCAAAGTGACGTAGTATACTGCGCGGTAGTTTTAGTACCCAATTTAGTGCCCAATATACTCGTAGGAACCCTAGGCATTTACGCTTAGCTCTCAACTAATATCGCTACTCGGTAAATTGTGTACTAAGTGATATTACTTTGAGGAAACTGTTGCCCGTTTGCACTAAACTCGGGTTGAGCTTGTCCTAGGTAAGATACATCTTAGCTTAGGAACAGTCTAAAACAGCCGAGCTAAAAATTTTGTTTGCACTGACAGACTACGTCGTAACTTAGTCATCGCCTTGCTAAGAGAATGAATGAATGAATTCAAATATTAATTGTTTATGGATTTTAAAACTGGCGAGGTAAAGTAGGTCACTGGATATTTTTTTGGTTGAAACTTTTCATTGATTCCTTCGTGAGTTAAAAGGAGACAAAAGCTAAGGCGTTGTCTATTTTATTTGGTAGGGGTAATTCACCGAGAATAGAAAAAGTCAACTGAGCTCAACTGTCAAGAAAAACATAAATACAGTACGACAACGTTTTCTGTTCCGGTGGCCAAAACTAGAACTAACGTGTTTTGTTTTTAATGTCATTTTGTTAATACTTCCATGTTTTTCTGCTAAACATTAGCGCCGCTGTCATGGGAACAGAAAAGATTGTCGATCTGTAATGTTTTTTTTTAATAAATGATGAATGACGTATGTCACATGTGTTGTGTCTCTATCTAACAAACAAGAATACAAAAGCCACAAGCTTTTCTGTTCCGGTGACAGCCGTGACAGAGGAGTCACTTGCAATACGAAATTAGCTGTCAAAATGGACTGTCGTATGACAAACTGTTTTAGTTCCAAAGATAATCACCGGAACAGAAAAGCTTGTCGCACTACTCTTTGCTCACAATGTCACAGACTATAATCACTGATATAGGTATTTCTTAAGCCTTAGGCGCTCGATATTGGGCCCGTAAGTTAAGAATAGCCTAAAGTGCATTTAAGAATGTCCTAAGGTTAGCTAGGAAAAGACTTAGGCGATTCTTAAGTTTAGTGCAAACGGGTGTGTATGTATTATAATAGGAAAGGCTCGGTTAATTTCCAATTTATTAACAAACCATTGAATGTTTTACTTATTTTACTATCGCAGCTGCAATAGTATATGTAGGTAATATTTGGTAATTTTGTTTATCAAAAGATTTTTCATAACAAATCATCTTTGGGAGCGTCTCAAACATCATGGCATCTCTTTTATACGTTTGACATTTAAAGTGACAGAGCGATGTTTGAGACGCTCCCAAAGATAAGTAGCGTAAGAGTATTCGGGCATAAATGAAGTAAAAATTAAGTTTGGAACTCTAGGGTTGGTTATGGCATGGTAAAAAAGCGTGTTCTACTCACACCCGTTTGCACTAAACTTAAGAATCGCCTAAGTCTTTTCCTAGCTAAATTAAGACATTCTTAACAAAAAATTGCTTTGCACTAACCGTATGACATTCTTAAATGCACTTTAGGCTATTCTTAACTTACGGGCCCAATATCGAGCACCTAAGGCTTAAGAAATACCTATATCAGTGGTATTGTCTGTGGCATTGTGAGCAAAGAATAGTGGGACAAACTTTTCTGTTCCGGTGATTATCTTTGGAACTAAAACAGTTTTCATACGACAGTCCATTTTGACAGCTAATTTCGTATTGCAAGTGACTCCTCTGTCACGGCTGTCACCGGAACAGAAAAGCTTGTGGCTTTTGTATTTTTGTTTGTTAGATAGAGACACAACACATGTGACATACGTCTTTCATCATTTATTTAAAAAAAACTGTATTAAGTTTTTCTTGTCAGTTGAGCTCAGTTGACTTTTTATTTTTTCGGTGAATTACCCCTACCAAATAGAATAGACAACGTCTTAGCTTCTGTCTCCTTTTAACTCACGAAGGAATCAATGAGAAGATTATCTGCGACTGACGCGTGATGCACTGACGCCGCATTGTTCCGGAAATTGATTCTGTTGTGAACCTTCAACGAACTACAGGGTACAATGCCAAAGCGATTGTTCTGGATGAATTAATATGGGAAATAACATTTTCTGCTCTGATACGAGGATCGCGTGCGCGCAAACTATGTGATTTTGAGAATCAGGGCTTTGTGATAATCGTTCGCGGCAGTTTTTTTTCACAATCATGAACAGTGGAACTCTTTATCTAGCTTTTGCCCGCGGCTTCGCTCCAATGTAATCTAGTATAGGTCGGTGCCAGCCAGCTTAATCGCCTCTGTGCTATTGTTCACACCACTGATTTCAGACCAAGAGGTCCCGGGTTTGATTTCCAGTGGGAGTACATATCGTATTCGGTTTAGGTTGGTGCTAGAACTTGTTATTAGTTCGACTAGCTAGCTATCACCATTTTATCTAAGTCTGACGCCATAACAATGATGTTTTCCGCATTATTGTGTTCCGGCAGTTAGAGATACGATACCCAGTTCCTCAGTGATTCCGGGAGTAGTGCGCTTCCAATTTCAGCCTTATCACCACTTAATATCAGGTGTAATGAAGGTCATAGAGTACTTTATTATATAGTAATAAGAAAAGCAAGAAAAAGCCGGAAAAAGGTACCAACTTATTCAAAAATATCTTCTTCATTTTGGGTTATTCAAAAATATTCTATTTGTTTTATTAGTTTTTTTTTATTTACCTCCAGAATAATATATTTCTTTTTTTTATTTAATATTATTTTTTCCGTTTCAGTTGACATGACGTACTTTTTAAAGTCGGTTTTTTGTACATACACAGACTATTTACATTACTGACCTCTTAAATAAAAGAGTTTTAATAGTTACTAGTTTAATTTCCTGTTAGCAAAGTACATAATTTTCTTTACCACAACCTCAAAATGTTTATCATTTTACGCTGTGGGCATTCGGCTTACAAACAGATTAAGCATCAGATTACAGCATGATAGATATTATCTTAACCTGCGCGGCTAGTAACAGGATCAATTTTATTGCCCTCTCCAAAGATCAAAGGTGAGACCGACGGTTCTTATCGAAAGTTCAGGATTGAAACCTTGCTAACTAGAGATGTTGAGTGTTATTAAATTAACTTAAGGGTTTATATGACTGAAGCGAGATAGCAATGAAAAAACGACGCACGCGGAACTAAATTAACGCGAGTGCATTAATTACTCACTTTAGCAAGGTGCGTAATCTACTTTTCTTTCAACTACCAATCTACCTACCGTAATACATTAAAGTACCTACTCAAAATAGAACTCAAGTTTCTTTCTAAATATGAAAAAACAAAGTTTGACAATGGTAGGTTTATGGATTATTTTTGAGGTGTCAAGCACCACAAACACGCTCTTCAAGCACAATCGCTAACAATTGAGTCCCGATTGCGACTGTATATGAACTTGACACTCATTTATGAAGCCAACTAGAAAAACAATTTATTTTTTTATAGTTATGAATCTGGAAACTTGCATTAGGGTGCAAAACACCCCACGCATCACTAATCTCTATCACTAATATTTCCGGTCGGTTTAAAGAGGATCAAAAATTTCATTTGATTTTTGCTACGATGACGCGCGACGCACCGTTTTTTCGAGATTATTGTCATTTTTATAAAATTATTTTTTTCTGAAATATATTATTTTTGATCGACATTATCAATATAACGTAGTCGAAAGAGAAGAGAGAGCCGAGTCGGGAGGATACTTCATTTACAATAAATCAAATCAAATAAAAAAATCGACGCGGAACTTATAATAATTCAACATTTCTTCTTCTACTTTAAATTGTTTATTTTTTATGTAAGTGTTTATTTGAAGCACTTCTATGCTTAAAAGTAGCCCATTTATTTACGCTGAAACAAATAGTTAAGCACCTCGCCTGAGTGCCTCGGCGAGAACGTTAAGTATTAAGGCCCAAACCACATTGTGCTTGCAACACTGAACTTAGAGCTTACTAAGAGCCACCAACCATTACAATTTAAGTTATAGACTAGTATAGTATTATTTATTATCTGTGGTTATAGTCATTTTGATATATTTAAAACAAAGTTGTCTTAATTTAAGTGTGAATAATTTATAATATTATTATTGAAGTGAAAACTTTTTAGCGGCGTTGTGCTGGGTAAAAAATGTCAGGATCACGTGACCGTCAGTCAGATCGAAAGTTCGTAAGACGGACACGTGACCTGATCGAAAAACTGTTACAATGTCATTAGAATACGAATGCAAATTTCGCCATTGTTTCCAAAGTTGTGATAGCTCAGTGAGAAAACGGACGGCATTGAAGTCAGAAGACCTCGGTTCAAATCTAGTCCGTATTTTTTAGTTTTTTTTGTCAATTTCCTTTTTTTGTGAAAGTCTATTTCATACTGTATGTTTCCCTTGAACTTAAAAATAAAAAAAATAAAAAATAAAAAGACGCTCAGCGCTTTTGAGACGCTCTAAACTAAAATGTAAATTTATACTCGTAGGTAAGACTCGGTCGCGTCCGCAAAAATAATTTTGATTTTTTTTTATTAATAATTGCATTGTGAATGCATAAAAATAATTTAACATACATACATATATTACTCACGCTTGTTTCCCATGGGCTACGCAGAGCAGAGACTATGGATCGCCACCAGTTACGATCCTTGCACACTTATTTCGCTTCATTCACATCTATCAATCTTTTCATGCATAAAGTTTAAAAATCTTTGAAAAATAATATGTCCGTTTTTTAACCGACTGCGACAGTTTTTGTAGGTGGTTTATTGATAATGAACTAAAAAGTCTAAAATAAATACATAAATTAATAAATAACTATTTAGTAAAAATTACATTTTCATGACAAGCTTTTTTGCTGACTGTACTTAAATATTATATTGTCATCTAAAACAAACCTGTATACAAATTTTCAGCTCCATCGGACATTGGGAAGTGGGTCAATTTAAGCTTGCAAGATTTCATCATCATCATCATCAGCCATTTAATGTCCCCACTGCTGAAGCACTGGCCTTCCTTATGGATGAATAAGGAGAATGAGCCATGACCCACCACGCGGGCTCAGTGCGGATTGGTGGGTATTAACGACTGCAAGTGCAGCCGGGACCAACGGCTTAACGTGCCTTCCGAAGCACGGAGGAGCTCGAGATGAAAAGTTTTTGGTCACCCATCCCGTGACCGACCATTGCGAAGGTTGCTTAACCTCAACGATCGCAGGCCAAGCGCGCTATCCACTGCGCCACGGGCTCCTCAAAGATTTGTCCCCCACTAACTAACTAACAAAGTAACTAACATGGCAAGATAAAAGCCTGTTAAAAAACCCTTTTTAATTTATCATTTTACTTTTTTTGTGAAATCAAACTTTAACGGCATTTATGTTTATAAGATTTTTTCACAATGAAATTGAGTTATTCAGAAATTTTAATCAAGGCAAATATTTTCATCTCCGTATTATTATTCTTGAAACGTTTCATGTGGTTCGCGCCTAAATGTAATGCAGTTCCGAGTGTTTGACATTCACGATGGAACAGATGGGAGCCGTTAATAGTACGTAAAGTGTGTACTTACACTGTGCATAACATTATTGTTGACTAAAGATGTGTATTTTTAAAAGCTTTCAACTGGTTTTTTTTTGTTCGCAACGGGGTAGCACTTAGCCTTCATCACACCTGATGTTAAGTGGTGATAACTCTGAAGGTGGAAGCGCACTACTCCCGGAATCCTCAATCACTGAGGAACTGGCTATCTTATCTACTGCCGGAACACAATAATGCCGAAAATATCATTGTTATGGCGTCAGACTTAAATAAGATGGTGGTAGCTAGCCAGGCGGACTAAGAGCAGGTCCTACCACCAACTAAAGCGAATACAATGTGTACCCACTGGGAATCGAACCCGGGACCTCTAGGTCTGAAATCGATGGTGTGGACTACTAGACCACAGAGGCGGTTAAACCTTACTTAGCCTTTATCACACGATGATAAGTGGTGATAAGGCTGAAGGAGGTAACGCACTTCTCCCGGAATCCTCAATCACTGAGGAACTTGGCTATCTCATTTCTAACTGCTGGAAAACAACCGTTTTTTTCTTATACCTAGCTACTTAGACTCATATTTCAATTTAAATAATAATAAAAAAACAACTTACACACTTAGGTTAAGGGTAATTTTTTTTTGTTTAACTTCCGTTCCTGTTCAAATATGTAAAAGGAATATTTTTTTTTTTTCAGAAATGCAGTGATTGTACAATAGTCTACTTACTTACCATATTCTACCTTTCCACAAAAATAAACCTTAATTAAATTCGAACCCACGCAAATCACTTACAATCAAGTGTTAATTATTCGAGACTTATGAAACTTATGAAACTTTTCTCATTACAGGTAAGTATGCGGGCCGAATATGCAAATTTGGTAACTGCAGAAAATCCAAGTTTAAGGATACCAGGTAAGGTGCATTTTAGATTGATGCTTGTCACATTTACTGTTTAATTTTATATAATTATTAAACTTTCCTTATCCATCCATAAGAAAGGCCAGTGCCCCAGCAGTGGAGACATTAAATGGCTGATGAAGACGAAGAAGATCCTTAAACTTCGGCGACTTTGAATATTTTCCCTTTCATTTGGAGCGATAGACAAATACTTTATTCTTGTTAAAGCTCATTTTTCTTTATTTTAATCATTATTGTAAATATAACTAATATATATAAAGATAATATCGGGTTTTTAAAATGAAATAAAAATTATCAAGAAGTTTAAAGTTAATATCAGTTGATAGGGAAAATAAGCTATTGTCGCTAAGTCAGGAAGGGCGGGATCGCTAAGTGAAGTAAGTGTAAAAAACTTATGCTAAGTAAGTTGCTCCCTGTAAAACTGAAGTTTGTAATTAATTATTTTTCATTTCATATTTAATAACTGTCAATGATAGATTCTTATGCCGGCTCCAAACTATCGTCCAACACTCCAACTTTTCGTCCAACCTTCCACGTGTGGAGAGGTAATTTGTGAATGTGTGAGGCCGTTTGTGCACTACCACTGAATTTTACCGATCCGGAAAAAAACGGATGCTTGTATTTAATTAATTACTAATATAAATGATTAATTATTAAAATACAAGCATCCGTTTTTTTTCCGGATCGGTAAAATTCAGTGGTAGTGCACAAACGCCCTGACGATGTTGGAACGTGTTGGGGCGAGATCGGTCCCATGGCGGTAAATCGTACCCAGATCAAAGGAGTTGGCAGACTCGCACAAACAGACCCTCCACACATCAGTGTCGTCACTTCACTCAGGCGATTCAGACGTGTGACGTGAAGCGTCCCCTGTTCTTAATTATTTCGCGCCAATTTGTTTTTTATATGGCTGATTGGAGTAATGATACCGTACTTTTGTTTTTGGAGTTATTTGAAGCAGAACCGGTACTATAGAATCCAAAGCATCGCCGACATAAGGATAAAATAGCATTTAGCATTACACGATGCTTGGTTGAGAATTTCGAAGTCTATCGTTATATGATGTAGGTATCATAGGTATTCAGGTATTCATTTGACAGGTGACAAAATGCACATATGAAATTAATTCTACCTAATGTATTGGAATAATATCACTTCAACGTAGTGAATGAGGTTGGCCGAAGATTGGACGATGTGTGGAGAGTCTGTTTTGATCTTTTGATTGATCTCCAAACTATCGTCCAACACTCCAACTGTGAAGGATGTTGGAGTGTTGGTATGTTTTACGATTGTTTGGAGCCGGCATTAGGCTGAATCTAGAAAATAAAAACAGAAGGCGCAATAATTATGTCTTGCGACGTTTAACTGTTTCGTTACTTTAGGTCCATATTAATACTACTATTATTACTTTTTTGCATTCACAATGCAATTTTTGTTATTGAAAATGAAGATTAGATTAAAACAATCATAAAAGAGCATTCGCCCGGAGTGAAAGGTCGTGGGTTCGTGTCCCGTCGGCAGCGGAGCTAATTGTGAGACGAGTCCTTTTTTTCTAATACTTACTTCATTTTCAATATTTTCAATTAACCTCGTAAGGCAATTTGACCAAATAAGGGCTTGCAGCCCAGATGCCTTTTTATAGGTTCACATGGTCCAGACCCAGAAGTTTCGATGTTCAAAAAAGTGTCTTAGAATCTCCTTAAAAACATGGGTTTTTTTTTGCATATAAATGAATACCAGTAGAAGGTTTTACGTGACTTAAAAAAAGCCCAAATTCAGCATCCTTTATTAAGGCATATGGGCTTTAATGTATACCCAAAGCAATTTTTGCAAAATTCGTATTTTTAGGCTAATTGAGTAACAGTTGACGCTTTAAGGTATATTTATATTACAGAAAGAAAATTACATAGATATTTGGAATATGACATGCTTGCTATATTTTTTATGACCACAAAAGTAGCTACTGAATACTAGCAATGTCACGAAAAATCAATTTGTATACAAAACGTTCATTGCTGTTTGTGTTAACTATATTAAAAGGTTCGTATGTTATATGTTTTATGAGTTCAATCAGTTCGTTCCACATTTAAAAGAGAATTAGAGCATAAATATACCAGTTTTTGTATCAAGTCCCAAAAAACACCTAAAAACACGACAACAGCCCATGCCTTTTAAAACCAATATGACAGTTTTAAGATACTTTATTAAAGATAACTTTATAATTATTAAGACTTCAAACTGTATCTTAAAAAAAATCATCACTCATCCTATAACTGAAATGAGCAAACTTACTTAACACTTGAAGTCGCCCAAACGTGCCTCAAGAACTTGAATATAAAGCCTTATTCACAACCCAAGACGGTCCGCTGCAACACAAAGCGGGGCGACAAAGCGTTCATTCACATTGTTCGGAAAAGATCGACGTTTCTGAACGCATCTATAATGTCACGTCAAATTGACATTTGGCTGTCACTTGAAGTTGACAGTGACACTTGATTGAAATTCTTGTACCAAGATGTCGGATTAATTTTGCTGAATTTGTTAAAAATCGCTCGCGTTGAATGTGCCTGGCATATCGAGTTTGAATAAAATCTTAAATTATCTATGTGATCCCGTTTTGTACGACCAAGGTTTTGACGCCATTCATCGGGCTGGTCGCGGAGTTTTGAGTGAAAGATAACCTTTTTCTACCACACGCGTTGTTGCAGGGGCAATATATATCTTGATAAGCAAGCCCCGCGTGTGTTATCGTGTAGTGCTGAAGCGCCCAGTGTCTTGGGACCGCTGTGTTGTATGTGTTGTGAGTAGGGTGACGAGTTGGTAAGGTCTGCAGAAGAAGAAGATTTACCAGGGGGCGCGCCCTCTGTCTCCACTGCCCAGGACCACAGACAGTATGTAAAATTCACCTTACTTCACAATATAAATTAAGCGCTGTGTATCGCAGTCCAATTGTTCAGTTTACATCCCCGCTGAAACCTAGTTTTTGTCCGGAGTCTATATTAGTGAAACCGCTTCCACTGCGCTAGCTGATTCCGCGGTATTAGCAGGGGTGTACTGAACATTTCTTGGTAGCCAAGAGCGTAGCTTGAAGGCCTGAGAGGCCCACGCCAAAACTTTGTATTAATCAGTGCCGTTTTGATGACCCAATCTGGTCCGGACTAGATTAATTTGTACTTGTAAATGGTAATTAACTTGCATTTGAAAAGTAAAGGGCATTCCTTTGTTATTGGTTCCATGTCTTGTAATTAATGTATTGAAGTCATGTATTGAAGTTCCAAATTGTAAACAGATGCCTTTCTTTGCTCATAATAATTATTATTCAGTTTTGTTAGCAAATTTGAGTTGTGAATATTGACAAGTTTGTTGCTAAAATAATAGCTAATAAAAGGTTAGCTAATAAGTTTGCACTCAATACTTAGTGAAACTTAAATGATTTGGGACATTGTTTACACATTGAAACTCATTGAAACTTGTGCTTTGAAATAATTAAAATTAACTTGTTGTTGTGTAACAGTATGTTGTGTTGATATCCAAGTGAATTTCAATAGTCAGTGATTTTGAGTGAATTTCAATAGTCAGTGAGTTTTGTTGTTTTCTGATAACCTCCAGATATTTAAGAGTTTGTGTCATTATAAATACTTTGTTGTTGTAATATTGGAATTTTGTGGTTAGTAATAACCTCCAAATATTGGAGATTTTGTGTTATAGTGAATATTTTGAATTTGTTGTTTTTGTTGATAAATTTGTGACGTTACAATGACGGCCTCCTCTGCTAAAGCCAAAATACGTTCTGAGTTACGGTGGTTGGCTTCTGCGGTCGCGTTGTTGGATCGACCGGATAGAACGGAGGCCTTGTTGAACAGATACGTAGATCTGCCCATACGTTTGGCTGTTGTTGATGAGCAGTATGCCTTATTTTTGGAAAGGACTGTTGAGGCCGAGGTGGAAATGCGACAAGAAGTCGGTTTGGATGTGGACCAGTGTTATGATTTTGCGGACAGAATTACCCAGGTGGCTCGGCCTTTGCAAGTGGCAAGAGAGAATGAACCGAGCCCGTCCCCGGTCACATCTAAAAGTATGCCCCCTCTATTTGCTAGATTGGCTCCCTTAGATTTAAGGCGTTTTGCTGGTCGTCTAGAGGACTGGGAGGGCTTTATTAATATTTTTGATAGTCTGGTACATGCCCGGGATGATTTGACCCAGGGCCAGAAGTTGGCTTATTTGTTATCCGTGTTGGAAGGGGAGGCCCTTGAATCGGTTCAACATTTGGCCCCCTCGGATGAAAACTACCCTATTGCTAGGGATTTGATTGCCCGTCGGTACCAGAACGTACGACGTCTGGCGGACAACCATGTTGCCGCCATTTTGAATTTACCCCGCGTTGCCAGCGTGATGCACTTGAGAGTGGCTTTGTTGAATCCGCTGTTGGTTGCATACAACGCATTAAAAAACTTTAAACTCCCAGTGGAGCAGTGGTCGTTTTTGTTACTGCACATTGTCCTGGGAAAGTTGCCGGACTCTGTTAAGGTCCGTTTTGAGCAGCAGTATGGTGGGGATAGTGCGACTTATCTGCCACCCTTCTCGGACCTCTTGACGTTCCTGGAAGGAGAGAGTAGATTGGCAGATAATTCCTCTCTGGCCGGTCCTATGGGACCCGAACGACCTGTGCCACAGAGTAGATCCCCCACCGGACCCCCCCGTAGGGGGCGTATGGCCCCTCGCGCGCCCGGCCGCTATGCCGCCGTCCAGGAGACCGCCCGCTGCTTGTACTGTCGGGAACCGGGTCACAGCACGACCCGTTGTGATAAGTTCCTCGACCAGCGCGTCCAAGGCCGTCGAGCGATCGCGCGACAACGGACATGGTGCTACTCGTGCTTGGGCCTGCACATGCAGCGCGAATGTACCCAAGCGCACCCATGCCGATTTTGTAAGGGCAACCACCATCCCCTCCTCTGCATGAACAGCCCAGAGGGCGGCGGAGCGCCGCAGCGCGTCGCTGCAGGATCACCTCGTATGGGTGGGGGGCTCGGACCCCCCGCGGTGTTTGCATCCCGCAGCGGTTCTAGTGGCCACCAGAGTGGCCCCAGACGCTCTCCGCCACGAATGGAGCCTCAAACGGGCGGGGGTCCCAGGGACCCCCCCATGGGAAACCGATCCTCAAGGATGGGGATGAGTTATGCGGGCGTTGCCGGAGGTCGTAGAGGCCCCCCGCGACGTTTTGAGCCTCGCACGGGCGGGGGTCCCACGGACCCCCCATGGGAAATCGGTCCCCAACTAGGGGGTTCGATTTTGCGAGCGTTGCGGGAGGTCGTAGAAGCCCCCCGCAACGTGTTGAGCCTCGCACAGCCGGGGGTCCCCGGGACCCCCCTTCTGAAAATCGGTCACCGTGCCCCCGCGACTATGGGGCGACGTACACGGTGGATGCTAGGCACCGATTCTCCCCGCCGCTCGCCGAATACCCGCGTTTGGAGCGGCGCCCGCCCCGTCTTCAAGGGGCCGGGAGATATAACCCGCCTGATACCGGGCGAATTGGACGTAGGCAGTATGTGGGAGATTGGGACCCACTGGATCGCTATGAGCGACCCCCTTACCATGGGGGGACGTCTGGGGACCCCACATACTAGCAATCAACGTGTTTACGGTCGATTGTAGCCACCCCTCCAGAGACCGTTTTGTTGCCCACGGCCTCTGTGCTTGTCAGGGGATTGAATGGCGACCATGTGGAAGTTCGCGCCTTGTTGGATTCCGGTGCTCAGGGGTGTGTTGTGTCATCTTGGTTAGTTAGGCGGTTGGGCCTCAAGGTGCACCCCCACACGGAAGGCGTGAGAGGTGTTGGCGATGTGAAAGTCCCCGGGTTGTTAGGGCATGTTGACTTCACATTTACATCACGTAATAAGTCCACGCCAGGCATTAAGACCTCGGCGATTGTGTTGGACACAGTTGTTGGCCGTCAACCTTCAGTTGACTTGGGACCGAGTATGTTGTCTTTGGTGTCTGATTCCCCACTCGCCGATCCAAATTTCTTCCGCCCAGGCCCGATTGATGCTCTCCTTGGAGCCGATGTCCTGGGGCGAGTTTTGTTGACGGGGAAGCGAGTTTTGCAGCCAGATGGCTTGGTAGCTCTGCAGACGACACTCGGTACAGTTGTGATGGGCCCTGCTCGCCGCGTTTTGGATTCCCTTGATGAGGATCGCGGTCTTGTTTTTAATGTGTCTCTCTCCGAAGTGGTGCAGAAGTTTTGGGAGGTTGAGGAACCTCCACCAGCCCCGCGGGTAGACCCAGTAGCGGATGAATGCGAGTTGTATTACCAGAATAACACTGGTCGCCTCCGCTCTGGTCGTTTGATCACCCGTCTCCCCTTTCGTGCCGGCCGACCTCCTCTGGGCGAATCCCGACCGCTTGCGGAACGTAGGCTAGTGGCGATGGAGCGTCGCATGAGCAAGGATCCGGTCTTCCGCCAGAAGTATGTTGAATTCATGCGGGAGTATGAGGAGTTAGGGCACATGTCCGTGAGCGATTTGGATTGGCGCTCCGTTGAGCACTTCTTTTTGCCGCACCACGCCGTTTTGAAATCCGGAAAGATTCGGGTGGTCTTTGACGGTTCGGCTCCCACCTCTACTGGAGCGTCCTTGAACCAGTGTCTGCATGTAGGTCCCAAGCTGCACACGGAGATCTCAGACATTTTGACCAACTTCCGGCGGCACCAAATTGTATTTATGACTGACATCCGGATGATGTTCAGACAAACGGTCATCCATCCAGAGGATAGGAGGTACCAATTGATTTTGTGGAGAGAGAGTCCTAGGGACCCCTTGTTGATTTATGAATTGAATACGAATACGTACGGTTTGGCTTCGAGCCCGTTTGTTGCGATTCGTTCTTTGTTGGAGTTGGCCGAGAAGGAGCGCTTGAGATACCCTCGCGCCTCCGCCATTTTGGCCATTGACGTCTATGTGGATGACATTTGCACGGGCGCCTCATCTGTCTCAGAGGCGATTGTCCTGAGAGACGAACTCACCGCCCTTTTGAAGTCGGGAGGTTACGAGTTGAGGAAATGGATATCCAACTCACCTGATGTACTGGTAGGTTTGCCCGAAGAGCACCAGCAGGACCCCCACCTATTCGAAAATGTTGATAATCCCCATGTGGTGACCGTCCTTGGCGTACAGTACAAACCGGTCTCTGACACGTTCACTTATTGTGTGGATTTACGACCACCGAAAGTCTGGACCAAGCGTTTAGTATTGTCTACTGTCGCACGTACCTTTGACCCCAATGGGTGGATTTGCCCCGTGCTGTTTATGGCCAAGTGTTTCTTGCAACGGTTATGGGCTTCGGGTGTGTCGTGGGATGAACCCCTCTCGGACGAGTTACTCCGAGATTGGTCGAGCTTCGTTTCATCCCTCCCCGAGATTAATGAAGTGCATTTGCCGAGGCTGTTCCTCCCTTCTGAAAATTGTAAAGTTACTCTTCACGGCTTTTCCGATGCCTCCGAACGTGGATTTGCTGCGGCCGTGTACCTCCGCACCGTTACTGTTGACGGAGTTGTTGCTGTGCATCTGGTGATAGCGAAAAGCAAAGTCGCTCCCCTTCGGACTCGTCATACGATCCCGAGGTTGGAATTGTGTGGAGCTGCCCTCCTAATGCGTTTGTTGAACCACGTATGGCTCACATTAGGTCGATCTATTGCAATACAAGAGGTTTATGCTTGGACGGACAGTCAGGTCGTCCTTTGTTGGTTGAAGGCTCCGGCGCACACCTTGGACGTGTTTGTGGCCAATCGAGTGTCGCAGATTTGTAATTCCGACATCGAGTTGATTTGGAGACACGTGCCGGGAACCATGAATCCCGCGGATTGTGCGTCTCGGGGTTGTGTAGCCCCAACCCTAATTAACCACCCCCTCTGGTGGGGCCCACAGTGGTTGATGCGGCCTGAGTCGGAGTGGCCGCCCTCTCCAGCGTTGTCGAACGTAGCCGTTCCTGATATGCGGGCATGCGTCCTGGAGACTAACCCCGCCGGGGAAAAGGATTTGTTGTTGGATCGGTACAGCTCCTTACAGAAGCTGCTTGGTGTTACCGCTTGGATCAGACGTTTTGTGTACAATTGCAGAAACCCACGCGCGAGGCGTGATTCGTCGGTTCTCACTCCGGACGAGCGTAGGGACGCGCTCTTGTTTTGGGTCCGGAGAGTACAAGCTGATAGTTTTGAGTCCGAGATTGAAATTTTGCGTTTAGGCCGCCGCAAGTTGAAGGGCGCGGTATCGCGATTGAATCCCTTCCTGGACGAGAGTGGGCTTTTGCGAGTCGGCGGAAGACTTCAAAATGCGAACCTGCCGTATGGAGCTCGTCACCCCCTTTTGTTACCTAAAGCCGGACATTTGACTCAACTGATAATAACGGATCGCCATGTGAATGCACAACATGCTGGCTGTAATGCTTTGTTGGCCATTTTGCAGCGTGAATTTTGGATTTTGTCTGCTCGTCGAGCCATTCGCACTGTGGTTTTCCGTTGCCTGCCTTGTTATCGATTGAAGGCCGCGACCATGCAGCCCCAGATGGGTGATTTGCCTGCTGATCGCGTCACGGAATGTAGAGCTTTTGCCGGAGTCGCCACCGACTTCGCCGGTCCCTTTACTGTAAAGGCTTCGAGACTGCGTAATGCTAAAACCTATAAGGCGTACTTGTGCGTGTTTGTGTGTTTGTCCACCAAGGCTGTCCATTTGGAAATTGTCTCGGAATTGTCTACCGAAGCCTTTGTCGCCGCCTTGAGCAGATTTGTTTCCCGTAGAGGACTGCCGACATTGATACGTTCCGATTGTGGTACTAATTATAAGGGAACGTGTAATTATCTTAAGGAAGTAGTTAAGTTTTTTGTTGATAATAAAATAGACATTGGAACCACCCTCTCCCGGCGTGGGATAATCTGGAAGTTTAGCCCTCCAGCTTGTCCGACCTGGGGAGGAATTTTTGAAGCTTGTGTAAAGGCTGCCAAGACACACTTGCGTCGCGTGATTGGAGAAACTATTCTCACGTTTGAGGAACTTGATACGGTATTTTGTAAAATTGAGGCCGTCCTCAACTCGCGACCCTTGTGCCCGTTGTCTTCGGACCCGAATGACCTGGAAGCGTTGACCCCAGGTCATTTCTTGATCGGACAGCCCCTTTTGGCGTTGCCTGAATATCCGATTCAGGATGTAGGATCCCATCGTTTGTCGCGATACCAACTTTTGAGACAGATGTCCCAAAACTTCTGGGCACGTTGGTCGATGGAGTATTTGCATATCCTACAACAGCGCGTGAAGTGGACAGATAAAACCACCCCACCCCAGACTGGCGACCTCGTGTTGATTAAGGATGCTAACCTGCCGCCCCTATGTTGGCGAAGGGGGCGCATTGTTAAACTCTACCCCGGAACTGACGGAGTTCCTCGTTTTGCTGAGGTTTTGGTTCGAGATTCGGTTTTGAAGAGAGCAGTTAGTGGGCTCTCCCGATTACCCGTAGATTGACGTACCGTTCTTAACGGTCCGGGGCGGGGGGATGTTCGGAAAAGATCGACGTTTCTGAACGCATCTATAATGTCACGTCAAATTGACATTTGGCTGTCACTTGAAGTTGACAGTGACACTTGATTGAAATTCTTGTACCAAGATGTCGGATTAATTTTGCTGAATTTGTTAAAAATCGCTCGCGTTGAATGTGCCTGGCATATCGAGTTTGAATAAAATCTTAAATTATCTATGTGATCCCGTTTTGTACGACCAAGGTTTTGACGCCATTCATCGGGCTGGTCGCGGAGTTTTGAGTGAAAGATAACCTTTTTCTACCACACGCGTTGTTGCAGGGGCAATATATATCTTGATAAGCAAGCCCCGCGTGTGTTATCGTGTAGTGCTGAAGCGCCCAGTGTCTTGGGACCGCTGTGTTGTATGTGTTGTGAGTAGGGTGACGAGTTGGTAAGGTCTGCAGAAGAAGAAGATTTACCAGGGGGCGCGCCCTCTGTCTCCACTGCCCAGGACCACAGACAGTATGTAAAATTCACCTTACTTCACAATATAAATTAAGCGCTGTGTATCGCAGTCCAATTGTTCAGTTTACATCCCCGCTGAAACCTAGTTTTTGTCCGGAGTCTATATTAGTGAAACCGCTTCCACTGCGCTAGCTGATTCCGCGGTATTAGCAGGGGTGTACTGAACACACATATTCACTCGCTCATCGGTCGTTCCGGTTCATTCGACGCCACTGTAGTGATTGAGCGCCTTCGAGAGTGTTAGATTGAACGGGGTGGGAGTTGAGAGTACTCAACCATGACGCCAGAACCATATATAATTCAGCAATACCTTTAACCCACCTAGGGTTAAAGGTATTGCTGAATTATATAAATTAAACGTAAGAAATATGTAAAAACTGTCTTCAAATCCCGGCTGGTAGCCGTTTAAGATAAGTTGTCTTTTTATTTATTCCACAACAAAATATTGTGCTACCCCGTTGTGTATAAAAAAAAAACTAACTAGAGAATCGTATGCTTAAATTTCTGTAAAATGAAAGAAATAATTAATTCCTGCGTTTTCGTCGTACGGTTACATCCCTGATCTGTAATGCTTATATTACACGGTTCTACCAAATTGATTCACTTTGGTTGAAAGACGCAGTAGTACAGGCGCACATTGACATTGAATGATTCATTTTACGTTTACATTGTTCAATTTGGTTGCTTCATCCAAATTGAAAGGCAAAAGTGAACCGTGTATTTCCGCTATATGGGATTATGCTGAGGTCCGCATATCCTACACGCCCTTAGCATTTATCTATTGGGATGGCAGTCAGTTCGGATCGGGACGCCACTCGCGAAACACGTCACAGGTTGGATCTTAAAACAAGTCGCCTTCTTTGAGGTTAATTGAGGCTGTGGAGGTGTTTTTGGGCTTCGCCTAAAATGCTTTAAAGCAAATTTAGCTGCCGGGAATGAGTAATTTTTTATTAATTGTTATAAATTCTATTTCTTACGTGAAATTAAACGTTAACTAGGTACTGTATTTTATGAAATATGTTTTTTATCTTGAATTTTGCGTGAAACGAAACGTAAAACAAAAACCACCATATTGATTAGTTGACTGATAACATAGACAGATTGCGTCGCGTCATTCATTCCGTTGCTTCGTTCTTGGTGTGAATGTGATAAGTACTCAAACTCGTGTTATTTTCCTCGTGGTAATTTTCAATCTGCACCGAAGGGGGCACTATGGGATGGGGCTGGGACTTGGAAACCGTAGACCGTAGGTCACGCGATAGGTGCGAGGAGCGTAACGACTTTATGCGTACTCTCGAGCGAATTTTGCAAGTCGATTATCTCGGAAACTAATAGGCAGCGGTGATTTTAATACTAAACTTCTATCGCTCATAACTCGAAAACTACGCAACTCCGGTAGATGGGGTTTGAAGAGGAGGGTCACCTTTCCCTCTCCCTCCTCCTCCCTCCCAAAAAACCCCTATTGAGGCGATTTGTAACGATTTTCATACTAACTTCTATCGCACATATCTCGAAAACTACGCATTTCCGGCAGGTGGAACTTGAAGAGGGGGGGTCCCCTGACCCTCCCCTCCCCCTTCCACCTCCTAAAAAAACCCTAGCGAGGCGACTTATTTTAAGATTTTTACCCACGTCACTTTGCCAAAGAGACTTTTACCGAATTTCACAAAATAATATACATATTCTTGTAATCCATATTTCAGTGAATAAATAATTCATTTTTATAAAGGACATCTTCATTTCTCAATATAACAGTAGGTACGTTCGTAAAACACTGGCTGTATAATTTTTGAACAAGTTACTTTAAGTGACCATACAATGTTCAGTTACTTCCTATTTAACCAATTTTAACTGACCCTCTAGCCAAAGCTATTTTATCAGTTGAAATCCCTGCCCGCACATACTACCTACTGAAATACCTTACTGAACACCTTATTCACGCCTGCTCCGTCCGCCGTAACACAAAGCGCTGGCGACAAAGCGTTCACTCACTCATTCACTTGCTCACCGGTCGTTCCGGCTCACTCGCGCCATTGTAGTGATCGAGATTGTTGGGGAGGACGGGTGAGGGTAGTCTAGCGTGCTACATTCGAAATATGCACATCTTAAATTTTCGCGCGCACAGTTCTAAACTAAACTTGTTACGTATATAAACGCGGATCATACTAAGAAATATATGTATGTATTATATTAGGTATATTGTTGTGTATGAAATTGTACCAAAATCCTGCAAAATATTAAGTAGATTAAATTTTTCCGCCCGCTACCCGCACCAAAACAGTTTAAACACACGTTTCGTCAAAACTATGTATTATTTTAAAACGAAAAATGCTCAGTTTTAAGTTAAACAAGTTAGCAATCTTTTCCTGAAAGAAACGTGAAAATATCACTTGTAGTTTAGAAGCAGTAGCGTATTTCATGTTGAAAACAGCTTCATTTCAATGTTTTTTTTTAATAGGATCCTAAAGACTATGTTTTTTTAAATGCTCAGATTGAAGTTTATATATCAATATTTAATATATATTAATTCTGGATTCATCAGTAGGCTAATTTATGAGTTTTAGGGCCTCAAAAATGATCGTTTCACGACTACATGCACCTTAAAGAAAGAACACTTTCATCATAACCGCGGCCGGCAGAGGTGGCGTGCCCGCGCCGCGGCTTCCACTCTAACAATTTTACATAATATCACTAACAAAAAGAAATGAGATAGTCACGAGACTTGGCCAATTTTTACATAGAAAAATAAATTTGACATACTCTAACGGGCGTGGACGAGGCGATAGCGACCAATGAAATAGAGCCCTTACTATATTGAGACAAATTTTCAAAGATCTTTAGTCTCATAATTCAAGAAACAAAATACCAAGTGTCTTCTAATCGAATTTTACTTGTCAAAAACGTTCCAAAACTCCGGAGGCGCGTTCTTAAACCTTTGTCAGCCATTGTCGATCACGTCCCACAGATTAAACTGCGTCACTTGAACTTAACTGGGAGCTAACGAGCTTCCGCCCCCGCCCGAGATCGCTGATAAGATCCCGCGATTAAGGGGGGCTTCCTGTGTGTCTTAATGAGGGTAAGAAGGGCTTAATGGCCCAGTGGTAAGAAAGCTCTGCCTACTGCAATGCTAAGAGTCGCAGGTTCGGTCGCCAAAGTAATAGGGCACTGGCCTCCCTTATAGACTAATAAGGAGAATGAGCCATGCGAAAAGGGTGACGGTTTAATTTAATCAAAAACAGGTTCTAATCTGAAACTTGGTTGTTCTTGGTGTGTAGACACCACAGATCACCTGGGGGCCAAGTCTGCTAACGTTAAGTCACAATTGTGTCTCAATCGTGTTTCAATTGTTTCAAGTGCTCTTTAAAACACTAGTTTCAAGAATTATGACAGTATGATGTGATGTGAATGTAGTGTGTGGTGTGACCATCAGTAGTATTGTGAAAAAAGTACACATTTCTTGTAACTAGTGTGTAAAAAAGCACTACAACTGAACTACAATTGAAACACGATTGAGACACGATTGTGACTTAACGTTAGCAGACTTGGCCCCCTGTAGTAGCAAGTAGACACACATCAAGCTTGCTGACACCCGCCAACACAGACCAGCGCGTGGCTTGGTGTCGCCGTCTTTATTTTAAAATCATGTCGGCGAGCAATTTGCCCTACAACACTCCACCTGCTACTAACTACCAAAAATGGCTGATTTCGTGCCTCTGACAAAGTTGAACGAGATGTGAAGTCGCCGACAAAAAAGTCGACGACATTATTATGTTATCGTAATTTTTGGCATATTGTTTCTTATGGATGGGTGTAGTTTTCAGTCTTGTAGTGAAATGCAAGATGATTTATTCACCAAAGAGTCAGTATCTAAACCTCATAAAAGATCACGAGCCCTATAAGTAGCTTTCAGGCGGGATTCGAACCCGCGCCTCCGGGAATTCGGCCCGATGCTCTGACCAACTTGACTTGACTTTTTTACTATCACATTTTTCCTATACTTAAAGAATTGCATTGTGAATGCATAAAAATAATTTAAAATCTCATAAAAGATCGTTAATAACAGACTCAATTGACATTTGGGGTACAATAATATCTTCTAAAATTGTTAATAACTATAAATAATTTGATGAATGTTTGTAAATAGATACACCTAATATCTATCTGAAGAAGTTTATTTCGTTAATGAATGCCATGCTCCATTATTGAGACGTGAAATATAATCTCTTATTCCACAAAATTTATCAACAAACAATATGACATTTGGAACAAAAGATAAAAAGCAACTTTGAGACATGTTGCGCGAGTTGTTGTCGAGTTCAGTTGTATATTTACAACAACTTTCGGAAATTCGTCTAGAACTTGCTTTAGCGGTGTTTCGGGACAAAGGTTGTTACCGTTAATTGCTGTTATTGTTCTTTTCTTATAAAATATGAAACTTATCATGATAATGTAGGAAGTATTCGTGATCCTGTGTTCACGACTGCTGTAAAAGGTCGAGAAATAATGTGGTTATTTTGCCCGACTTCAAAAATTGAAAAGGAGGAGGTTATCTATTCGTCGCGTATATATTTTTTTTAATATGTATGTACACCGATTACTCGAAGACGGCTGAACCGATTGAAATGATTCAAACGTTATAACATTAGGTTTTTTGCCAAGTTGGTCCAATTTTTTGAAATTTTGAAATCGGTTTTACTAGTTTTTAGGAAATCTTAAAAATACTGTCGTTTTCGTTACCACTTTATGTGAATTTATTGCGTATCCTTAGGCATAACTCCTTTGTTTATAAACCGATTTAGATGATTCTTGTTTTGTCTAAAAGAGGATACCTTAAGGCATTTTAACCGACTTCAAAAAAATCGTGGTTCTCAGTTTGATCACATTGCCTGCATGATGCACTAAAAAGAGTGAAATAAAAATTATATTTATAAAAAAATAAAACCGCCTTCAAAAAAATTACATAAAAAATGTAAGAAATAATCCCTCACCAAATAACGGAAGTACTTTGAAGTCGGCGGGTTTTAACAAAAACAACAAAAGATTGTACATGTTTCACGCCCGACTTAAAAGTACTTACGTTATTTGGTGAGGGATTATTTCTTACATTTTTGATGTCATTTTTTTGAAGGCGGTTTTACTTTTTACCATTCTGGGGTAGCACTTAGCCTTCATCACTCCTGATGTTAAGTGGCGATAAGGCTGGAGGTGGAAGCGCACTACACCCGGAATCCTCAATAACTGAGGAACTGGCTATCTTATCTTTAACTGCCGGTCGTTATGGGGCCATAATAATATATGAATTTATCATTCATTCCTAGCACGGAAATCTTTCAGTGTTGTTGTGAAAAATCTTACATATTATTTTCTTAGCATTGATATGAAATATATCCTTGAATAGATATCAAAACATTAAATCCCGATAGTTTGGCGTTTTACCAGATTATCTATTAGCTTTCACAAAAGCTATCGATGGCAATGTTTACACTATTTGAAAGCATTTTGTTTGTTTCAACATTATAACAATCCATGAATCCAAGTTGGTAAATCCATATAATGAGTCTCGTTTTTGAAGTGAAAACTTTTTAAGCGGCGTTGTGCACTTTTTGTGATAGGTAAAAAATTATAAACTCGCGTCAGGATCACGTGACCGTCAGATCGAAAATTCGTAAGACGGACACGTCACCTGATCGAAAAACTTTTACAATGTCATTAGAATACGAAGGCTAATTTCGCCACCGTTTTCAAAGTTGTGATAGCTCAGTTAGAAAACGGGCGGCATGGAAGTCACAACACCTTCTTATCTATCTTTAACTGCCGGAACACAATAATACTTAAAACATCATTGTGATGGCGTCAGACTTAGATAAGATGGTGGTAGCTAGCCAGGCGGACTAAAAACAAGTCCTACCACCAACCAAACCGAATACAATATTATGTACCCCCACTGGGAATCGAACCCGGGACCTCTGGGAACTAACATTAAAAAACCAGATTTGAACTTTATAATATCACAGACATTTCGACTTTGAATAGAGTTTTTCCATCTACAATAAAAAGTATGATATGCTACAAAGACTTTATTTCTCTAAATTGAGGTCGAAATCAAGTCCTTTATATTTGGCTCGAAGACTAGGAGGCCGGTCCGTAAGGTCTGGGGCTGGGCTGATATCGGGAATGCTGGGCACCTTCACCGGCTCTGGTGTGGTGGTGGTCTTATAGTAGTCCTTGAGGAAGTGGAACATGGGGCGGTAGGTGCTAGTCGTGGTGCGGACATTGCCGCGGTAGTAACCAGGCATCTGAAAATAAGGAAATAATAAATATTGAACACCATTGCATAAATTGTTCTAGTACTAATTTGTAGTAGCTTGAGCAATAGTATTATGGAAATTGGAAACAACGACGGGTATTACCACATACACCGAAACCCGAGGAAATATTGAAAAGTTCCTTTTAAATATTTACCCGACCGGGGGATCGAAGCCGGGAGCTCCAGAGATAGCGGCTCCTTGAAAACTGGCACATCACATAACCACGGAGGTCAATGAATGTATACTTTAGTCATTAAGGCACAAAAGAAAAACAATCTACATCAGACCTCTGTCCTCTGAACATGTAGCGTTTTGCCTTCATCACACCTGATGTTAAGTCGTGATAAGGCTGAAGGTGGAAGCGCACTACTCCCGGAATACTCAATCACTGAAGAACTTGCTATCTTATCTCAAACTGCCGGGACACAATAATGCTGAAAACATCATTGTTATGGCGTCAGACTAAGATAAGATGGTGGTAGCTAGCCAGGCGGACTAAGAACAAGTCCTACCACCAACCAAACCAAATACAATATGCACCCCCACTGGGAATCGAACCCGGGACCTCTAGGTCTGAAATCGGTGGTATAAATCACTAGGCCACAAAGGCGCTTAAGCTAATTACCTGACTCGAGCTTTGCAGTCAATAATAAACACAAATAAGCATTGGGCCCGCGTGCTGGGTCATGGCTAAATCTCCTTATCCACCCGTAAAAAAAACCTTTGCCCCAGCAGCAGGGCTAAAATTGGCTGATGATGATGATGAAAGTACTCACAGTCTCATTGATGGTCTCAATCCAATCAGCGAAGGCGCCAACTAGAGTGAACACGGTGGGGGTATTAGGGTACCCACACACGGCCGGCCCAAACGATATGATGCCGACCAGCTTGCCGCTGACTATGGCTGGCCCGCCAGCGTCGTGCTGAAATCATCCAGGTTAATAAATTTATTTCAGACACAATCACCGTCGTCAGTACCGGACGTCGTTCCGTGGGCAGACCCCTACAAGGTCGACCGACGATCTGGTCAAGGTCGCGGGAAGCCGCTGGATGTGGGCAGCGCAGGATCGATCGTTGTGGAGATCCTTGGGGGAGGCCTATGCCCAGCAGTGGGCGTCGTTCGGCTGACATGATGATGATGATAAGACACAATCACATTATATGTAGGAGATTTCGCACTCAAGGACATCAGAACCAACAACGGTGGTATTACATAGGTGATTATTTGCTTGGTTGAATCAGGCGTTGCAAGGCGGAAGTCCCTAACCATTGTGAAAAAAGAAATATTATTATATACATACTATACTTACGCGTGTTTCCCACGGGTGTAGGCAAAGACTTTGGGTCTGCTACGATCCTTGCACACTTCTTTCGCTTCATTCACATCCATCAATCTTATCTTACATGCCCGGCGATATTTGTTACTGCGTACACCAGCCTTTTTTATTCAACCCCCTATTTGGTCGGTGATGGTTTTTCTGGGACGCCTTTGCGCAACCGATCCTTCCACATTCGCACGATATATCTCTATTGTGAGTCGCCTTTTACTCATTATCTATTAGTGAACAAACCACCGGAGCATTCCTTTCTCAATATCATCATTCAGCCCACGAATCACAATCATTGCTCACTGTATCACTCAATTTGACTCCACATGTTTTCCTCAACGATCGCATCTTAACGACATTTATTCTGCTTTCAGTCTTCTTCCGCTAATACCCAAGACTCACTTCCATACATAAGTGTCGGCAGCAGTACTCCGTTATGAATAGCCATTCGCGCCTTTTCAGATATGATTTGGCTACTCATAACCTAGTGTATAGTGTCATTCACTAAATTCCCTTTCTTTAACAAAACTCAGCTTACTTCCGCAAAAACACTACATGTAAGATGCACCGCATGCAAAAAATTGCACTTGCTCACCACATAAATATCTGTTCACAAGACAGCCTTGCACCTTCACCGATTAGACTACTCTACTCGTGTTTCGCCCCAACCCGGGGCATTTTCAGGAGTTAGAACGTGCGAAAAACTAATTCTAATAATTATTTACGTAATATAAACAGGGAAATGTTCACCAAATACAACCAAACACGGAATATGTTCATCACATAAGTATATGTTAGTGTCGAGTGGAGATTCAACCCACGAACCCTGAGACGTTTGGATCGATATACCCAAAGGAAATAGAAGTTCATTAAATACTACATTTGTGTTAGTGCTGGATCTGAGTAAATAAAAAAAAACTAAATATTGGTATTTTTTTATACAACGGTGTAGCACTTAGCCTTCATCACACCTGATGTTAAGTGGTGCACTACTCCTGGAATCCTCAATCACTGAGGAACTGGCTATCTTATCTCTAAATTGCCGGAACACGATAATGCTAAAAACATCATTGATATGGCGTAAGACTTAGCTAAGATGATGGTAACTAGCCAGGTGGACTAAGAACAAGTCTTACCACCAACCAAACCGAATAAAATATGTACCCCCACTGGGAATCGAATCCGGAACCTCTGAGTCTGTAAGGTAGTGTGAACCACTAAGTACTACTTGAATTACCTTGATTTGTTCTGCTAACTGATAGTAGATTCATCATCATCATCATGTCAGCCGAACGACGCCCACTGCTGGGCATAGGCCTCCCCCAAGGATCTCCACAACGATCGGTCCTGCGCTGCCCGCATCCAGCGGCTTCACGCGATCTTGACCAGATCGTTGGTCCACCTTGTAGGGGGCCTGCCCACGGAACGTCGTCCGGTACGCGGTCGCCATTCGAGAACCTTTCCGCCCCAACTGCCATCAGTTCTCCGCGCTATGTGTCCCGCCCACTGCCACTTCAATGATGCAATCCTTCGACCTATGTCGCTTGTTTTAGTTCTCCTGCGGATCTCATCATTTCTGATTCGATCGAGCAGGGAAATACTAAGCATCGCTCTCTCCATTGCTCGCTGGGTGACTTTGAGCCTTCCTATGAGACCCATAGTAAAAGACCACGTCTCACTTCCATAGGTCATTACTGGCAACACACACTGGTCAAAGACTTTCGTCTTGAGACATTGAGGTATTGATATTATTTATTAGGTATTGATAGTCGATTAGATCAAATTAATGTGTAAAAATTATTTGTAAAAATGAAAAAAAGAAAACAAAAACTCACATCGCATGCCCCTTCGCCCGTTGTGAATGTTCCGGCACAAAACATCGAATCTGCTACAAATTTCCTGAAAAGTATTCTCTTACGTGAATTAAATAAAATATACTACCTACTTATTCAAACATTGAAAAGTTCAATTCAGTACTATACAACGTGTTAATGCAATAACCGGAAAGCCCATACACCCCAACTAATTTATTTCCATTGAAAAAAAAAATATTTATAGAAACTTCGAAGATTTTTTTTTTTTACTTTTAATTGGTTTGCTCTTGATTCCAATCAAGCCCATGGGCTAGAACAGGATCTACGATGGAGCGAGCTCACCCAGAAGGTGCCTATTCACTCTTGCATGCTCACTAAAACATTTCTACGGTGGTGGCGTGTGAGGCGGGTCGTTACGTTCCCTAAAATATGGTTGAGCGAAGCGATGGCTGGTTCATGCGTCATGCTCGTGAACGGGTGCTGCCAGTGGGAATGGGTCTGCTCTTATCTGCTTGCTTTAAAATGTGTTTTCTTTTGTTTTTATTCATTTTATTAAGAATTACATTTGAAACATGTATGGCGCAACTTGCAGTATATAGTAGAATTGTCTTTTGTTTTAACTAATATTAAAGCTTTAAGTAGAGTTCCTAAGTAATTGAAAATTGTTCACCGCTATGATCATTAGTTCGCCTATACTTAACTGTATTTATCATAACCCATTGTGTAATTGTGATGGAAACTGACCTTAGTCATACCATGTTAAGGTCATTTTTCAATTTGACGACTCTGTATGAAATAAAACAGGGAGAAAAAAACAACCCTTGGAGTTTCTTGCCGGTTCTTCTCCAAGGCCTCCCGCTGTAGGGTTTGCGAACCGATGGCGTAGCTTCTATGACGTTCACAAGTATTGTAAATAACAATCTAAATTGAATAAACAAATTTGAATCTTGAATCTTGAATCTTGCTTTGAAGGTGGTCGGGTTATAAGTACTCGGGAATACAGACGCAGGGAGGGAGTTCCATTCCTTTGCTGTGCGCAATATAAAATATGTTGAGTAGCGCTTGGTGCGACATACAAGATATTTATGATCATAGGTCTCTGTGACTTTCTGACAGAATATTTTAAGCTCTACTATGAAGTAAGAGAAGAAAACACGTGACGGGTCGCGAGCGTATTGAATAAATAGGCAGCATTAGACACAAATATTTCTATAAGCGGCAAAAAATTAAAACAACATTTTTGAAAAATTTAACCCCTATTAAAATGTGTGGAATCGATTCTACTATCGATTCTGAACAAACCGTTTTATCAGTTTCGCTAACGCCCGAATTCTCAAACGCCAATCATCTTTGGGAGCGTCTCAAACATCATGGCATCTCTTTCAAACGTTTGACATTTGAAGTGACAGGGCGATGTTTGAGACACTCCCAAAGATAAGTAGCGTACGAGTATTCGGGCATAAAAGTGTTAACACGTTGTATTTTGAGTCAATTGCATCGTCTCGATCGATCAACAACGTCGAGTCGATTCGATGTTGTAATGTAATGTAATATTAGTTTTCTTTGGCAATGTGTTGTAATTTTCTGAAAGTCCCATCGTTCGCCGACAGTCGTTTCGCCTTTGGACTGATCGCCGATAGGACGTTTCATTTCTGGGAGATTCACCGTCAGAACCATTCACCAACGCGACGTTTCGCCGACAGAATTATTCGTATATGGCTGTTTCGACGGCAGGACTTGTCAACTATGGACTATTCAGCGATAGATCGTTTCGTTTACGATTCTTTCAACTACGTAAAGTAATGAGAAGTCCAAATTAACAAAGCAAATAGGGTCTGTTTTCACACACCTGCCCAAAAAAGGAGTCTATTGTTTTGTTTCATCGCTGTATGTATGCGAACTTTTCATTTAAACCATAACTACTAAACGCCTTTACCGATTTTGCTAAATGAGGTATCGTTAGAATCCCTATCTTATGACGATTTTATATACCTACTTAAAAATAATATATAGTTCGATATTTTTTGTTCATAGCTGGCTTTTAGAACGGCAGTGGTGCTTTTTAATGCCGCCACAAGTAAGTTAGGATAATAATACATAGAATAAGATTTATTGAATACAACATTATTATTTATTTACTTAATTACAAAAGTACAACATCGACGCGACTATAATGTATGGAACAGCTGGTTTTTTTCCCGATTTCGTGGTTTCTCCATAGTAAAAGTTGTTTATTTTGATGGACACTATCATCCCCTAAAATCTTTGTAGAAGCTATAAATACACCTAGGTATATAATATAATGCATTTAAGTATGTCTTTAAATCAAATCATCGCTTTCCAACACTAGTGGTAGGCAATTACAAAGTGCTCTCTAGAATTAATAAAATAACATAAGTAAATATTAATTAAACAAAGATTATGTTATTTAAGCATTAAATAGCTGCGCATATTTATTTTTCGCATGACTAAATAGTTTTATAATCATTGCTACCATTTTATTTTATCATTCAAGAAAAAGTCTTTTATTTTAGTTATAATTTATTTAATTAATATTTACGTTATTTTATTATTTCTAGAGAGCACTTTGTAATTGCCTACCACTAGTGTTGCAAAACGAAGTTTTGATTTATAGACATACTTACCTAAGGCCCGATTTCAGCAATGATATTTAAACACGATTAACGCTAAACGTGTTTAAAACGTATTTCTGTCCCTGTCACATTCAAACAGATGACAGGGACAGAACTATGTTTTAAACACGTTTAGCGTTGATCACGTTTAAATATCAGTGGTGAAAGTCACCCTAATGTATTTCATTTATATATAAGTACAGTTGTGAATTTAATGAAGTAAATAAATAATATTTTTGTGTTTAATAAATCTTATTCTATGTTTTATTTACCTACTTACCTAAAAAAATAATAATTAAAAAGCACCACTGCCGTTCAAAAAGCCAGCTACGAACAAAAAATTTCGTACTATATATTATTTTTAAGTAGGTATATAAAATCGCCATAAGATAGGGGTTCTAACGATACCTCATTTATCAAAATCGGTAAAGGCGTTTAGTACCTAGTTATGGTTTAAATGAAAAGTTCGCATACATACAGCGATGAAACAAAACAATAGACTCCTTTTTTGGGCAGGTGTGTGAAAACAGACCCTATTTGCTTTGTTAATTTGGACTTCTCATTACTTTACGTAGTTGAAAGAATCGAAAACGAAACGATCTATCGCTGAATAGTTCATAGTTGACAAGTCCTGCCGTCGAAACGGCCATATACGAATAATTCTGTCGGCGAAACGTCGCGTTGGTGAATGGTTCTGACGGCGAATCTCCCAGAAATGAAACGACCTATCGGCGATCAGTCCAAAGGCGAAACGACTGTCGGCGAACGATGGGACTTTCTAATTTTCTAAGCTCTCTAATGGCGACAGAATTTTTTAAATCAGTCCGTTAGTTTTTGAGTTTTAAACATTACAAACAAACAAAACTCTAATCTTACTCTTTTTTTTATATTAGTACCTATAGATTTAGTTATTTCTTTACACTTTCTTGACCATTGTAAATCAACCAATGAAACGTGGATATCCTAAAAAGGGTTCCAGTTAAGATATTATGGTTTTACCATCACGAAGCAAGTAGCCATTATGCAATAAATACTCACGAGCCATAAACCTCTTTACAGAACATATTAGGGTACACCGGCAGCAACTTCCTCTGGAGGTAGACCGGCTCATAAGACATTTTCTGAGATATCTGCAACAGAAAATAGCACTTTAAGATGCCCCTTGGGAATTAAGAAGGTTTTAAGGTTAACGCACACTTATCGGAGTTACCGAACGCGTCGAACGAGCCGAACCAAACGAATTGTTGAATAATTCTTTATAACAAATCTTATGAATTATTATAAAAATGAGATTTGTTACCACGTTTAGATTTAGTCGAGTCCTCGATATTTCGGAGCAGTTGCACGCGCCATGATCACGGAGTAACCTAATAAAGTTAATGCGGGTGGATGGTACTAAGAGCTAACGAAACGTTCTACCCTCTTTAATGTTTTTCATATAGGTATAATTAAATTGACCATGACAGTTCGAAATCTTAAATCTTATGAGGCCTCCCGCTGTAGGGTTTGCGAACCGATGGCGTAGCTTCTATGACGTTCACAAGTATTGTAAATAACAATCTAAATTGAATAAACAGATTTGAATCTTGAATCTTGAATCTATGAAACCTCGCACACCTGCCAGTGCCGAATCGTCGAAAAATTCGACGCGGTTTTCATACAGAATTTAAAAAATCGTTTCGTTTAGCGCGTTCGTCGCGGACAAGTGTGCGTTCATCTTTAGAGGAACGGTTGTAAAACAGAAATGGCAGGTAAAGTGGGAGAGATTGGTTACTTTTTGTCGAATGTTATGATATGAGTATAATTTTATAAATTGACTTACTTTTGCCCGCGGACGCGTGCGATTCTGGGAACGCATACCTTCATTTCATCTTCTTAGAGATTGAATTTTACAAAATCCTTTTTTAACCGGAAGCCTACGTCATAATACCGATAATAAATTGTATCCTGCTCCGTCCAGTCGTTTTAGCTGAGCGTTGATAGCAGTTATCCATAAATATAAACAACTTTTACTTTTGGGCCAGATATTACAAATCCATATCCATTTTGATGAAATCCCATTTAGTGAGCACACTAAAACATGACGAATGAGACTTATACATAGCGCGGAGAACCGATGGCCGTTGGGGCGAAAATGTTCTCGAATGGCGACCGCGCACCGGACGACGTTCTGTAGGCAGGCCCTCTACAAGGTGGTGGCAGTGCAGTCCGATCGCTGTGGAGATCCTTTGGGAAGGCCCTTGCCCAGCAGTGTGCGTCCATCGTACGGCTAACGCCCTGCACAGACGAGGGACTTTTGTCCGCCAGACTAACTTAAAAAGTGGTAATTTTCGCGACGAACTCAATGATACGACGTTCGTTTCATTCGTAAAGGTCTAGCAAGGTGGCAGGAGGACCTTCATGGGCAAAGCAATCTTTGTTTACGTTGCATTCGCAGCAAATGTTTCCACTTTTAGGTTATGTCGGCGGTCAAAAGTGCCTCATCGGCGCAGGGCGTAATGATGATCATAAATTAGACAAATGACATACCTTCGTAACCCCCCATCCTAGCAGCATGACCTCATCAGTGGCCGGGATGCTGTTGGGGTTGTGGGAAATGCTGATGACCTTCGGGATGCGGTGGTAATTGAAGTACAGATGCCTGCGCAGCCGGATCACGGCGATGTTGTTCTTGAGCGTGCGTGGGTTGTAGGATGGGTGGAAGTACACCTGTGTGAAGGAGATAAAAAAACGAGAAATAAAATTCAAAAAGTAATTCAAAATTTAATCTTTTTTACTTACTTATAAACGTCAAAGAAGCAACACCATCGGTTCGCAAATCCTACGGCGGATAGACCTAGAGTAGTTAATTAAGCCACAAAAAATAATAAGTAAGCATCTAAAATACTGAAATGGATGCAAAGTGGTGGTTTAGGTGCTAAGTTAGGATTTTGTGGGTTAGGTTAGGTTAGTTTGGTGATCAATTAATTACAACCTATAAAAAACTAAATCACGGGATAAAGGACGAAACACGGTGGCGATTTCCTACGTGGTAGATCTTGGACTCCAGTACGATTATTTCTTTAAACGTTTGATAACTGACAGAACGTTTGAGACTGAAAGAGCCCCACAGACGATCAGTCTACCAGCAGGCAACGGTCTGTCAGTTGGCCGAAATCCATGCTATTTGGTTTTTGTACGAAAAACTGTTACTGTGTGGTCGATTGCGGCCAACTGACAGGCCGTCGCCAACAGGCGGACTGATAGTATGTGGGGCCCTTTAGAACTCTGAATATCGCTTATGCACGTAGTCAAAATCAAAAGTAAACTACAAAAGTTAGTTTATTTTTTGTAATTCAACTATTACACAAAAAAAACTCGAATTACGACCGCGTACCGGAGGACGTTCCGTGGGCAGGCCCCCTACAAGGTGGACCAACAATCTAGTTAAGGTCCCAGGTAGCCGCTGGATGCGGGCAGCGCAGGGCAGGTGGAGATCCTTGGGGGAGGCCTATGCCCAGCAGTGAGCGCCGTTTGGCTGACATGATGATGATGATGACTTCAACGTACCTCCAGGGCGTCAACGACCTCTCCGCTGATCCGGCTGTGGTTGCTGCCGACCCTCACTCGCAGAACCTTTGGGTTTTCGCGGAAGAACCGGTTGTTGTGCATCCTATGATGGAGAGCAAACATGTTTTCTATAGCATACTCGTTATTTAAGAGTCTGTAATAAGGACTAATATAATACAAAATACAAAAGGTAGACCCTCCAAATAACAAAATGGCGTGGCCCAGCAGAAAAAAGAAATGTTGGAAGGCAAAGAAAAAGGTGGGTTGATGACATCGTAAAAAAACTGGATAAATATTGCTACAAATAAGGAAAAGTGGAGTTAGCCTTGGGGACCATAATATGGAGTGTTCGCGCCGCGCTGCGAGCGGTGCGTTGTCATTGTCAAGGTCACGAGACAATGCGCTCGGCCGGCCGGTGTAGGATCGCCAGTTGGCCGTAAGCAGCCGTGAGACAAGTTCGTGTGTTTCTGTAGCGACGTGCCGCGCAAGTTACCTACCCATATTGGGACCGAGATTTCGTTTTGCACCTACTAGGGCTCCGGTCGGGGTACGGACTTGTAACCCGTGTGTGTTCGCTTTGAAAAGCGCCGGGAAAGTTTTAGCTGCCTATTAGGGCATTGTGTAGTATAAGAGTGTTAGCTGTAAGAGTATCCCATCGGGGGTTGTGTGGAGATCGTTTTGCCCGGCGCGCGCCGGCGAGACAACGTTCAGCCCCCCTGGATTACGGACACTATTTTCTAGTAAGGTAGGACTAGTTTTAATTTACTTAATTTTGCATGAGAAACCTTCGTTTCAATAAACTGTGGAACACAGTAGATGTGGTCATCACAATTGTGCGTGATCATATTTTTGGTAGCAGAGCGTACCTAGTTGATATAATTAGTTAATTTTCATATTAAAATTAACTAGGTACATAAAATTTCATAGTAAAAATAAAATTATTTTTTTTTGTTAAAAAGGGTATTTCCGATCCGATTCCCGATCCGATCCGATTCCCGATCCGATCCGATCCGAGACGAGAAGTACTAAGAAATTGTTCTAGTAAATTCTCGAAGCGAATGTTTCTCACTTGGTGGATCCGATAATAGATAGACACTTATATAATTGTTGTCACATACTAGTGATTTGATACGAGTTTACTCGCCTAGATGTATATATTTTTTTTTTGTGTGTCCGGATTTATTTGACGAATAGTTTCGTTCGAAAGTGTTGTTTATTAGTACCACATACTAGTGTTTGTTCCGAGTCCGCTTGCCTAGTTAAAAAAGTGGAACTAGTTTTAATTATTAGTAGTATTAAATTACGAGTATTATTATTAAAAATAGTTTTGTTTTCGTTTGTTGATAACGGTTTAGTAGTTGATTTGCGAGGTATGCCATACCGTTAATCCTATACGTTTTGTTTATACCGTTATATTGTTAGCCCTTGAAATTGGTAAGTTGTTAATAATTTATGAAAATAGTAGGGTCCGTGTATGTCGTCCGAATTTTAATTGTGTTTTATATTATCGTGACGCGACCTATTTCTATTGTTTTTTTTTGTTGATGTTTACCACTTTTATATTTCTTTGTTTGCTTTGTTTATAAAACGGATTATAAATGGCTCCTACGAATCCGCTCGCCGTATCCAGGGCCGGCATCCAAGGAGTTTTGCGTTGGCTTGCTTGTGCGGTCACATTAATAGACCGAGCCGACCGGGTAGGCGCGTTGCTAGCTCGGTATGGCGGGCTGGCAGCTCGGCTGCAAGACCTGGAGCGCCACGCCATGGAGTGTCGCGCGCATTATTTGGAGAACCCCCCAGCTGATGATGCCGTGTCGGAACAGCTGGAGCAGGATGTAGCCCAGGCCTATGAGCTGGCTGACCAGTTCACGGAGGCGGCTGAGAGGGCCCTGGCTGTTCGGAAGGGGGAGCCGGTTTTGAGCGGGGAGGTCAAACCTACCCCGACGGCGTTGCTAGGCCGATTGCCTACATTGGAGATTCCCACTTTTAATGGGGATCTGTCAGCCTGGATGGGCTTCATTAACCTGTTTGACAGCCTAGTGGATTCACGACGGGACTTATCCCCTAGTGAGAAGTTGGCCTATTTGCGCTCCTCCCTGCGAGGAGAGGCCAGCGCGGTGATCCAGCACCTGCTCATCAGTGACGACAACTACCAGGTGGCTCGCCAGCTTCTGGTTAGCAGGTACCAGAATGTCCGGTTACTGGCGGACACCCACGTGGCCACGATTTTGGCCCTCCCGCGAATCACGCGGGTACACCTGTTACGGAGGGAGTTGCTGAACCCGCTACTGTCAGCGGTCAACTCCCTAAGGCGATTGGACCTGCCGGTGGATCAGTGGTCCTTTATACTGCTGCACATAGTCCTCGCCAAATTGCCCGCTGAAATGAAGGGGCGTTTCGAGCAGAGGTACGGAGGCGACAGCGCCTCGTATCTCCCGCCCTTCGCGGACCTCCTTCGTTTTTTGGAGGACGAATGTAGGGTGACGGACCACCTGGAGCCCGCCCCGGTTCCAGGTGTTGGTCGTATGGTGGCGGCGAGGGAACAGCCCCGTCGCCCGACCAATCGCTATGCTGCCTTCCAGCAGTCCCCTCCCCCCGCACCGAGTGAGCGGTGCAGGTATTGCAGGGGAGATAGGCATGTGGTGCACGAATGTGCCAAATTTGGAGGCCTCCGCCCAGAGGGACGGAGGGCCGTTGCGAAACAGCGCCAATGGTGCTATAGGTGTTTGGGGGGACACATGCAGTCGGCGTGTCCCCAGACCGAGGATTGTCGTCTTTGCGGAGGGAGGCATCACCCCCTCCTTTGTTTGGACCGCAAGGACGCCGGGAGCGACCGGGGTTCGAATTCCTCGCGCACGGGCGGGGGCCCGGCAGCCCGGAACCGGTCCCCTAGAGATTCGGCGGGGCTTAGCCCCCCCGTTCAGTCCCCCCCGGAGAGGGGGAACTATAGGAGAGACGCCCCCGCCACGGGCGGGGGTAGGGGGGTACCACAAGAGTACGCCACGGTGGCGATGGGCACGGGCCCTATTTGCTACTCCCCCCCCCTAATGGAGAGGCCTCGATTGGGGTACTATGTACCGAGGCACGCCCCACACGGGTATTACCCTGCACCTAGGAGTGCTGTTGGTCGGGGCCAGTATGTACCCGATTGGGACCCGCTCGCCCGGTACGAGCGTCCCACATTTGGCGCGCCGACTCAGGCGCGAGGGGGACAAGTACCCCCCCAAAATTTTTAATGGCGCCCCTGTCGGACCCAACCACCCCTCCGGAGCTTGTGCTGTTGCCAACAGCCTCCGTGAATGTTTGGGGACCTAAGGGCAATGTTGTCACGGTGCGTGCCCTTTTGGACTCAGGTGCCCAGGGGTGCATAATGTCCAGGTGGCTTGTCCGACAGCTGGGTCTTTTGCTTGTGCCGCATCACGAAGCGGTACGGGGGGTGGGAGACTCGCGGATCCCTGATCCGATTGGTCGAGTTGAGTTCTCCTTCTCCCCCCACTTCGCGCCAAGGCCGAAGATCGGTGCTTCGGCGATAGTCTTTGATAAGGTGGTTGGACCACTCCCGCAAGTGCGGGTGCCGCCATCCACGATTGAGCTGACGTCTGGACTGGCTTTGGCTGATCCTTCCTTCCACCGACCGGGCCCAATACACTTGTTGATTGGTGCGGATGTCCTCGGTCGTGTACTGTGTGGAAGCAAGCGAGTTTTGCAGACAGCCGATCTTGTCGCCTTGTCCTCGTCGCTGGGTCATGTGGTGATGGGAAAGGTACCACAGACACCAGAGACCCCGTCGGTAGACCGCCAGACCATTGTCGGTTCTACTTTGTCCGACGTTCTCCAAAAGTTTTGGGAGGTGGAGGAACCTCCCACTGCCAAGCGGTTGGATCCGTTAGCGGAGGAGTGCGAATTGTTCTACCAGAACAACACTGGGCGCCTCCTCTCGGGTCGCTTGATTACCCGCTTGCCCTTCTTGGCGGCTCGCCCTCCTTTAGGGAGCTCCCGACCGATGGCCGAGAAGAGATTGTTGTCCATGGAGCGTAGGATGGCCAGGGATCCCGCATTCAAGGAGAAGTATATAGACTTCATGCGGGAGTATTTGGACCTTGGGCACATGTCCATCTCGCAGTTGGACTGGCGTAATGTGGAACATTACTTCCTGCCACACCACGCTGTTTTGAAGACTTCCAATGGGAAGATCCGCGTGGTCTTTGATGGTTCAGCGCCCACGTCAACCGGAGTGTCGTTGAATCAGTGTCTGCATGCGGGGCCGAAGTTGCATCACGATGTCTGTGATGTTTTGACCAACTTCCGCCGGCACGCTGTCGTCTTTGTGGCCGATATCCGCATGATGTTCAGACAGACCGTGATTCACCCGGAGGATAGACGATACCAGCTCATCCTTTGGCGTGAGGATCCCCAGGATCCGATGTTGGCTTACGAGCTGAACACCAACACTTATGGTTTGCGGTCGAGCCCCTTTGTGGCGATCCGTTCGCTTTTGGAGCTCGCAGAGCGCGAACGGCTACGCTATCCCCGGGCATCTGCTCTTATTGAGGGGGGGGCCTTATTTGTCGACGATATCTGCACGGGGGCCTCGAGCTTAGATGAGGCTCTCGTCTTACGTGATGAGCTGATTGCGCTCTTGAGGGCTGGTGGCTATGAGTTGCGGAAGTGGCTGTCTAACTCACCGGACCTATTGGCAGATTTGCCTAAGGACCACCAGCAAGAGCCGCTCCTCTTTGAAAATCCGGAGACTCCAGACATGCTGTCTGTTTTGGGAGTCCAGTATCGACCAGTCCCGGATTTGTTCACATATAGATTGGAACTGCCAGACCCAAAGGTCTGGACTAAACGCACGGTGCTGTCCACTGTAGCCCGTACCTTTGATCCGAACGGTTGGCTCAGCCCTGTAGTGTTTTCGATGAAGTGCTTCCTACAGGAGCTCTGGGCTGCGGAATTGTCATGGGATGAGCCCCTCTCTGGTAGCCTCCTACGAGAGTGGGTGAGGTTCGTGTCATCCCTACCCGACGTCAATCGGGTTTGTATACCGAGGCAAATGCTGCCTTCGGGAAAGTTTAAAGCCTCCCTGCACGGCTTTTGTGACGCGTCCGAAAGCGGATACGCGGCAGCCGTTTACATCCGAACGGTGGATGCAGCAGGCGTTGTCGCCGTACACTTAGTTACGGCCAAGAGTAAGGTCGCCCCCCTTCGGACTAGGCTAACCATTCCGAAGTTAGAGTTGTCCGGCGCCACTCTCTTAGTACGGCTACTCAATCATGTTGCCGACACCTTGGGAAACGGTGTCGACTTGGAGTCGATATTTGCGTGGTCTGACAGCCAGGTCGTCCTTTGTTGGCTGAAGAGTTCAGTCCACACCCTTGAGGTTTTTGTGGCCAACCGGGTCTCACAAATTCAGACTTCAAAGGCCCCGTTGATTTGGCGCCACGTACCGGGCGAACTGAACCCCGCAGATTGTGCCTCCCGCGGCTGCGAGGCGCCTGAGTTAGTGGACCACCACCTATGGTGGAGTCCATCATGGTTGTTACGGCCTGAGCGCTCATGGCCTGCCACCCCGGCTGTGGCCAGAGTCCCAGACCTAGGCATGCGTGTTCACGCCGTGGAGACGGTGGCGGCTCCGCAGATGGAGTTTTTGTTAGACCGCTACAGTTCTTTGGATAAGTTGCTCGGCGTGACTGCTTGGATGAGGCGCTTTGTGCGAAATTGTCGCCAGCCTCAGGAGAAATTGTTGTCTCCGGTCCTCGCCCCACAAGAGCGGCAAGACGCTCTGTTGCATTGGTTGCGAGTGACGCAACAGCGAGAGTTTGAACCGGAGCTGAAAGCCCTGCGCTCAAGTAAGCCCAAGCTGAAGGGACCCTTGGTGCGGTTGAATCCCTTCTTGGACAGTACCGGATTGCTGCGTGTCGGAGGTAGGCTCAGACATGCCAACCTGCCGTACGGATCACGCCACCCTTTGTTGCTCCCCAAGGATGGACCGTTAGTTAGACTGTTGATTACAGACCGACATGTAAAGAATGCTCATGCCGGTTGTAATGCTTTGACCGCGCTCCTCCAACGAGAGTTCTGGATTTTGTCAGCGCGGAGAATAATCCGATCCGTTATTTTTCGTTGTCTCCCGTGTTATCGTTTGCGCGCCGATACGATGCAGCCCCAGATGGGTGATTTGCCTGCCGATCGAGTGAACGAATCGATGCCCTTCTCAGGAGTTGGAACGGATTTTGCGGGGCCATTTACCGTTAAGACATCGCGGCTTCGTAATGCTAGAACGGAAAAGGCTTACTTGTGTGTATTTGTTTGTTTGGCCACTAAAGCGGTCCACCTGGAGGTGGTTAGTGCCCTCACCACAGAAGCCTTTGTAGCCACGTTGAATCGTTTTGTGTCTCGCCGCGGAATGCCGTCGTTAATCAGGTCCGATTGTGGAACCAATTTCAAGGGCACCGATAGGTATTTAAAGGAAGTTTGTGAATTTTTGGATAGGAATAATTTTGAGATCGGATCCACACTCTCTCGCAGAGGGGTACGATGGCAGTACTCCCCGCCATCCTGCCCCCACTGGGGAGGGATTTTTGAAGCAACTGTAAAGGCCGCTAAAACTCACCTTCGTCGCGTTATTGGGGAGACGGTCCTCACGTTTGAGGAACTCGCGACCGTATTTTGTAAGGTTGAGGCGGTCCTCAACTCGCGTCCGTTATGTCCGTTGTCTTCGGACGCGAATGATTTAGAGGCCCTTACGCCGGGCCATTTTTTGATTGGCAGACCGCTTAACGCCTTGCCGGAATATCCTTATTCCGAAGTGCCCTCCGGACGGCTCTCGCGATTTGAATTGCTCCAGCAGCTTACGCAGAGTTTTTGGCGCCGTTGGCATCTGGAGTATTTGCACATTTTGCAGCAACGCGTTAAGTGGTCGGATAGGACGACCCCACCCAAGACCGGAGACCTCGTGTTGGTAAAGGATCCAAACCTGCCGCCCCTCCGCTGGCGTTTAGGACGCATTGTTCAGCTTCATCCGGGGTCGGATGGTGTGCCCAGGTTTGCCGAGGTCCTGGTGGGGGACTCTGTTTTGAAGCGAGCGATCGCTACCCTCTCTCGCCTGCCCTTAGATTGAGTTGGCGGACAGTTTGCTACTGTCCGGGACGGGGGGATGTTCGCGCCGCGCTGCGAGCGGTGCGTTGTCATTGTCAAGGTCACGAGACAATGCGCTCGGCCGGCCGGTGTAGGATCGCCAGTTGGCCGTAAGCAGCCGTGAGACAAGTTCGTGTGTTTCTGTAGCGACGTGCCGCGCAAGTTACCTACCCATATTGGGACCGAGATTTCGTTTTGCACCTACTAGGGCTCCGGTCGGGGTACGGACTTGTAACCCGTGTGTGTTCGCTTTGAAAAGCGCCGGGAAAGTTTTAGCTGCCTATTAGGGCATTGTGTAGTATAAGAGTGTTAGCTGTAAGAGTATCCCATCGGGGGTTGTGTGGAGATCGTTTTGCCCGGCGCGCGCCGGCGAGACAACGTTCAGCCCCCCTGGATTACGGACACTATTTTCTAGTAAGGTAGGACTAGTTTTAATTTACTTAATTTTGCATGAGAAACCTTCGTTTCAATAAACTGTGGAACACAGTAGATGTGGTCATCACAATTGTGCGTGATCATGGAGAAATAAGCTATAATAATAAGTACCTACTAAATATGACTTTTGATTTACAGGTCCAAAAGCGAAGTGATCCTGATATCATAGGGAGGAGAGATGATATCAGGGATCGTGGGTTTGATCCCCACACGAACCAAATCATGTTAGAAAAGTAAAAAAAAACATGTTAAAAAAAATGCTAAATACACTTTAATCGTGACACTGTTGATAATTAACCAGTCAGTATTTATTTTTTGCTACAGTTATATTGCACAAGATCAAGATTCAGAGTTAAAGAAAGAAAAAAAGAATTTATTGGAAACACGCAATACAATAAAAAGCATTCGTTTCACATATTTTACAACCGGTATAAACTTACAATGTGAAGACGACAATGCGAACATAAATGAAAACATAGGTGGCACTATTTCATAGAAGTATTTTGAAACTATCAAAAAGATCCTAGAACAGAATTTATTATAAATATATAACAATTTAAACAGTACGAAAATAGATACAAAATACAACAACGTAATTATGTAATACTCAGAAAAATTATACCATACAACGTCAGATCAAGTTTACGAGCGGTGACATGAAGTTTTGACGCCATTATAATAGTACTCTACACATCGCTCGTATGGAAACAGTTACAAATTAATAAATATTAACCGTGACTAAACTATCAGATATTTAGAATTGTTTTGCAGACTGGGACTGCTTACTGCTATCATAGTTATGCGACATTTGTTTTATACTGTCTAAGACATAGACAACAAAATAAAACAAAGCACAAATATTGCGAAGCAGCTTAGAATAAAAAGTTAGATACCAAGTTAAACTGTTTTCTATACTCACAATTGTAAACAAGACGCCGACGTGAGCACCAGATCGTGCCAGTACAGAACCCCCCCGCACCAGAAGCGGTCCATGATGTGGATGGACACCATGAAAGGATAGTATCTGATGGTGGTCCTCTCCCCGCGGAAGAGTCGCCGCCCGCTATGCTGGTGCCGCTCTTGTTGCTCCTCCAACTCTATCTGAGGGTCTAGAGATTAAAGATTATAATGACGAATGAGCTTCACCAAAATTTTGAATGTTGCGCTCTTGTAACTCCTCTAACTCTATCTGAGGGTCTAGACTAGAGGTAAAAGATGATAATGACGAATGAGCTTCACCAAAATTTTGAATCTTGGGACAGTCAGCGTCAAAATGATCTAAACATTCAAACCTACCAAAAGTATCTGAAGATTTGACAAAAATCACTCTTAGATCAATACTTTATGGTGTACTATCATCTGTTGTCATTTGTTCTCAAGCAACAAATGAAATTCAGATACTTTTGGTAGGTTTGAACGCTCATATTATTTTGACGCTGCCTGGACAATTATGTTTCAAAATTTTGTGTAGTTGTTGGGCACCGAGTTTGTATTGGCCGATATTTTGATGGGTCTTAATCAGTACCGACACCAATTTGTTTGTATAAGTACTTGCATTGCATACTTGCATCTTCATAAGCATTTTGAGCCCGATCAAAAACGTGTTACATAACTAAAACCCAAACATGGAAGGAACTCATAAATTGTTCATCACATTAAAGGTTTCCCGGGTGGAGATTGAACATACGACCCTTGGCAAAAAAAATAGGTACTCAGTATCGCTGCGCCATCCGGCACGTCAAAGTTACGTTTTCTTTTAAGATTGTTTCTTAGCCATCATTATTGGGAAACTTATTAATTTATATTGAAAATGAAGTATTCGAAAAGAACGACCCGTCTCACAACTAGCTCCATCGGAGCTCGGACTCAACCCACGGCCTCTCACTGTCCGGGCAAATGCTCTAACCACTGAGCTACGGTGTCGTTACAAGAAGCGTCGATTTATCCAATACCTGTAATATCTGTATAGCCAGCGTTTATTTCATCAATATGAAGATATTACTTCCCTCGCACGCGAAAGAAATAACTTTCCAGATATTTGACAATCGATAAAGATAAAATAATTGCTATTTGAAATAAATTTTACTTTTTTGCACTCACAATGCAATTTTTATTATTGAAAATGAAGTATTAGAAAAAAACGACCCGTCTCACAACTAGCTCCGATGAGATTCGAACCCACGACCTTTCACTGCCTGGGCGAATGCTCTAACCACTGAGCTACGGAGTCGTAACGACAGAGAAAGTACGTGCGTTCGAGTCCCATCGGAGCTAGTTGTGAGACGGGTCGTTTTTAGCGTTCCGTAGTCAACAAGGAACCATTATAGTTTCGCCATGTCCGTCTGTCCGTCTGTCCGTCCGTCCGTCCGTCTGCCCCAGTCTAGCTCATAGGCTCTTAGGATTTTAAAGCTGTAATTTGGCGTGAATATACATATTTATCACGCCAACAAAGTGGTAAAGTAAAATTTTGAAAATTTTTTTTTTTAGGTTACCTCCCCTACACGTGAAGTAGGTATGTAATTTTTTTTTCTTGTCTACCCCATAGTGTGGGATGTCGTCGGATAGCAATTTCAAAAACGTTGTGGGTTTGTCAAGACAGGTTTTTGATTGAGGCATCTGTTTGTGAATTATTAAGCTTTAAAGTGCAAAATTTTGTTAGAGTCAAGTGTCCCCTCCCCCCTACCAGCCAAATGGTTGTTTCTGAATACGTGAAAAAATTCACGATAGTAGTACATATGACGAAGTTAAAAGGAAAACTATCACAGCTAAGTAGGCTTGACAAGTTTTTGAGATATAACACATTTTCGAAAACCGCAAATATAACTTTGAGAAACAAAGTTATTTTTTTCTGGCAAAAAATGACAGTGGTATTTTTGCTAGGTGTGCGTAATCGGTACGCAACCCTTCATGAGCGAGTCCGACTCGTACTTGGCCGATTTTTTTGTAATACTTCATTTTCAATAATGAAAATTGCATTGTTTTTTTTCTTTATTTAGACACATTTGTTCTTACAATTATAATAAAGGTCTCACTAAACTAAATTATTTTTGAACTGAAAATAACTTACCCCAATAAATACTTTCATTTTGTCTAGCGTCAAACTTATGTTCATCTTTGGGCGTTTCCCCAAGCATTTTATCAACAATCAAATTAATAACATTATCATCAGGTTCTTTTCCAAAATCATCGTGACCCATCACTTTTCGAGCAGACTTCACTAAGGAACTATCGCCTCCTTTCTCTGACAAAATTTGCATAATATCATCTCTGTTCAGATTTTCTTTCATTTTCAGATACAAATTCTTTGATTCTTTAGTCGACAGAAACTTGAAATCTTCATCTTGATTTAACGCCCTATAAAAGTTTGTCTCATTCAAATCTGTATGTGTTGTTATGTTTTTCAACAACATCGCGTAATTATCTTTATTAACCACATATTGGTTAATCTTCTTTAATTTGTCTTTAAGTTCAGTTATCCTTGCATCTGCACTCGTTTCTAAATCAATACCTAACGAATTTACTAATCCATCGGTTAAATCATATATGTCTATTAATTTTCTTTTCACATCTGTAGTTAATGCTGTGTCAAAAATATCAAAAACCACTAGAAACACAATGAAATACATGACGCATGCTTTCTTCTATACTTGGTTTGCTACACTTTACTTGAATTTTATGATCAATAAAATTTTAGTGCAATTTTATGTTGATAGCACCGCGAAGTGTATTTGCGGAGTTCCATAAAAGATTTCTGTTGTAATATTTTTGCTACAGAAACGTGTTCAATGAAAATAGTTGACTTTTTATTGACGACTGACGTCTTATTTTGCGAAGTAGAAAAATGACGACTTACAAGAAAAATTAAAGTTGATTTTAATTTTTGCATTCTCTAGCTTTTACATGAAATATTTAGAAAATAACGAAAACAATTACTAGTCCCCAAGTATCCAATCTACAGTATTTGGATGCTAGTTGACTATTTTAGTATCTTTTCTGTTATAACTTCGTCTCTAAAAATGAAATCTAATCTAAATTCTGATGAGTTGTTTTTTTATTCGGATACGTGAGAAATCAATAAAATTTTTACTCCCGTAGTCTTACCTCCGAGGTACCTACTCTAGTTGGAATATCCATCGGAATATAACATACTTAATGTCACTCAAGAATAATGTAGCTTTCTAATGGAGAAGGAATTTTCAAAATGTTTACCTCTCTATATTATCATTTGTTTAGATTTATTTATTAATAAATAATAAAAAATATTATTTATTTTTAGATAGACCAACAGCAAAATTACAGGAGTAGGTATTAGCCACATAACAACAGAAAGCCAATTACAGGTCTTCTCCAATTATATTATATAGATATTATACATGTTAACAGAACCAAAATAGACTTCTAATACCAAAATGGACTCGGCCAGAGCAACTATGATATTTATTACATAAATGAAGGTTAATAAAAGGCTATTCAATATGAGAGGCAATATCTCGCATGATGATATGGATAATTTTTCCCAATATCTGAAAATCCACTTTTGTTAGTAGATTAATCATTTTTCTTTCGCACACCTCACACATTCAATGATACACACTAGCATCTAGCATCTTGAATAATGTGCTGAAATAATACTCGTACAAAAAAGTTCGATCACTTATCCAAGGATGATAAAATGAATCTATTGTAATGTTTTAAACTAGATTATGCGTGATTTAATTTTTGGGCGCACGCAGGTCGGGCCATTTTTACAAGCTTTTATTTAACTTACAGTGTATATGTCGCAGCCAACTGGTTGAATCCGTCATTCAATTAAACGCCTAGGCCGATGATTTTTTCCGTAAGCTATTTTATCTTCCCATAAGTTGACGGAGTCACAAAAAAACAATAACCACGAAATTTAAGTTTCTAACCTATCACGTGTTCTACAGGGTACCCCTCGGAAGTCCTGTAGAACACGTGTTGCTGCCATACTTAACCATCCGCCTGCGACATATATTTTATGTCCGTTCGTCAAATCTTGCGAGCTAAACTTGACCCACCTCCTAGTGTCCGATTGAGCTGAAAATTTGCATACAGGTTTGGTTTGGATGACAGTACAATATTAAAGTACAGTCAACTAAAGAGCTTGACATTAAAACGAAGTTTTTACAAAAAACTTATTTACAAGCTTATTTAACTTGCAGTGTATGTATGTCCGTTCGTCAAATCTTGCAAAATATACTTGACCCACTTCCTAGTGTCCGATTGAGCTGAATCTTTGCATACAGGTTTGGTTTGGATGACACTATGACAGTAAAACTACTTGAATAACGTTTTTTTCTCTATTCTATTCTACTCGTTATCCTTGCATTTTTACGCTATTTTACTTCGATCAACGATAACAGCTATTTTATAACAAAAACCACATCAAAAAAGTAAGAAATAATTCCTCACCAAATAAATAACGTAAGTACTTTGAAGTCGGGCGTGAAACATGTACAATTTCTTGTTGTTGTTGTTAAAACCCGCCCGACTTCAAAGTACTTACGTTATTTATTTGGTGAGGAATTATTTCTTACTTTTTTGATGTGGTTTTTTTGAAGGCGGTTTTATTTTTTTATAAAAAAAATTTTATTTCACTCTTTTTAGTGCATCGTGCAGGCAATTTACGTGTTTTCTGGTAAATAGGTATGTGATCAAACTGAAAACCTCCTTTTTCGAAGTCGGTTAAAATACCTTGAGGTATCCCTTTTTTAACAAAACAAGAATCACCTAAATCGGTTTATAAACAAAGGAGTTATGCCTAAAGATACGTATTAAATTCAAATAACGTAGTAACGAAAACTACAGTATTTTCAAGATTTCCTGAAAACTACTGAACCGATTTCAAAATTTCAAAAAATGGGACCATCTTGGAAACCAACCTGATGTAATAACGTTAGAACCATTTCAATCGGTTCAGCCGTTTTCGAATAATCGGTGGACATACACAAAAAAAAAAAAACATACATACAGACGAATAGAGAACCTCCTCCTTTTTGATTTAGAAGTCGGTTAAATAGAGAACCTCCTCCTTTTTGATTTAGAAGTCGGTTAAAAATCGGTATGTTTACGAATTAATTGTTGAAAATAATATTTGGCGCACAGATTTCTCGTAGGTACTAGGTTTAACATTTCACGTGTCAATGGCGAGATTCATATATACAAGGGAAATGGCTTGTAATTCGATTCGTCGTAACCAAATATTACGCGACAGACATAAATTGATGAACGTGACGAAGCTTCCTGAGCTATGTTTTCTTGTATTGTGATTTATGTAAAGCTCAAATGCTAAATGATTGACATTTCGACGTATAATTTGGAATTGACGAGACGGTGGCGTAATCAAGTGGTACTAATACTAGTTACATACTGCAGTCTTCTTCTTCTTACTGTTTTTCTAGTTCCTCCGCACTTGCTTGGTCATCCAGTCATCCCTCCGTCTTTGCTCACGCATAAAACTTCCAGGACTAAAGGGCTTATTACATTTGGCTAAATTCAGCATTTAATTAAGCATACATTGCTTGTTTTGATTGCATCACTTGCTACAAATGAGCTCAAAGAAAGCAATGTATGCTTAATTAGATGCTGAATTTAGCCAAGTGTAATAAGCCCTTATTCTTGGGCACGACTCCCGTTGGCTAGATTAAGTTGACTTAACGTGGACTAAAGTAAAAAACCTATTTTAAAAATGATGCTAATTCTGTCTTTTTCTTTTGGAAAATGAAAGTGACAGCAACAATTTAGTACCAATTTTAAACCAAGACTATTTTCGTCCACGTTTTGTAATAAGGGGGAAAGAGTTTCTTGTCGGTTCTTCTGGTAAGGTCTCCCGCCGCAGGATTTGCGAACCGATGGCGATATAAGAGTATAGCTTCTTTGACCGTTCATAAGTGTTATCTCAACCTAAATTGAATAAAACAATTTTGATTTTATTTGATTTGATAAGTAGATTGTATGGAGAGTTTGTCGATAAGGATAATTCTATTGATCAATTTTCTAGAACAAAGTTTTCAAATAATTTTCACACCTTTTTGTTTTATTTTCTTTTTAGTTTAAATGTTTTAAAACTCAGCTTTTAAGCCCTGATTATTAGCAATGCGTATAATTGTTACCTGGCACTCACTGTGGCCGTCTATGATTGTAGTTGCATGGAAGTAATGACCGATGGTATTTCATTTAAGAATGTAATTGTAAACATGTTATAACCCTTTCGTGACCGGTTAATACGATCGTGCGTTCAAATTCAAAAAAATCCAGCAGCGCGGGAAATCGACTTTATTGAACGGGAACGGCGTCACATCATCGTGCGTTTCCTCTAGTTTTTAAATTGGTGCCATTTGCGATCCTACGGTTAATAGTTTTTTGACAATACATTTTCAAACATGGCGGCGCACACAGTGGATCGTCGAGGTCGAAGTAAGTATTTACTAAAATTATTTTAAATGTATATTTGTGTTAAGATTGATGTTTCTTTTAATGATAATGGAGTGTATTTCATATGTAAGCAATAATTTAACGAAATAAAGCATTTTAAATATGATAATTCCGGCATCAATTTTTGAACGCACGAAAGTGTGATTTCGGCACCAACCCGCATTCTTGATTTTACTTACCAGTCATGTCTAAGATTCGATTTTGTGTTCTTTTTGAGGGGCTTTTGTTATAATATGTGTTTTTATTTGTTCAAGGGGTTGAGTTAACTGCCGATTTACTCCTGACACTGATAGAAGACGGAAATGATTCGGAAATCGAAGGATTTCCCGACGAAGATACCGCTGACGCCTAAGATAGCGTCATCCTCATTCACAGCGTGTCTCTAGCAGCTCCTATTGCTCAACGAGAGACTACAGATGAAGAGGCAACCACTGAAAGCACAGGAGCATCCATACTAGATCGTCTCGTCGTCCTTGACTAGATCGTCGGTCCATCTTGTAGGGGGCCTGCCCACGGAACGTCGTCCGTTTCGCGGTCGCCATTCGAGAACCTTTCCGCCTCAACGGCCATCGGTTCTTCGCATTATGTGTCCCGCCCACTGCCACTTCAACGATGCAATCCCTCGAGCTATGTCTGTTGTTTTAGTTCTCCTGCTGATCTCATTATTTCTGTTTCGATCGAGCAAGGACGTACCAAGCATCGCTCTTTCCATTGCTCACTGGGTGACCTTGAGCATTCTTATGAGACCCATGGTAAAAGACCACGTCTCGCTTCCATAAGTCATAGCTGGAAACACACACTGGTCAAAGACCTTAGTCTTGAGACATTGAGGAATTTTGGACGCGAATATATGCTGGAGCTTCCCGAACGTTGCCCATCCAAGCTGGATTCGACGAGAGATCTCTTTCTCGAAGTTGGACTTGCCTAATTGGACTGTCTGTCCCAGGTAGACATAGTGGTCAACAACTTCAAGTGTAATGTTCCCAACATTACCTGGAGCGGATGCAACATGGGCATTGAACATGATTTTCGTCTTATCCAAGTGCATCTTCAGACCCACTCTTTGAGAAGCATTACTGAGATCTTCGAGCATTGTGTTCAGGTCTTCCAAGGTCTCCGCCATGAGAACTACATCATCGGCAAACCGCAGGTGTGTTAGGTACTCGCCAATGATGTTGATGCAGCAAATTTTTCGGTCCAGCAGTCCAGAATCTAAAAAATATCTTCCAACACAGCTGTGAACAGTTTCGGAGAGATGACGTCTCCCTGTCTCACACCTCGCTGTAGTTAGATAGGATTAGAGCTCTGGTTCTAGTTCTGTGGTGTTTTAAAGTATACCACACATAATAAAAGAAAATTCATAAGATTATTTGTAATAAGATGTGATTATGTTAAGTTTTCTAAAATTATTCATCTCTGAAGATATTTTTTGTTTTTTTTTTCTTCAATAATGACTGATTTTTGTAATTAATAAGACAGATAACTAATAAAACATTATACGAAATAGATTATCTTCATTATTTTTGCAAATATTTCAAATTTTAAAATTTCTTACCATTACTTGATCATAATTCAATTTATGGGTTAAAGCCGAGAGCGCACAATCGTGGCATACCCCTCCCTATTAGGGTAGAGGGGGGGGGGGGGGGGATTTTTATTTTTATTTTCTGCAACTACTATAGGTCTATATTCTTAGAAACCAAACTTAAAATAAACAATTTCAGTAAAAATAATCTCAGGCCTGAAAGGGATAAATCTGTTGAAAGCCCAAATAAATAAATAAAATAAAATAATGCGGTACGATACTGGGCTAAAGTTGTGTCTTTGATCCATACTCGAGACAAAGATGTACGTTATGAACATTTGTGTTTGAACATTGTTGCCTTATTGGTATCTGAATGCTAGGTCCTATGCATTTCAGCTCCCGTAGTCACTGCGACCCAAAAGATCTATTATAACTCGCCAGCTGGTTAAAGTAACTCTTTTAGCCTGAAGGCTGCCACAGAATCTAGAAACCTCTCTCTTAAGTTTTTATCTCCTCCGGGCACATTATATGTCGAACCATTATGGATACAGCGTTTTAATAAGCAGTCAGAAATAAGTAAGCATAATGCCAGGGCTTCACCTGCGTGACGCCTAACGGCGTTAATAACGACATGCGCGTCTTAGCACGATATATGTATCAAATTAGTGCGCTAAGACCCGGCTAGACCTGCGTATTATATCAAATAGCGCGCTAATTAATGGCATTAGACGCAGGTGAAGCTCGGGCATAACAATAAAAGATAACGATATAATATTTATTAACATTAATTAAATTACTGAGCAAAATTCATTATAAATCTGGAAATATATTTGGGTAGGTAAATATTTACAAATTTCTCAAATTACCCTCCGGCATTGAAGCCTCATTATACCGGAAGTTGTTCGTCAAAATAAACAATATGGCGGCCATCAGATTCGGGCTCCAAGGTCGTGGGAATCTGTGCGAGTGGCGAGTGGGCTCGTCACTTCGAGTACCACTCTACCCGTACAGACTTGTTGCTTCCGGCGGTTTTGAACGCGTTCAAACCATTCCTGTGGGTGTTTCGGGATAAAATAAAGCCTATGATACTCGGTCACATTACTCGGTTATAATGTATCTTATATTAGTGAAAACGGTCCCCGTATGTAATTTTGTAATGCTGGATGCGGGCAGCGCAGGACCGATCGTTGTGGAGATCTTTGGGGAAGGCCTATGCCCAGCAGTGGGCGTCGTTCGCCTGACATGATGATGATGATGTAGTTTTTTAAGTTATTTTAATTTTTAATTGTTTGCATTCACAATGCAATTTTTATAATAGAAAAATGGAAAATGAAGTATTTAGAAAAAATCGACCCGTCTCACAACTAGTCCCATCGGAGCTAGTTGTGAGACGGGTCGATTTTTTCTAAATACTTCATTTTCCATTTTTCTATGTAGTTTATTGTTCAATTATTACAAAAAAAAAGAAAATCAAATCTGTTGTCATAAAATCTTAGTTTTGATCTACAAGAATACCATAAATGTTTAAATCGCGTAGTAGGCCATAATAAATAACAAACAATCAGACAGTCTTTCAGATTTTAAGAACTAATATACTTACCTTATTAGCTTGCCTATATTTTTGCAATCAGCTTTGTATCCGGCTTAGAAATTGTCATAGTGATATGTCACAGAAACGCAACTCAGCGTAGTGCGCCCAGCAGCGCGTCGAAACCCTTGGGAAATCTTCTCCGTTACGGATTGGATGGGGGAAACTGGTCAAGAACGAACTGGTTTGTATGGAGTAAAGTTCTGTAAAGGAGGATAATGAATGGAATGTCTCGTAGGTTTGTCAAAAGTGCTGAATGTCATCGTATTAACTGATGGGCAGATGACATAATGTAAGTAAGTATGTATTTTTTTAATAAATTAATTTAACCTGGATTCAGTTTTAATTTTTCCATATACTCACAAAAGTTTGACTATCATTAAGTGACCGTCAAGTGGCACCTTCGGCATATTTTGTGTGATATAAAAAAACCATTTTTTTTATTTAGAAAGGTGTACCTTTACAGGTAAGTACCTAGATAATTTTCTATAATTCAGGGTATTATAGTTGTCAAATACCTAAGAACATTAAGCCCTGTTTCAATGTGAAAAAATCCTTAAGTGGCAACTTAGGGGCCTCTTGTCCTATATAAATAAAAGATTTCCTCACTAATACACAAAAATAAGAGCTCTTTTCTTATTTCACGCAGATGAAGTCGCACGCGGCTACTATCTAGGCATAAAAAAGCTATTTCAGGGACATTTCCATTTAAAACACACCCTAGGGTCGAGACTGCCTTAGATTAAGTCAGTTTTTCAGCGTAGAACATGATTAAATCGGATAAATTTATATTTAAACTAGCGCTACGCTCGTGACTTTGTCTGCGTGAACCCCCTTTTTACCCCCTTAGAGGGGGAATTTTCAAAAATCTTCTCTTAGTGCTTCCCTACTGCGTATTTAGATCGCGATCCTTCATATTTTGAGTGCGAGAAAAATTGTCAACTTAGTACAAAAACATTTTTAAAAAATCCGAAATTTTCGCGGTGAGTAGTAGAAGTAGTAGTAAAAATATTCGCACTTTCGTAGGAAAGGCGAAGACATTTAGCCAAACTGCCAATTCTTGAGTCTTATTAAATTATTATTGTTTCTTATGTTTTCATAACAATGTAGGTGTGTTACATTCCAATGCTCCTTGGAGTATTTGGCGTCAAGTGTGTCAAGCCAGCCTTCTCGATAATTCTTGCTGAGGTAGTCACCACTATAATAAAACACTCGGCATCACTTTACCGAGATAGCGCCTATTTTATTCATTCCATATATCGTCCAGTTGCGTAGACACTTGGAGCACAAAACCAGACCTATCTTGAGTCACAAAGTCCACTATGAAACAAATCCACTTAACCTAACCCGCCAAAATGCGCCAAAAACTCCTTTTCGCGGTCAGTTTTTTCTTATAAACCAGTCACAGATTAACAATTTAAAACACATGACGCCACCTTCCTTGCGGAAAACCATGAAACAAAAAACATAACAATACAAAAAATATTAACATTTTTGCAATGAAGATGGTCCACACTTCACAAATAATAGTATATTCACTGGCTGTTTGAGTTTTTCTAATGTCACATGAAGGAAATTGAAAAAGTTATTACTTTTTAACCGACTTCTAAATCAAAAAGGAGGAGGTTCTCTATTCGTCTGTATGTATGTTTTTTTTTTTTTTTTTTGTGTATATCCACCGATTACTCGAAGACGGCTGAACCGATTGAAATGGTTCAAACGTTATTACATCAGGTTGTTTTCCAAGTTGGTCCCATTTTTTGAAATTTTGAAATCGGTTCAGTAGTTTTCAGAAAATCTTGAAAATACTGTCATTTTCGGTACTACTTTATGTGAATTCAATACGTATCTTTAGGCATAACTCCTTTGTTTATAAACCGATTTAGATGATTCTTGTTTTGTTAAAAAGGGGATACCTCAAGGTATTTTAACCGACTTCGAAAAACATACCTATTTACCAGAAAACACGTAAATTGCCTGCACGATGCACTAAAAAGAGTGAAATAAAAATTATTTTTATAAAAAAATTAAACCGCCTTCAAAAAAACCACATCAAAAAAGTAAGAAATAATTCCTCACCAAATAAATAACGTAAGTACTTTGAAGTCGGGCGGGTTTTAACAAAAACAACAAAAAATTGTACATGTTTCACGCCCGACTTCAAAGTACTTACGTTATTTATTTGGTGAGGAATTATTTCTTACTTTTTTGATGTGGTTTTTTTGAAGGCGGTTTTATTTTTTTTTATAAAAATAATTTTTACTCCCTATAGGGACTAGAGTGGCGTACTTTTAGAGCATGAGAAGTGAAGAAGACATGTTCTTAGTAAAACACAGCCGAGTCTTGAGTCGTGATTCGAGATTGCCAGATTAGGTCAGTTTTTCAGCAGTTACTCCGCTCTGGACGTTATTACGCGCCCGCAATCTATTTCTGTCGTTATCCTTAAATTATGTTTTTAAAACGGTCGTCCTCTATCGTGACCTCTCCTCTTGAAGTGGGGTAAGATATATTTTGCGCCGTTATTCTTGGTCGAGTTCAAAAGCTTTGATTGTCAGAATTGGGATTACTAAAATAGGTGTAATAATATTGTGACACTTATTAGTTTCTTCCAGCGAAATAGTAGAGAAACCTAATCCCTCGACCAGTACAAAAAAATCTCTATCACGTTCTCGTAATCGTTATTTTGATGGTATTGTTTTGTATGAAAACCAGAGCAGCGCAGCCTTTGGTTGTTTAAGGAACTAACCACGTAGACAGGACAGCTTTGCTAGCATTTTGATGGTTTATGATTACGAGAACTATTCGTGTTTGGGGACCCATGTCCTTCCTCTTTGAGAGCCGGTACACACTAGGCGCTTTCGAGTAGGCCAGTACAGGATGGCCGACCATGGTCGGCGACCATGACCGGCGATCATTTAGTGACAGTGTTCACATGATCGCCGGTTTCATTCTGCGTTGGACTGGCAGTGAGGATGGATGTGTATGCAATGACGGCTTATGCAATTTACATTTACAGCGTTTTTAATTTATTACGAGAATTATTCTATATTAATAGACTCTGGATCTTGTATAATATGTCTAGATAAATGTAATTATGCATTAAAGTAATAATAGACATATATATCATAACACCTAGACACAGAAAAAACAAATACTTACATCATATCAATACTTCTTGGGCGGGGATTGAACCCAGTATAATAATGATAATGTTTTAATAACGTTTTTTTCATTTTATTTTTATTTACTTAATTTTAGATAACAAAATAGAATACCTACTCCTATACATCTTGTGAATTTAAGTGTATTTTATTATAATTTGAATAAAAAAAAAAATATCAAAGATATACCTACAACATTAAGGATATATTTGACAATGTAATATGCTCCACAAGTCCACAACATGGCCTGATTGCGAAAAACACAATAAATCTAAAATATCCTACACGTCAGTCAACGCAGAAATATTCCGATGAACTGAATGATCGGCCAACGTGTGAACGCTCTTTGTGGCCTGCGACAAACTCCCTTTGAATCGTGCACGAAAAACCGACACGGGACGGATCGCCGGCGATCATTGCTCACAGTCAACAATCACACGCAAACCGGCCCTGTACACGATGGCCCAACATGGTCGCCGACCATGATCGGCCATCCTGTACATTTTTGATGTTTCGTACACACTGAACCGCGCGCTTTTTGACAAGCGCGCGTCAGATGCGAGCTGTCAGTTTTGGCGTTAGCCGAGCGCTCTCAGAACATGGGCCGCCTTGGGGCTGTACATGTGATCGCGCGCTTTCCTACAGAGTGGACACACGTTGAGGAAAATTTTAGGGAAATTGACTCTCTACATTTTTATGAATCGCCCGTAATGACAGTTTATAAAATATACAGAAATTCAATGTGCACAAATTTTTATAGCATTTGTATAAAACAATTTGTGTTTTATACAAATGCTATAAAAATTGAAAAAGTTAGGTCCATATTTTGATACAATATTACAAAAATTCCACGCGTCTGTTTAATCTTAGGTGCACTGCACCCAATGTTTCTTTTTTCTCCGTCGTCGTCGTCTTTTGAAGCGATTGTAGAGAAGCAATACTCAAAGCAATTTACTTCGGAACCCATATCCGCACTTAGCCAGAAGTATACTCGCCCTAGTAACGCTCGTCCAATGCCATGCAAAGCGCTGAGTGTGTACGCTTTCAACGCTCGCCAAACGCAACGCCAAGCGCCCAGTGTGTACCAGCTCTGAACACCAGTGAATAGTCTCCTTTTGTAACAATGCAACAGACCCATTTTTATTACTTCTAATAATATTTTCAACTGTTCATGCTATTTATATGCATATTTGTCGAAATACTAAAATATTTATTCGTCTATTCTTTCAGCACGTTTTTTTGTTCAATGTAGTAGCGACATCTAGTGGGGAGTAGCAGAAGCGTTTCTGCGAGCAGAGACACTGAAACAAAGTGTTGCTTTCAGCTCTTTGAAACTAGTAGTAGGGCAAAACGTTCCTAGATGGCGTTAACACGTAAAATTTACACTGGTTTATGTTTCCTAAAATAATTTTATTGTTCATCAGTCACGTTATCGATTGTTTATTAAAATAAGTATGTATTGAAATTAATTTTTGTTTTACACATTACTATGTACCGTAGGAAATGCCTTTAGTTAGTTACTTTCAGACACGTAATCTTAATAAAATTGCACGTCACCAAAATTTTAAATTACTTACATTATTATTATGTGATTGTGATTGTCTTATTGGTGAATTTAGTATTTTTTTGGGATGGCTGACTTTTTGGCTTGATTGGATAGAACTAGGTACCATTGCTTCGGATTCCTTTTTTACTTCGAAACCTATCGATGTTTAAAAAATCGCTAGACACACAAAAAGTACAAAATGTATAACACATGACATGACTATATTTAGGCTGTGTTAGCCATCGGAACCTGGAGCATGAAGCACGGATTTTAGGTAACGAAATACGTTATTTTGGATTTCTTAGCAGTAGGTAGGTAGGTAAGTACTACCAAGGTCCCTAAAAAGGTGCCGAGACATTGGGAAAGTAATAAAAAAAAACTTTAATTGGCAAGGAATACTATTTTTTAGTAATTAATATAGGTATAATGTTAAACGCACATTACGTAAAGAATATCAGTATTACCAGTAACTGCTAAATTAAATTCTGGAAAAGATCATCTGCTTTGCATATTATAATAATATGAATTCAATTAATGTTTCCTAAAATAATAATTGTTTGGGCAGTGACGGAGGACACCTTCAATGAATCTTCTTTATTAAAAAAAAAACTTTATGTAAGTAGGTACATAGCATTATTATTATTTTAAAAATAAAAATTCTAGTTTACCACGATACAGATAAAGCTAATCAATTGAGTTTTATTAATTATAAAAAAACATTTACCTATATTGTTATAAAGCCTTAAATTTTAAGTTATGAGACTTTTAAAGTCTCATAACATAAACAATGCCATTAAAATGGTAAGATAGCAGTAATTTCAGAAATGAAACAGCGGAGATAAAACGGCGCTTTCTAAGGATTAACTCGGTGAAATTAAATCGACAGAAACAAAAGGCATTGTTGGGGAATCGCGGCCAATTTGATTTGGTCGAGGAATTTAAGTGGGCCACTAAACGACCGATTTAGAGTATTGTTAATTACTATAAATGACAAAGTATTCTGTGTATTTTGTGTCATTTACATAACTATATTAGGTAGGTATCTACTTAATGATACTATAATGATGAATTGAAAACAGTGTTAGTTAAGTAGTCAATTAAGTCTGTAACCCGAAACTTATGCTTTTATTCACAGGGGGAAGGAAACCATGTGGATAAAAACCGTTGCAATCACTAGTAATAGCTATTTTTCAATTAATTACATTAGTTTTGAAAATATTCTTGTAATATTATAAACTTTTTTCTAAACTCAAATAAGTCTCAGTAGCCCCCAAAAATATTAATGCATTAAACAAACAATAAAAATGGATCAACTTTATAATGCTCTTGCTTTTAAAGCTATCCCTAAAGGCGTACACGGCCAATATTTTTTGGCAACTGTATTGGATCAATCTGGAGCGATATTACACCATATTTCGTGGCATTGTGACGTGGCCGTATCTCAGCAACAGGGGTGCGTTCTGTGGCTTCGCTCGAGTGCACTCGAGCGCACTCCGGCGCGCGCTCTAGCCGTTCCGTGGCTTGGTGAAATTTTAATCTGACAGCTGTCAGAGTGTAGTTCCACCCGTTCTGTGGCTCAGAGTGCAGCAATCAAACAACCATCAAATCTAATCGTTGTTTTTCACTCTGACAGCTATTTGACGTTTGAACAATGAAAAGTGTCAAAGTTTGAATGACGTCTCGAATTTTTTTTACTTTATCGCCGTAATTACTTCGTCTATGGAGGATTAAAGTCAAAATGTTGCTGAAATAGCTATAAAACTCGAGCAAAATGCATCACAAGCAAACAATCAAAATTTTGAGGTTATAAAAACAACTCAATCGTTCTGTGGCTCGGTTGCAACTCAAACGGGTGAAACTTTAACCAAACAATCGCACCCAAAACCACGGAACGCAGTCCTGATTGCAACAATTTGATATTTTGCCGTCGCTCTTTCTTAATTGCTTGATGTGGTCGTGACGTCATATTTGGCGGGATTGACAGACCTTGCGCAATTTTAGTTGCCCGTCTAACGCGCCATTACTCTTGGGTCCGTGGTAAACTGGCGTTTGTAATGCATCGCGGTTGTCAAGGTGCCGCTATCTCTGAGGTCCCGCGTTCGATTCCCGGCCGGGTAAAATATAGAAAAAACAACATTCCTATATTTTCTCGTAACACTCGTCGTTTGCACATTCTTAAGCTACTAACTTAGGTTTGGATCAATGTATGCGATGAAGCCCGTGGCGCAGTGGTTAGTTGGCGCGCTCGGCCTGCGATCGCTGAGGTTAAGCAACTTTCGCAATGGTCTGCTCACGGGATGGGTGATCAAAAACTTTTCATCTCGAGGTTCTCCGTGCTTCGGAAGCCACGTTGAGCCTTGGTCCCGGCTGCATTTGCAGTCGTTAATACCCACCAATCCGCACTGGGCCCGTGTGGGGATCATAGCCCATTCTCCTTATCCATCTATATGGAAGGCCTGTGCCCCATCAGTGGGGACATTAAATGGCTGATGATGATGGTGTGATAATAGTGTCCTACCAGTTATCTAACTTCGTGGCCCCACACCAATCTCCATTTTAACTCCTTGATAAATCGGTTTGGTTTTTGTAATTTCAGCGAATCCAATTTAGGCGCTAAGCCAATTAAGCTGGTTCTAAGCCGAGACGACTTCCGGTTGATTTACTTACATTTACATTATTATGATTTTGATTTCTTACATTGATATTGGTAATGTAAATGAACTTAAATAATTAAGTATAGTTTAATTATGATTAATATTTACAGTCTTGTAAAAATAGTTTTAGTTTTCTAGATTAGTAGCCCGATATTATAATATTTGCATGAAGTTTTAAATGTGAGGGTATCTCTCGTATTGGAAGGATAAACTGTCCTTAATTACACACTCAACTCAATTTAGCAATTTTTATCAGCAACTAGCTGTACCACGCAGATTCATCTGCGTTAATTTGGGGGAAAAGGAAAACAAAAAACAATTATTTTTCCTGTTTTTGTAACATTTTTCATTGCTCCGCTTTTGTTGATCGTAGCGTGATGTAATATACCCTAAAGCCTTCCTCGATAAATGGACTATCCAACAGAAAAATAATTTTTCAATTCGATACAGTAGTTTCTGAGATTATCGCGTTCAGACAAACAAACTCTTCAGCTTTTTATTATTAGTATAGATAACATAAAATTGACAAAAAGCATGACTTATGCGTTTCAAAATACATGCCTCTTTTTAAGTCTAGTTTTCGTAGAGTTATTAAATTGATCATAAAACGAACCGCTTCTGCTTCTGTTAAAGCTGATGAGTTTTTTTCGCCTGTTTTTCTTGCCAGTTAAAATAAATGTCCATAACAGGTGGTAGGTATAAAAATGTTGGACAATTCATAAGTATTAATTTTATTTAATCTATATGAATAAAAATTTATGACTTTGGCTTTGAACCAAACATAACCCAGAAAAATAATAAATAAGCTGAAACTGACACTTTGCGTGTATTTTAAGTGCTTATGCTTACAAAGTATTTTTTTGTGGCTCAATTAATTATTTCTCGTTTTCTTAGTAGTACCTACACGTATTGTTTTACGTTAGTTTTTCTTTTGTGGAACAATCGCAACATCAAATTTTAAAATTATAATCATGAGAAACATTTAAAGTTGATAATTTTAATAAGTATTAGAAGAAACACCAATCTGTGGTGGCTTCAACATCATAAAATAAAATAAAAACTTCAAAATTCATTTACATAATTAGATATAACTAGCTTTCCGCCCGCGGCTTCGCCCGCGTGGACTACACGACGTTATCCCGCGGGAATGAGAATTTGTTTTGGGATAAAAAGTAGCCTATGTTCCTTTCCAGGCTACAAAGTATCTGTGTCCCAAATTTCAACCAAATCTGTTTAGCTGTTTTGGCGTGATTGAGTAATCCAACCGCTTCTCAGAAAGTCCCCTTTATTTACTTTAACTTCTGCACAATCATACAAAAGCTACGTAAACTCTTGCCCTTTTGCACATTGTGGGTCGTGGCGGTTGTGACGTCACCAGTTAGCACGCACCGCGCCTCAGGAAATACGTCATTACCGCACCACGACGACTGTCCGCATTCGCGCCAGTAGGGGTGACAACATTAAGTTTTTAAAAGTTATTTTAATATTTAGTTTTTTGCATTCACAATGCAATTTTTATAAACGACTCCGTAGCTCAGTGGTTAGAGCAGTCGCCCGGAAAGCGAAAGGTCGTGGGTTCTGGGCTGATTGTGAGAAGGATCGATTTTTTATAAATACTTCATTTTTCATTTTTTTTAAGAGTTATATGAAGAAACTAGCGCTCCGCTGGCAACTTCGTCTGCGTGGATTCCTTTTTTACCCCTATAAAGGGAAAATTTCCAAAAATCCTCTCTTAGTGCTCGCTTGCACTCCTCAAGGAACATTCATGCCAAATTTCAGCTTCTTGCGCACAATAGTTTCGGCTGTGTAATGTCTGTCTGTCAGTCAGTAACACAAGCGTTCTACTATGTATATATCCTACTATCCTACTTAATATTATATTATTATATTATAAATGTGAAAGTTTAGATGTTTGGATGTTTGTATATTTGTTACTCAATTACGCCAAAACGGCTAAACGGATTTGGCTGAAATTTGGGACACAGATACTTTGTAGCCTGGAGAGAAACATAGAAATAGAAATAGAAATAATTTATTTCACACACAGCAATGCATGCATAAAAACGTATCATAACAACTAAAAAAAAAGACAAAACAAAGAACATAAATTAGTAAAACAGCTTCTAAGCAGCACTGCAGTGGTGAAAAAGTCCCCGGCTCAGCATAATGTCACGGCATGGCGACAGCACGACATTGCCATGACGCTGTTTTTCAGCCGGAGGCTACCGTATGTTTGAGTGACATAATTTAATTTGGTAATTGATTCATTGTACATAATTAAATAAAACAAAGCAAAAGAAATCAGGTAGGTACTTAATTAAAAAAATGTCATATGTTAATGTTATTAAATTAAATAATACACAATTATAATATATTATATATGAATGAATAATTAAAATAGAGAAGTATAAAGTAATATAATTTAAATTAATATTCCAATCGAATGCATCATCAATGTCAAATATTGATTAAAAAAATAACAATAATTATAACCATGAACATAGCAGACATAATAACAACGCAAATGTGAAGAAAATCGGTACTTAGTACCTCATGGTGTGTTGAGCTGAATAGACAGTAGAAATTTCCTAAGATTGGATTTAAAAGCAACCTTAGTCCTTGACTGTCTAATTGGCGGTGGGAGATTATTCCAGCATTTAGTCGCTAAGTACCGAAAGCTACCCCGGAAAGCAGCAGTTCTAAAGGCTACCTTTTATCCCGTAAAAATATCACATTCCCGCAGGATAACGTAGTGTAGTCCACGCGGGCGAAGCCGCGGAAAACTAGTAGTACCTAAATAAAAAATGGCAATGTGTAGTTTGATTTTGGAATTTCTAGCAAATATCATCAAGTAATTAGTCATTTAATTTTTTAGTTTTTTGCATTCATAATGCAATTCTTACATACTTATTAGAAAAAATCTTATTTAGAAAAAATCGACCCGTCTCACAACCAGCCCCGATGTTACTCGAATCGAACGACTCTGTAGCTCAGAGGTTAGAGCAGTCACCCGGTTAGCCAAAGGTCGTGGGTTCGAGTCCCATCGGGGTTGGTTGTGAGTAGTGATGTACCGTGCCCGGGCACGTTCCCAAGGACTGGAAATTTTGCCGGCAGCGTTGCCGGCAGTGTCCCAAAGTTCCCAGCAATATTCCCAAGCAGCATTTTGTAGATGAATATTTTACCATGCAAGACAATTTAAAATAAGACTTTAAAACTGTTTGAATATATTGAATTACGTAATAAATAGCCACCAACATCACAGGTAAGCACATATGAAATGAAAAACAGTTTGATATAAAATAGTCATACATTTTATTCAACAAACTAAGAAAACAAAACAAAATAATCTTGCCATAATTATTAACAAACTATAAAATTGTAAGACACAGAAGAAAAATACATTTTTTATTTATATAATTTAACAAAATGACAAAAAGTCTGCTGGGAATTTTGGGCAATATTCCCAATGTGCCCGGAAATTTCCTGGGCACATTGGGAGTGGAAAATTGCCGGCAGTGGCAATATTCCCAGGCGTACATCACTAGTTGTGAGACGGGTCGATTTTTTCTAAATACTTCATTTTCAATTTATTCTGATATTACTTACTTGAAATATTTTTTCTCTGGAAAAGAAAGAGGTGCTAAATGGTCACAATATTTTTTAAACAACAACATTGTATTGTAACATTGACAGCCCTACGTTGGTCAAATATTTATAGGTCGCCAGTGTCTTTGCGAGGTTTTTAGGGCACCCGGCAAAGCGCCGTGATTTATCATTTCAGCCGTTCACTTGAAAATATAACTTTAAGCTTGTACGTGGAATTTACAACCGGAATTTTGATGAGGTGAGCGTTTTTATATGGTTGAAGATAATGTTTAAACTAGAGGTGTGTTTTTCTGTACAAATTGGCAGTAAGTCATTGTCATTCAACAGTTCCAATGAATGAATGAGTGAATAAAGTGAACTGATTTAAGCAAAGGGTTACCCTTAACAGATAACTAAATAATAAATAATTAACGATTCCGTATTTATGTCAATTTGTATGAAAACTGTATCAGCGCCTCTAGCGGCGAGTAGCGCGCTTATGCAGTTTTCATACAAATTGACATATATACGTACTCGAAATAGTTTGCGTTTGCTTGACATAAAAACTTACACTCGGGGTACTGACGTAAGATCAGGGTGCCTACCATCAACTTCAGGACAGCGATTCAAAAATACCGCGATGCAGAATAGGTTCCTAAAATGAATTGCTTTCTTTCGTACTCTGACCTTCTAAAAACTGGATCGCAAATAAATTGCTAAATGTGAATGACCGAACGATTTGTGTCCTTATTTCTTCTCTTTCACTCGATTCTGTCATGCCCGGAGTGTGAAAGGGACGGGTATAACCTGCAGGTGTCATGTTAGCTTGGCCGAGTTCTAAGTCAAATAAGAGTTGATAACAGCTCAGCGGCTGTGAAATGTCATTGAATGATCACTGAATCGCTGCCATTGATATTAAGGCGATACTCGGAAAAATTATGCTAAAGCGAGATAGCAATGAGAAAACGACGCGCGCGGAAGCGAGACCGATTTTGCCGATTACGCAAAAAAAACACAAAATTACTTCGTATTCAAAAACTATAGCGATTTTTAAAAAAATGCTTCTATTCGATCCTAAATATTAGGTGGTACTTGGTGTCCACTAATTAAACCAATTTTCAATAGTACCTATATGTATCCCCATTTAAGAATAATCTTGATATTTCTTATTTTTAGAGGTATTTTTGAAAATAAAAAGTGTCGAGCCAAAATCATAAAATCGTGTTTCTGTAACTATACGGAACAGAAAACGTTGTCGCAATAGTTTTTACAAACTTTTATTTGACTTGCCATGTTAGTTAGTTAGTTATAGTTTGTTAATTAGTTAGTGGGGGACAAATCTTCCAAGCTTAATACAGGTTTGGTTTAGATGACAATAATATAATATTTAAGTACAGTCAGCAAAAAGCTTGTCATGAAAATTAAATTTTTATGGAAAACTTTCTTCATGCTAAGGGTACAGAATAAATAGCTATTTTTGCTCTAATAAGTATTCTTGGCAACTTCGTCTAAGTGCGATTATATATTCTGTATCTCTCTCTGATTAAAATGCGTTCCCTAGGGATCACTTTAAGCAATAAGTAGCCTCCAACGGCTACTATTACGGTAATATTAATTAAAATTATTCAGTGGATGAAGCGTGACAGTCAAACAGAATTACTCACGCATTTGCATTTGCATCACGCACTGATTTTTTCTTCGCGATTCGGTGGTTGGCCCCATATGAAAAATTGTATGTATTGATGGACACTATGATCACCTAAAATCTTTGTACTAATTAAAATTTACTGGTGTAATTATAACGGGTGTCCTAAAAGTAGGTATAGGATGATATGTCTCAATAAAACGCGAATGAATTGGAATTTCTTCGTAGTTTTATTTTATTTTAAAGAAGACTTGTACAATTTTATCTGAATAGCATATCTGCTAAATGACCGCCACGGGCATTTTTGCTGTGTGCAAGTTTTTCATGACACTTTCACACATTTCGCTGCTAATTTCACACATTTCGCTACTTATTTCACCAATAACTCGGCGAATATTTTGTCTATATTGTCTAAGTTTTGTGGATAGTTGGCGTAGACTTTATCTTTCACGTAGCCCTAAAAAATCCAGTGGCATCAGATGGCAAGCTCTCGGTGGCCATTTGACATCACATCTTCTTGAAATTACGAGATTTTTCGACCTTTCGACGAGTGTTTGTAATTGATCGTGAATTTTCGTTAAATATTTGTATAACTTCTATGCCCTGTTTTATTGTGTAACGCTCCACGATTAATTTTACATGTGTCAAGATGACGTATGTCAAATTTCAACCCGCCATTTTGAATATTTCGGAAATAGCGCGAAATTCAAATCCTATAACTACTTTTGAGACACCGTTTATAAAACTCTTGCGATACTCACTGACTGACTATTTGATTCCTTGTTTAGTTGAAAATTGTTTACTGTTTTAGGTAATAAGCAAAATTGTACTTAATTTAAGCGGCATTCTGTATTGTGATGGAAAGTAACCTTACTATTATGTGAAGGTCACTTTTCAAATTTGACGACTCTGTATAAGTTAAAACAGGGAGAAAAAAATAGCCCTTGGCGAGTTTCTTGCCGGTTCTTCTCGCTACAAGGTCTCCTGCCGTAGGATTTGCGAACCGATGGCGTAGCTTCATTGACGTTCATAAGTGTTGTTAAACAAACCTAAATTGAATAAACGATATTGAATTTTGAATTTTTTGAATTTTGACAACGCACAGACGACACTACTGTGCGCAAGAAGCTGAAATTTGGCATGTATGTTCCTTGGGGAGTATAGGGGAGCACTAAGAGAAGATTTTTGGAAATTCCCTCTGTAAGTAAGGAGGTAAAAAAGGGGGACACGCAGACGAAGTCGCGAGCGAAGCGCTAGTCTATAATAATAGGTCTTTACCTATGAAATTGCCGTTTTGTATGGAGATTTCTGTAATTAATTTTTTCCCATACTAACGTTTTTGTTATTATTTAACGACTAATATTATGTAAATTTACAAAATTTTACACAAGTATTTATGGACATTTTAACTACTAAATGACACATTCGTTAAGAGAAAAAAATTTTTTTTCTCTAAGTTACAACTAATAAAGTACGAAATTCTGGAAACAAAAATAGTCGTAACTTTCGGAATAAGTTTTTTCTATGTAAATAATCAAATATCGTGGTTATTAAATTATCAAAATTTGCTTGATACGGTCTTAATGTAACGCAATATTAAAGAAATTATATATTTCTAATATTATAAAAGTTATTAAGTTATATGTACAAAAGAAAAAAACGGCAATTTCATATGTAAAGACCTATTATAAGTACATGAAATAGCAGTATAATCATAACGTTACATTATATTTATTACAAAGGCACGCCACATAAATGAAAAGTACTTCCTGCTAATTTCAACCAAGCTCACAATGTATGAAGTAAAGCGATAAAACTTCCGTAACATTCTCAATTTACCGCATTAATTACTGCCTCGGGAGAAGATTTAATATTATATCCCTTCGACATTACTGAACTTTAATGATTCGAAAACAAGGGCTATTTTCGCTTGTACCGGATCGGTTGTTTAATCTGTAGGTAGATAAGGGCCTTTTATAATTAATGTTAATCTTTCGAACTTTGTGCAGCCGATTTTTATCAAAGAGTGCTCTTTGATAAAAATTAGTGAAAATTTTGTTTTAGTTACAAGTTATTGCCTGTTAATCAGTTCCCCGTAGCACGAAAAACGATCACTATCATATTTGGAAGACCACGCGGGAAAAACACAGTCGCAGTCCTCTGTAATAGTTCAATTTGTATTCGGCATCCATGCAAGAAACATGAATGTCCGCGCGATAAACGTCAAAAACCGTCGTTGTGACAATCACGTGACAATGACAATGACGTTTTTTGACGTGAATGTCAATGATATTAGGAGTTTAGTCACTAATACCAGATTTTTTACCATAAACCACTAACTTATATAAACAAATCATGTTTCTCAAGTTAAGCCAAAGCATTAAGTTGTCTCAATATTTCACGAGAGTGTAAAATGAAAGAAAATACTATAATAAACTAAGCGAAAAACAGTTTTTAAACTTTAAAAACTGTTTTTCGCTTAGTTGTACTTTTTTGACATTCTTTGATTTTCCCGTGTGGTCTTCATTTGTAATCAGGATCGTATTAGAAAGAGAGCAGCGCCTCTTTCGGTTGTATCATCATCATCATCATGTCAGCCGAACGACGCCCACTGCTGGGCATAGGCCTCCCCCAAGGATCTCCACAACGATCGGTCCTGCGCTGCCCGCATCCAGCGGGTTCCCGCGATCTTGACCAGATCGTCGGTCCACCTTGTAGGGAGCCTGCCCACGGAACGTCGTCCGGTACGCGGTCGCCATTCGAGAACCTTTCCGCCCCAACGGCCATCGGTTCTCCGCGCTATGTGTCCCGCCCACTGCCACTTCAATGATGCAATCCTTCGAGCTATGTCGGTTGTTTTAGTTCTCCTGCGGATCTCATCATTTCATCATTGATTCGATCGAGCAGGGAAGTACCAAGCATCGCTCTCTCCATTGCTCGCTGGGTGACTTTGAGCCTTCTTATGAGACCCATAGTAAAAGACCACGTCTCACTTCCATAGGTCATTACTGGCAACACACACTGGTCAAAAACTTTCGTCTTGAGACATTGAGGTATTTCGGACGCGAATATATGTCGGAGCTTCCCAAACGCTGCCCATCCGAGCTGGATTCGACGAGAGATCTCTTTCTCAAAGTTGGACTTACCTAACTGGACCGTCTGTCCTAGGTAAACATAGTGGTCAACAACTTCGAGTGTAATGTTCCCAACATTAACTGGAGCGGGTGCAACATGGGCATTGAACATGATTTTCCTCTTGTCCATGTTCATCTTAAGACCCACTCTTTGCGAAGCATTACCGAGATCTTCGAGCATTGTGTTCAGGTCTTCCAAGGTCACAGCCATAAGAACTACATCATCGGCAAACCGTAGGTGTGTTAGGTACTCGCCATTGATGTTGATGCCGTATCCTTTCCAGTCTAGCAGCTTAAAAATATCCTCCAACGCAGCTGTGAACAGTTTGGAAGAGATGACATCTCCCTGTCTCACACCTCGCTGTAGTTGGATAGGATTAGAGCTCTGGTTCTGTAATCGGACTGACATGGTGGCGTTTTGGTATAAGTACCTCAGCACCTCGATATACCTGTAGTCTATTTGGCACCTCTGGAGAGACTGCAGCACTGCCCAAGTCTCAATCGAATCAAAGGCTTTCTCATAGTCCACGAACGCCAAGCAAAGTGGCAAGTTATACTCTTCGGTCTTCTGTATAACTTGCCGCAGCGTATGAATGTGGTCTATGGTACTGTAGCCTTTCCGGAACCCGGCTTGTTCGGGAGGTTGGAAGTCGTCGAACCTGCGAACGAGACGATTCGTAAGTATCGGTTTTAAGTATCGGCTTACCGCCCGCTCTCAGAAGCTCTGTTGTGATTCCGTCATCGCCCGCCGTCTTGTTGTTTTTAAGCTGCTTGAGAGCCATTCTAATCTCGTACAGGCTGACGTCCGGGATATCTTCGGTATGGTGTCGGGTAAGCTTGGCTCTAGGGTCTGTAGCCTTGCTTTCAACAGGTGTTTGTGTGGAATATAGCTGTCCATAGAAACTCTCAATCTCCCTCAGGATTTCGGGTGTTGACGAAATGAGGGTAGCAACCTTCCTCAGTTTTCAGCCTCGTCAATTGACTTTGCACGATAGACAGATCTCTCGCGAACACTTTGGAGCCTTTGTTCCGCTCAATGGCTTCTTTAATACGCTCGGTATTAAATTGGCGAAGGTCGCGCGTGTTATGTATCAGCCAAGTACTGGATGGAATGGAATGTGCTGATGCTGCGTCTGGACCGAGGCGCTGGCGATACGATGCCCGCCGAGAAGAGCAGATTCGATCGGGAACTCTCACCATTCACTTGTCTTTAATTTTATTGTTTAAATAAATACTAATAATACAACATTGTAAAAGTTGAATTAAATATTCTTTTTAAAAATATAAAGTTATTACTTCATTCCATAATTGGCGCAGTCTTGTGGATTAATGAATTATCGAAATTCGTTGAAACCTACGGAAAAGTGTACGGAAAATGTGGAAAATCCAGGCCATCATTCTGTAAGTGCCAAATCCTTAATATTTCCTTCCTCTACATTTTTATTGTGTTTAATATTGTGTTATTTTATGTGACTGTGACTAGGAAAATTACAGACAAAAATAGCTTTAATTTTCCATAACGTAGTGATTTTAAAATAAAATACATTTTTATAAAAATAATAAAGTACGGATATTGATTTTGATTGTTTTGCAAGATGGAACTTAATGTGTTTAAACAAGCAATATGCTTTGTTCCCGAATTTGAGGGAAATCCAAATCAATTACATAAATTTATTTCGACATCAGAGGCTATTTTAACTCAATACTATGATGGAAACCAACCTGATTTATTCCAAAATCAGATGGTTTTGTTTAGTATTTTAGGAAAATTAAAAGGAAAAGCCGAGGAAGTTGTCAATATAAACGGCGCTTCCACTTGGACGGAAGTCAAAACCGTATTATTGCAACATTTCTCCGATCAAAGGGACGAAAATTCTTTAACTTGCGATTTAGTAAACCTCAGACAAGATAATTGTAGTGCACAAGAATTTTATGATAAATGCATGCATATGTTAAGTACTATTATAAATTATGTGAATTTGCATGAGGCCGATGCGACGGTAAAGCAATGTAAACGCGAATTTTTTAAGTCACAAACGTTGAAAACATTTTTAGCCGGTTTAAAAGAACCTCTTGGCTCTACAATTCGAGCAATGAGGCCCAATGATTTACCTAGTGCTATTCAAATGATAAAGGAAGAGGAAAATATTTCGTATTTACAAAATCGTAACAAATCATTTAATAACCAAAATACAAGTTTCTTTAAAAATCAACAGTCGCATCCACCTCAGACAAAGAATAACAATATGCCAAGATCTTTTCAGCAAAACGCTCTACCATTTAAATTTCGCCAGTTTAATAATAATTTTAATAACGCTAATCGTTTCAATTATGGTCAAAACAGGCAAAATTCTTATTTTAATAATAATAACCCATTTAGATCCCCAAGGCCACAGTGGCCACAGTTCAATCAAAAGTTTTCTCAAAACAGACCTAATTTCCCCGTTCAAAGAAATAATAATTATATGCAAAATTCTCCACGGAATTCAGCACCTCAACCGATGAGCGGTATATCTTATCAGTCGAGAAACATCCCGTTGCGACCTATGAATAATAACAATAATAATCACTTCCAACCGTTAGGTAGAGACCCAAACTTTATTTTTGAAGAATTAAATTCACAAGAAACAAATGTTCAAAATCACGATTATAACATTGAAAATATAAGAGAAAATGACTCATTATCCCAAAATAATCCAGATATGTCTGCATTCCAATATCCCGAAAACTTAGAAAACTCGGAGCAATCTCAAAATTTTCACGAAGTTCTGGAAAACCCCAACTTAACATAACTGAAATAAATGTTCATATGAAACGTGAGTTACCGTTTATACAAATACGGAACCCGCCACTTAAATTACTCATTGATACCGGAGCGAATCAGTCTTTCCTATCACCGGAAGTAATAAAGAAATTTTACCCTAATTCAAAACTTAATTATGAACCTTTTACGGTAACTAACTTGCATGTTACCACGGAAAATAAATATTCGATTGATATTCCGACATTTCCGGAATTCAAGGAAGAATCTATGTCTAAATTCTATATTTACAAATTTCATAATGTATTTGACGGATTGATTGGTTTAGATATGCTAGAAAAATTACAAGCGAAAGTCGACTTGTGCAACAAACAGTTGATAACAACGAATGCTATAAATAGAATTCATATGTTACAGTCAGGTGTTACAAACCTTTTCGAAGCTTTAGTTCGTGCCAAAAGCAACAAACATGTAAAGCTACCTGTATCAATTAAAGAAGGCGATATCTTTGTTCCCGAAACATACATAAATCAATGTTATATACCAAATATAGTCACAAAAGCTGTACAAAATTACGCATATGTAGAGATAAAAAATCCGACATCAAATGATATAATAGTGAGCCTTACACGTCCGTTATTAGTTCAATGCTTGAACAGTAATTTTAATATACATAACTTCGAGTGTACAACCGCTGCGAATGATATCGACATAGAGTCCTTGATTAGGACCGAGCATTTGAACCGCGAGGAAAAAGGAAAACTTATACAATTGTGTAAAAAATATAAAGACGTTTTTCATACAGAAAATGAACCCTTGACCTTTACAAACAAAATTAAACATAATATAAAAACTACCGATGAGGAACCTATTTTCGCAAGAAATTATCGTTATCCTGAAATACATCGTAAAGAAGTCACAGAACAAATTAAGAAAATGTTGAAACAAAACATAATCAGGCCTTCCGACAGTCCATGGTCATCACCTATCTGGATCGTCCCTAAAAAAGCAGACGCATCCGGAAAAACTAAATGGCGCCTCGTCGTCGACTACAGAAAACTAAATGAAAAATCAATTTCAGATAGATATCCTATACCAAATATAACAGATATTCTAGATAAATTAGGACGCAGTCAATATTTCACAGTTTTAGACTTATTTTCCGGATTTTTCCAAATAGAACTTAACCCCCAAGATATTCCAAAAACAGCGTTTAGTGTCGATTGCGATTACAGAGGTCATTATGAGTTTTTACGCATGCCCTTCGGGTTAAAAAATGCCCCAGCTACCTTCCAACGGGTTATGGACTCGGTACTACGCGGCCTTGATAACGTTATGATATATATGGATGATATTATAATATATAGCGTATCTTTAAATGAACATATTTCGAACATAGAGGCAGTTTTTCAGAGACTACGAGAGGCAAATTTAAAGTTACAACCAGATAAGTCAGAATTCTTCACAAAAGAAACGTCATTCTTAGGCCATGTCATTACCCCAGACGGCGTAAAACCCGATCCTAAAAAGATCGACGCCATTATCAATTTTCCGATTCCGAAAACGCAAAAAGAGATAAAATCATTCTTAGGACTACTTGGTTACTACCGAAAATTTATATCAAACTTTGCTCATATAACTAAACCCTTAACTAGATGTTTGAAAAAGGGCGCAAAAGTAGAATTGACTCCGCAATATATTAATTGCTTCAAATTATGTCAACAAATTTTAACTAACGATCCCGTTTTACAATACCCAGATTACTCGAAAGAATTTAATCTGCGCACAGATGCGTCGAACGTTGCGATCGGGGCTGTGCTGTCTCAAGGTCCCATAGGCTCTGATAAGCCCGTCGCCTACGCGTCACGAACTTTGAACGACAGCGAGTCTAACTATAGCACAATTGAAAAAGAATTGTTGGCCATAATTTGGGCCACAAAATACTTCAGGCCATATTTATATGGACGGAAATTTAACGTTATTACAGACCACAAACCATTACAATATTTGTTTAATATGAAAGAACCTAACTCTCGCCTCGTCCGATGGCGCTTAAAACTAGAGGAATTTGAATATAGAATCATTTATAAAAAAGGAAAATCCAACGTAAACGCCGACGCCTTATCGCGAATTCAGATACAAAATAACGATATTTTACCTATAATAAACACGGATGATGAAGAAATCGGAGAACAAAATGCATCAATTATTGTTAATCCGCCCACGGTAATGCCGGAGCTTTCAAACTTAGATGACGTTATGACTGTACATACAGAACAGGAAAACCCGATATTGGAAATTCCAATTTCTGAAAACGCCATAAATTCGTGTAATAATCAAATATTTATTTATTTTGTTCACCACTCTCCTTCAGAAACCGTAAGGTCTGAAATTTTTCCAAATAAACATCGAATCGTAGCTCAAATATCCGAAAATAATCTCAAACCGGAAATAATAACTCTATTTAAGGAATTTATTCGACCACAAATAAAATACGGCATTTGGTTATCAAATACATCCCATTTAGAATTTATTACAAAAATATTACAAGAAACCTTTACTAATTCCGCATTCAAGTTAACATTTTATAAACTAAAATTAGAAGACGTAATTGATAGAGATCGCCAATTTCAGATTGTAAAAAATTACCACGAAGGCAAAACAAATCACCGAGGTATTCAGGAAGTGGAACAACGTATAAAAAGAACTTATTATTGGCCGCAGTTAACTAAATTTTTAACAGATTACATAAATAATTGTGATATATGTCAAACTAGTAAATATGAGAGACATCCTAATAAACAAGCATTTCAAATTGTTCCAATTCCAGAAAAACCGTTCGAAGTATTGCACATAGATACTCTAACAGTACAAGGTCAAAAGTTTCTAACAATTATAGATACATTTTCAAAATACGCTCAAGCATATCCTCTCGAAAGCTTGACCGGTGTGTGCGTACTTAACGCCTTAACGACGTTCATGACTCATCACGGTTTACCGTTGAGTATTGTCGCTGACCAAGGAACCGAATTTAAAAACTTACCAATTAAAGAGTTTGCACAATTACATAAAATAAAATTACATTTCATCAGCGTCAATAACCCACAATCGAATGGAGCCGTAGAACGCCTTCATTCGACTTTGCTTGAACATATTCGAATTTTATCAAAAACACGTTCAGAATTAAATACTAAAGAGCTAATGTTATATGCAATACTTGGCTATAATAACTCTATACATTCCATAACAAATAAAAAGCCCATAGAAATTATAAACGGACATATAAATAATAGAGACCCCTTCGATATAAATGTTGAGGCAACTTGTTTACAAAATTATGTAAACCAACACAAGGATCTTACATCTACCTTATATGCTAAAATAAATCAAAGTTTACAGGAAAAACAAACAAAAATTATGTCAAAACATAATGAATCCCGAAAAGAGCCCGAAAGTTATTTAGAAAATACACAGTTTTATACTAAAAATCCCCTTGCTTTGCGGCACAAAACAAAACCGCGATATGTTACACGTAGAGTTATGAAAGACTTAGGTATTAAGGTGTTAGATAGTAAGAATGTTAGTTATCATAAGAGAAATATCAGGAAACCATTGAAAAATCAAATGCAATTTCAGAGCGCTGACGCCGGTGCTGGTCCTAGCACATCACATCAGCCTGACCCCGTTGACCAATAATCCTGGTATTTTACCATTTAAATTAGGAATCTGTAAGTTAGAAAATTATAAACATTCATTTATCCACTATTATGATCTAAGTTTATTTAATAAATATATAAGTAGTATAGATACACATTTAAGTACACTGAATGGTTATATTAGCACATTCGATGCTAATTTAATCGAAGATTCTTTTGTCATTCGACAAACGCTATTAGATAAGTTAGAGTTAGTATATACTAGGTATAAGTCTTTACGTCATCATAGTAGAGTTAAGAGAGCCCTGATTAACGGCCTTGGTTCCGTTATAAAAAGTATCACCGGAAATTTGGACCACGAGGATGCTATTAAATATAATACAGCGATTTCTATTTTGCAAAATAATCAAAAACATATTTCTGAAAAAATAAATTCCGATATAAGCCTAAATTATGAAATTTTAGAGTCATTTAACTCTACCATTTCAACTATAGCAGTAAACCAATATAAAATCTACCGTAAAATCAATGACATTATGACTGAAATTAATATGACAAACTATAAACTAACCGACTATATCAAGATGAACAGTTTATTTACTTTATTAAACAGTAATCTCGATACATTGTATGAAACATTAACTTCCATAGACAACGCTATAGCTTTCTCTAAATTACATATTACCCATCATAGTATATTATCTATAGAAAACATTGAATATATGTATAGTATTTTAAAACAAACCTATAAACCCCAACAACTGTTATTTGATGAACATACTGACTATAGAGACTTCTACGACTTGATAGAGAGCGGATCTTATTATACCGGTAACACTTTAGTATTTGTCTTAAAAATTCCTATCATGTATATTGATATGTACGATTATTATCACCTATACCCTACTCCTACATATAACCACACTATACTTATCCCTTCCCAACCTTACCTGGCCATGAACAGTGATAGCTATTGGTATATGGATGAGGAATGCAATAAATTCAAGAACACATATTACTGCAAAAACAAAAGCTTCACGAAGACGCAAAACCACGACGATTGCTTCTACTCCTTGATCCTGAAACAGAAAATAACATATAAATGTACATATATCAAACACAATATAACATCAGAACTTATAGACCAAATAGATGATTATAATTACCTGATTACCTGCCCGACCGTCACCAAGATAAACACCATATGTACCGAAGAAAGCTTCACCTCGATACAAGGCACTTACCTGGTAGAGATTCCTAAAGGATGTAAACTTATTACTGAAACGAATAGTATCCAGAATTCTGAAAATAAATTACGAGGTCATCCTGTAAAGCTGCTGTCATTTGAGTTAGCAAACATTACTATCAAAAACACGAACCAACCACTGAAACTGGACGAAATACATATGAATAAACTTTACAAATATAAAAGTTTACTTCTACAAGAAAAACCTTTAATTTTGGAAACTACACATTCAACAGAACATTTCTATTGGACGACACCATTATACATCATTATATTCATCATACTTATATACTATGGATATCTGAAATTTATAAATAAGTACAGATCTACACAAGAACCAGAAGCCGCCGTAGAGATGACAACGAGCCAGCCCTTTTTTACAAGAAATTGAAAAAAGGGACTTCCTTCCGGGGATGGAGGTGTTATGTATCAGCCAAGTACTGGATGGAATGGAATGTGCTGATGCTGCGTCTGGACCGAGGCGCTGGCGATACGATGCCCGCCGAGAAGAGCAGATTCGATCGGGAACTCTCACCATTCACTTGTCTTTAATTTTATTGTTTAAATAAATACTAATAATACAACATTGTAAAAGTTGAATTAAATATTCTTTTTAAAAATATAAAGTTATTACTTCATTCCATAATTCGCGTCAAAGACTTAGATATCTGTCTATTAAGCTGTCGATAACGATGGGCATCCGCTGAGTTCTGCAGCTTCATTTCGTGTCTCTGATCCATGAGTAGGAGAGTCTGACTGGAGAGTTTCTTCAATTTGGGACGGCGGGTTTTATAGTACTTAGACCCTACCGTGCAGACAGTATCCACCACCTTGTTGTATAGATCGTCCACGTCTATGCTGTTCTCAAGGGCTTCGAAGCGGTTTTGAAGCTCGAGCTGAAAGCACTCGGGGTTTTGAATTTGAGCTGGTATTGGTCGGAGCGTGGATTTTATCAGTCGCGATCTTTTGAGCTTGAGATCGATTGTATAAGGAACAAAATTCAATAGATATTTGACAGCACCACTTTGACTTTGTTATAGAGGTCATTGACTTTGACGTGCGTTTAAAGTGCGCGCCAGATACTTAGGCGTCCAACACACTGCCTCCGGTTTCCGCACTACCGGACGGAGATGCGGCGTGATTTTTCATACACTGTGGGTTTTGTATGCACATCAAGATTGTACAACCATAGTTAAGAAGCGCACTAACACAAACCGGAGCATCGTGCGGTGCAGTGTGGGATCCGCCTTATGTCTGCGCGAGGTCAAAATCGAATACCTACTTAATCTATTAGAAAAAATTTCCTTAGAACAAAAAATGTACTGTAACTAGCGCCAAGAACGCCCCAGTCGCGCGCAGAGTTATCTGACACACGCCCGAATTCTCAAACGCAAATCATCTTTGGGAGAGCGTCTCAAACATCATGGCATCTCTTTCATACGTTTGACATTTAAAGTGACAGGGCGATGTTTGAGACGCTCCCAAAGATAAGTAGCGTACGAGTATTCGGGCAACAGACTTCTAGTTTAGAGTTCGCGCCACATAGGTAATTATAACTTGGCATTTGTCAGAGGGCGCTGATCGCCGTGGTCGGTCGGAAAAATAAGCCTTATTCCCATGTCATAAATTATACTGTGGCCTGTACTATTATCTTTGAGTATACAAAACACTTATAAAGATCGACAATCTTTCCTGTTTTGGTGACAGCGGCGCTATGTATTTTTTTCTCCTTTTCAGCGCAGCGCAGCGCTATGGTTGGACAACAACTTGACATTAAAAAAAACACGTTAGTTCCAGTTTTTGGCCAACGGAACAGAAAACGTTTAACGAACTGTCGTACACTGTTTCGTGCTTCGGCTACAGTAATATTAATCAAAATTAATGTATAAAAATGACATTAAGTAGTGAGTTGGTACATGCTGCCATATCCAAGAGTGTCAAGCTTCCTGTCCCGTTTGTTCCACCGTCGGAGACCCTCCCGTCCTGGACACGAGTTACCATGGCCTGCCTGGAAGTCACTAAATAGACTCCGGACGATGGTCGGCCGCAATAGGGACAACCTGTCCAGGTGGGGATTCTTGGTCGACGCGGACTTAGCGTGTAGGTAGTGCTGTAGTGCTGTTACTCAGACGATGGAACATCTGACATCGTGTCCCGCCTGTCTAACCAGCTGCACGTGGGAATAAATAAATAAATAAATAATAAATCTTTTATTTCAATACCACATTTTGTTACAAATAAACATGTAGGCTCCTTCTGGTAAGTGTAAAGACACCTGTATCAGAAAGAAACCACTCTTCCAGGTCATGGGTTTCTTATGGTATGTAAGGTTTTATAATTATTTTAATACAATTTAAAATAAATTATGTATGTGTGTAGTTTGTGTGTGTGCGTGTGTGTGTGTGTGTGTGTGTGCGTTAGTATATACGTGGGTGCATGTGTGTTTATGTATGTTTGTATCTGTGTATTTCTATCTATTTTTAATAATACTACTGGGTACATCCTATATAGATATAAATATATATACATTGCTTTATTCATTATATATTAAAATTTAGTAGCCCTTCTGTCATATCATTTTAAAGTCTTAAGCCATATTGTAACCTTATGTTTGCATTCTCGGTAGGTTAATGGGTAGATACTAAGGGTTTTGTTAATGCGGTTATAAATGGTGGAAGAAAGATGTACACACTGATTACGCGCAAAACTTGTTTTTGTACGTCGTATTTCTGCTACTACATCTTTCCTTCTTCTGCTTGTAAATGGATGGAATGGAATGTAAATGGAATACCTAATGGAGGCTACCAATGCTGCGATCCGCGTAGCCGAACTTTGGTCCGACATCGTTTAGGTTTTGGTTTGCTATCGACTCGTTAGAAGAAGAAGAAGCCATATCCAATGTCAGAAAGATTAGAAGTAAGTATCTAAATATTCGTAGTCGCTAAAAATGTTGTTGCTACGGAGAATCTACGAGATTACTACGGCGTAGTCAGTAAATTTGATAATGTACCGTGAAATATTGACCAGCAATTTATTGAGATTATTTTTACTTTTTTTCGTATTCACAATGCAATTCATGTTATTGAAAATACTAAAACTAGCGGATCCTCGCGGTTTCACTTGCGTGGTACCCGCTCCCGTGGGAATATCGGCATAAAATATAGCCTAATGTCACTCGGGAAGAATGTAGCTTTGTAACGGTCCAAGAATTTTCGAAATCGGTCCAGTAGTTTCGGAGCCTATTTGATGCAAAAAAACAATCAAATCTTTCCTCTTTATAATATTATAATAGGTAGATATAGATGAACTAACTCTGACCACTGACGACGACTTCGTAGCTCAGTGGTTAGAGCAATCACGTGGGTTCGAGTCCCATCGGAGCTAGTTTAGAGACTATAAAATTTTTGACGATTCATAAGCATTAATTTTATTTAATCTATATGAATATAGTAGATTGTACAACAAGTGCATAAAACATACCATTTTACCGGCGAGGATGGATAGTCAATTCGAGGGTAAAATGGGTTTTATGTACGAGTTATACACTCTGCTTTTCACTTCGAGTGTAAGGAAAATAAATTACAATATTGCAAAAAGAAAAAATAAAGACTTCGCCATATTGGCGGGAAAACTTTCTTTTTCTTTTTTTTATACGTGGAAGTGGCAGCACAGTTACTTAGGATAGATCGTAGTCCATAATGCTCTTGAAATACTTATTTCTTACAAAACTCATAAATTTTGCCTAGTTTTATTTATTTAGTAATTTAACATGGCTTATGTACAAAATTTAAGAAACAGAATGAAACAACAAGTTTATTTAACGAAGTTTAATTGCGTGTGTGACTGTTTACCTGACGACCTTTGTCTTAGAATCTGTGACATAGACGAAGATTTTACTTTATGCACTAGAGCATAAAAAGCGTCTTTATGCAGCCTATACCCAATATAAACACGAACTTTACGAGCATGAGAAGTGAAAAAAAAATTATGACTATGACTTTCTAATACCTATCATTTTCAATAATTTTCATTACTTAACATATTTTCAGATGATTTTAAGAGGAGCCCGTGGCGCTCGGATTGCGATCGTTGAGGATAAGCTACTTTCGCAATGGTCGGTCACGGGATGGATGGCCAAAAACTTTTCATCTCGAGCTCCTCCGTGCTTAGAAAGCCATTTTATTTAAAAAGTTGAGCTTGATTGACTGTATTTGTGATGTTATTTGGATTAGACAGTATTTATCTAGGTTTCTGTATAAAAAGAAATCCAAAATATTTACCTAATAAAAAATAAAGCCCATTACATTTTTCTATAGCGATTTTCCATACATAACTGTTCCGCAATTAGCATTTATTTTTAATTGGGTAAGTGTTTATAGGATAACTTTTTTAATGGAAACCGAGATAACCGAAACCGAACCGAAACGACAATAAAAGATATTGTCTTAATCCGAAAACCATTACAAGTACAGTCACTCATGCTCAAATTTAAAATTATTTTGGTATTACGTTTACTGTATGGGAGACCGACGCGTCGCAGGCCACTTAATACCCACTAATGGGTTGTTCTAGCAACAAAACAGAGAGACAGCCTTACTTTTCTCATTAACGATATCTTCGGATAAAGACATGACTTGTAAATATATCTTGCAGTAATTTACCCTCCCTTCGGCAAGTTAACATACAAAAATGTATCAGGCTTCCCAAAGGATGTTGTTAATGGTAACAGCCGCGGGCAGGGATCATACATAAAATAAATTAACTGTTTGTTCGTTACACAGTGATGTTGAAGGCAGTATGACAGGTTGAAAAATATGATTACTTCTTTTCAAGTGGATTGCAATATTCGACGATTGCACGATTGACGTGACGACATTTTAGTAGTAAGTATGTATTATTATTTATATTATATGCATAGTGTATGTAACCTCTGTATTGCTTATTGATTAGAATTATTCTCTTTAATGAATTAAATATTTTTAATACATTTGATAGTTTTGTTCCTGTAAAACCACGGTGCACTATTTCACTTCTTAATGAATTGTTCAACAACCATAATTCTATAAAATGATGTGAACTAGGTGCAATGGCAACGCAATGAATCTACAATATTCGACGTGTTTTTTTTTATGTGGGGATAGTTTGGGAGGCAGCTAAAGAGTGGCTATAGGCTACCTTTTTACCGCAAAAATATCACATTCCCGCGGGATAACAGCGTGTAGAGCCGCGGGCGGAAGGCTAGTCTACAATATGTACCTCTGGTTGAGCTTAAATGCAATTTTAATCACATACTTAAGGCACGCTTACACGGGCAATTAAAATTGCGCAGTTCCTGTCAATCCCCGCTAAATAGGGTAGAGACACCAAAGAGTGCGTTTACAAAAGAGTACGCGTTACCAAAGAGTACGCGTTACCAAAGAGTACGCGTTACCAAAGAGTACGCGTTACCAAAGAGTACGCGTTACCAAAGAGTACGCAGTGTGTTTAGTACGTTTAGTCAGATCAACAAGGATCATTGGCACTTGAATGACATTTAACAGGATCGCTAGTTGATTTAATAGCTAGAGGAGGGTTAGTTTTGATTTCGACAGCTTGCCAAAAGATCCTTGCAATGTTTAACTCAAGGAGATTCTACAAGGAAATTGGAGTTTTCAGCCAGAATAAAAAGTGTACCCAGCAAATTTGACATACTACGTAGTGGCTGTCTGTTGTATCATATGACCATACATTATATATGTATATATTATTATTATATACATTATATGTTTCAAAGAGTAGGTGAGACGGAAGACACCCACAGTCTACAAAAAAGAGTTAGTACTACTATCTCCAGTTTCTTTGGTTAAATCTCCTTGGTTTAAATACTCAACGCACTGCGTACTCTTTGGTAGCGCGTACTCTTTGGTGTCTCTACTATAATATGTCGTCACGACCAGATCAAAATGTAAGCAAACAAGGTACTTTGTGGTAGCAACCTGTTGCAGAGATACGGCCACACAATACCACGAAATATGGAGCAAAATCGCTCCACATACTTGCTCCAGATTGATCCCATTACAGTTGCAAGGCAATTATTACGAAAAAAATACCCATGTACGTGCGCTTTTATACGTTTTATTATTAACCTTTATCGAAGCATATGCCGAGACGATAAGAAAGAATACAAGTAACAAGTAAATTTTCTACTACATTATTGGTGTATAATAATACTGTAACAACCTTACTGACGTTATTTCTACCCTTTACTTTGACTTGACATTCAAACCACAATAATTCTGGGTTTGTTTGCGATTCATATAATTGTTTGAATTTCTTCTCTGTTTGTTTTGGCTTTTATTAATATTCTCGCATGTTGGTTCGTCAGTTCGTTGGTTTATATAAACAGAAGAAATTTAAAAGTATTGGATAAACAACTAGGTGTTATTGTTGATCGAAGGTTTAAACAAAGGAAATTACATAATTTGGTTACTAACACATTTTCACATTGTCCTACGCGATGCGATGCGACTCGACGCGAAAATATTAATGTAGTAGTATAGTTATACCTAGTAGTAGTTATTCAGTCAGGGCCCCGATCGTGGTAATTCTATGACGCATTAGTCAAGTGTAGAGCGCCACAAACTTTTCTGTTCCGGTGGCCAAAATGTGAAACTAACGTGTTTTTTTAAATGTCATTTTGTTGTCAAGTTGATGTCCAACCATAGCGCTGCTTGCAGCTGAAGGTCTAAGAAGTCAGAACCGGTTAAATAGCAACAAAAAAAAGTACCAAAGACGTACAGTGCTCGTCAGATAAGTCTGCGCGCGGTAAAAATCAAATACTAATCTTTTCTATAACATTAGAACAAAAAAATACACTATAACTAGCGCCAAAAACGCGCCAGTCACGCGCAAAGTTATCTGACACACACTCTAGCGCCGCTGTCTCCGGAACAGAAAAGATTGTGCCACTGTACGTGCAGTTGACGTGCAAAACCGTTTTTGACAGTGCGACAACCTTTTCTGTTCCGGTGATAATCTTTGGAACTAAAACTGTTTTCATACGACAGTCTATTTTGACAGGTAATTTCGTATTGCAAGTGGTTCCTCTGTCACGGATGTCATCGCATCAGACAGGATTGTGGGACTATAGGTTTGCGTGACGTGTGCGTCGTTATGTCATTACGGCAATACGAAGTCAAACGTCAAGACGCAAACGTGATCAAGACGCGCTGCATAGAATTACGGCGATCGGCCCGCAGGCGGGATCCCGTCGCGTAGTCGCAGTCTACGCGAGTCGTGATCCCATCTGAGGCCGCTTTTTAAGGCTGGCATTCCCCGAAATAGGGTATTTTAAATTACGGATTACTCGCAAATCACAAGTACTTGAAATTTGGAAAAAATTAATGTTATTTTACAGTTATTTATCTAGTGCTTACGGCCGGTTTTTTTTTCGATTGGTGATATTTTATTGTGTCAAATAAAATTCCAAACATCCGTCTGATCGTAATCCAAATATCCTTACTTGCAGTACACTTGGTTTTAGTTAATGAAAAATATACAAAAATAATTGTCTTTGAATAGCCGAGGGATTCCGGCCGTCATAAGTTTAAAATTTTGATTATTTAATTTTTAATTGAATTTTAAGTGATTTTCGATTCGCGGGGCGCTCGCGAGTTCACAGTTCACTGCCGGCTGCCGCTGCGTCCGCGTTAAGTGTTTAGCGCGCGGCCGAAGCAAGCGTTATCGTGCCTATTTCGGTCGGTAATCATCGCCTTAATGGACACCGGACCGGCGCGTGATATTCTTGTCTCTGTTTGGCGTTACGTCGATAATAAAGAGGAATATATCGCGTCGTTCGGTCTGATGTCCGATGAAAATAACGTCCGTCAGCAACCTGCCTGACGCAGCTTACGCCCTTATCGCATCGCGTGTGACTAAGGGGATATTACATTAACTAATATCTGTGATCATTTAAATGATCATATATTTGATCCAATGTAATTGACTATTATAATTAGTCGAAAAATGAATCATATGTCTATATTACAATATCCAATATCATTAACTCGTAGATCTATGATCCAATAAATGATCCGATAAATGATAGTGTAATATGCCCCTAATAGATGCGCGCAAACTGAATTAAGGTCACAGCACGACACCGGAAAGGGATCGACACCGTATCGCCTTTCGCCTCGCCGTCAACCAGGCGTCAACCTAACGCAAGCACGTAACCAAACCGGATCAGCGTCGGTACGTCGGCTCGGCTACGGCTAGGCGATGCCGCGCTTACGGCTAGGCGACGCCGCGCTTACGGCTCGCCGCACAGTGGTTCCATATAAAAAAATAAAAAAAATGAGAGAAAAAAATGATAAAAAAAAATTAAGAAAAATAATAAAAAATTAAGAAAATGCCAAAAAAATTAAAAAAAAATGGGAAAAAACGGTTTTGGCCACTTTTTGCTCTAAAAGTTTTCTGAAACACTTTTAGCCATTTTTGATAAAGGCAATTAAAATAAGGTATTTTAAGGTAATAATAACAATCGTTACAATTCCTTATGTCATAAGATTTTTTTACAATAAATTCCATTTTCTGTTTGAAAAAATGTTTTGTATGAAAATTTTAAGAAATTTGTTTTGGATGAAATACTTTATAAACCTTTGTTTTTAACAATCATTTGTTGTTTTGCAATTGACTGGTTTTTAGCGCATTAGAATATATTGATTTTACCTGGCTTTGGTTTTGATTTTTCGCAATACTTACAAAAGTTTAACTATCAGTAAGTGGCCACACATTGTGTCTAATATAAAAAAAAACTTTTTTACTTTTATAAATTTGAAAAATGTACCTTTAAAGGTAGATAAATTATCTATAATTTAAGATATAACTTGTGTCTTAAATACCTAAGACCATTTAGTACTTAGTGCTTAAAAGTCGAAAAATCCTTAAATTGGCCACAAAGGGTACCTCTGCCCTACATACTATAATTTCATTTTAAAAATGTATATAACAGTGACGGTTTACTAATTAATTTAGTTTAAATAAAAACTAGCGAGCTGCCTCGGTTTCGCATAAATAAATCGCTCTCTTTCAACATATTTTTAAGAAACTTAAAATTAAATTCAGTAAATACTTAAAACAACTTATAAGTTTCCCAAAATCCTGCTGCATAGCCTACAAAATATGAATGTTTTAAATGGCTGAGCGTGCAACTTGTGCAGACTGGAGTCAAAGTAAGTTTAAGTTATATCAACATAACTTAGACGTGGCTGCAATGTGATATTTATAGGTAAGCGGTGGAGAACTAAGATTTTGTTTTACTACTTTAATAGTTCAGTAGTGGGGAAACTTTATCGGTAAAGTGACATTGAAATAAAAAACAGAGTGTTTTAAAAATATTGACATTGATTATTTTGTAGAAAATATCGCACCATCTCACAACTAGGTCCGATGGGACTCGAACCCACGACCTATCATTGTCCAGGTGGATGCTCTAACCACTGAGCTACGGAGTCGCTGGAAAAGGCGTCGAATTTATCCAATAGTACTAACGCGCTGATACTCGAAAGAAATACCTTTTCACATATTTAACAAAGTTGTGAGACCGATAGATATTTTCTAATACATAATTTTTTATATTTTCAATAATAAAAATTGCACTGTGAGTGCAAAATGTAATACGTATTCTACATTTTTATTAAGAGTGAAAATTGTAAAATTTCATTTATTTCCTTAATTTATTTGCCATTCCCGATAAGTCCTGTCAAAGTTTTTATTATCAAGTTGAATACTAAAACAATCCTTTTACTCACCGGAAAATCTACACAGAAAAAGTCGAAAGATGTTACTAGTTTAATACTAGCTTCAATAAAAACAGTAAGCCGAGGTAAATATTAAGAAACTGAAATTAAACTCAATTCCTATTTATACAAAACTGGACATTAGAATTTCATAAAAGATTAATAAAAGATATTAAAATAAGATACTTACCTAAAAGAGAATTAATAAAAAGCTTCGAATACGTAAGTGATAGCCTTTTGTGAATTTTCCGTTTACCTAATTAAGCAGTCCTCTTTTGCTCGCGTTTTGAGCGAAAATTACAATTTCTTTTGAAAGCGACAGACCTTGTACTCGCTGTTTTTTTACTATTTATCTCGAAGAAAAAAACCATGGATTAAATTAATTTTGGAAGTTTATTAGGATAGTATTTTTTTTTATTAAAAATGAAGAATTAAGATATCAGAAGCTTAACAGATTTAAATCAGTAAACTAATACTGTATTTTTACACTTTTACGTCCAACCCTCTGAACGAAATTTGATGAATTTTTGAACAGATAGTTCTTTTATTTACAAAATTTTAAAGTTTTCTCTAATCAGTGCGATGTAACCAAATTTAGTGTAAGTTTTTTTCAATTATTACTTTTTTTGCATTCACATTGCAATTTTTATTATTGAAAATGGAAATGAAGTATTTTCGAAAAAATCGTGAGACGGGTCGATTTTTTCGAAAATACTTCATTTTCCATTTTTTAAATTTAATGTATTCAATTATTTATAATACTTTTTAACAAACGAATACTTAGAAGTAAATAAATATGAACTCACATTGAAAACGCTGGTTATGTTAGTTATTATGTTATTGACAGGTTGGATATTTTTCATTAAGGTCTTTAAATAATTTTTATGCATTTACATGAATGATGAATGATGAAAAATATCGAGATATCATCTTGTTATTAACATGAAAATATCTTTTCAATTACCTATTAAAATTTTTCCTTTACTTACATTGAAAATGCATAAAAATTATTTAAAACTCTTGATGCAAAATATCCAAAATGTTAATAATTAACATAACCAGCGTTTTCCCTGTGACTTCATTTATTTACTTTTAGGTATTCGTTTGTTAAAAAGTAATACCTAATAATAAGATTAATATCATCTTGTTTTAAAATAGCAAGCTTGCTTGCAATATCTCTCTGTGTAAGCTCGAAGAGGGCTTGCTTCAAGTATTCTAAAGCACTTGAAGCAAAACCACGTTTCCGATATAACGCCTCAGCTCTTTAATATTCTTTGAAGTTTTATTACAATTGAGGTTAAGTTTTCTTTTCATTTTTTTTAGTAGCGTCATGCAAAATTGTTGTTTAACACATTCACTGCCAAGAGCTTATTATAAAAATCTCGTCATGAGCCACACATTTTTTTTCAATAATATTGAAGTTGTATGTGTGTATTTATTAAATATTAAAAAATATTATATAACTGTATATTTCGATAAAAAAGGGGGTACTCGGATCCGAGTGATCGGCATATAGGGAGTCAAACACTCGGATCCGAGTGATCGGCATATAGGGAGTCAAACCGAGTACTCTTACAAAAAGTATAGGAAATTAATTGTCTGGTAATTAAAATAAAATAATGTATGAATAAAGGATCTATTTTAATTGCACACAAAATCAACAATTATTATGAATTAATAATAAAGTTAACATTGAAAATATTTTACTAAAAGTAAATATCTATACCAAAATAGGTAAATGAAATAAAATTTAGGAGTGAGCGTTGGAAAAGCTTTATAACTAGAATTTTCAAACGAAAAGTCCGATTCGTCTGTTTTTTCAATCCAAAAATTTTTTTTAAAGGTAATTTTGAACACTGCTTCTTAATTTTGCGATTAGATGGGCATGCGTCACTATTCATTTTTACCTAAAATTACACACAAAAAATATATTATTTATAGTGCAATTAATTAATCGTTCTTCAGGCGCCAGCGTTATACAAACGTACCGCGCAGCTCGGATCCGAGTTGCGATACGTGAACGCGGCGCTCTCGTTCGCACATATTAAACGGTATATCAAAACCAACGCAATTTTTTATAACTTAATTTCATGCCTATATTGCCATATGAAACGACGCTCGTTTGCCAGAGACGCCAGCAGGCAATAGGCCAAACAAAAATACTGAGACGGACACTCGGATCCGAGTGAACGGCACCAGTGGCAGCGCATACCTCCACTCGGATCCGAGTGTTCGGCAGTGAATGTGTTAATCTTTATTGTAGGTAGGATGAGGTTTTTATAAATTGAAGACTCCCGTTCGAGTGGTTTGAATAACGGTTTTTAGGTCTTGCGTTCGATTTCCGGTCGAATGTTCTTCAGCGGTTTCTCCTGAATCATTTATGACAAAAACTTAATAACGGTAGGTACATTTGCTTGATTGTGAAATTCATTTAACTATCGTAGATTAGCAAAGTTTAAATTAATTTTTCAATCATAGTTATTATCAACCATTTTAATGTCCCCACTGCTGGGGTACTGACCTTATGGATGGATAAGGAGATGATCCACTATGCGGGCCCAATTGGTGGGTATTAACGATTGCAAATGCAGCTGTAACCAACGATTAAACGTGCCTTCGGAAGCACGGAGAAGTTCGAGATGAAACGCGTTTGGTCCAAACTTTAATTGAAGTAACGTTCTGATATTTTACAAGCTTTTATTTAACTTGCCGTGTTAGTTAGTTACTTATCTTTGGGAGCGTCTCACACATCGCCCTGTCACTTTAATTGTCAAACGTATGAAAGATATGCCATGATGTTGGAGACGCTCCCAAAGATGATAAGCGTTCGAGAATTCGGAAGGTTTAGATTGTTAGTGAGGGACAAATCTTGCAAGCTAAATTTGACACACTTGCCAGTGTCTGATTGAGCTGAAACTTTGCATACAGGTTTGGTTTGGATAACAATACAATATTAAAGTACAGTCAATAAAAAAGCTTGTAATAAGCTTTTTTGTAAATACTTATTACCAAGACAAATTAGATTAGAAAATGCGCCAAATATTCCAATCCAGTTTTCTCAAATCAACTCAACAAGGGTCGAACCCTAAGACGTAGAATTTAAAAAAGGGTTGGACCTTCGGCTAACTGTAAGCCCCAGTCAAAACTTCCGAAACTGAATTATTTTGTCTTGTGAATATTCAAAACATGGCGTGACTTAATAAGGCTGCCAACTTGTCACAATGAATTCAAATACGAAAGATCCTTAAGAGAACCTCCACATCTAAACGAAATGAAAGCCACTATCGAACGAGTACTATTTAATTTAACGTTATTTTCACCAGCATGCTTTCTTACTAAAATACCAGTGCACAAAAATTGCATTTAGCAAGACAGGAATACATCTTGCACCTTCACCGATTAGACTACTCTACACGTGTTTCGCCCCAACCCGGGGCATCCTCATGAGATAGTTCGTGCGAAAACAAACACCAATTGCTCTGATATTTTTGTGGTGTGCATGTGCAATTTTTTGAGGGCGGGTGGGCGGTGCATCTTGCATGTTGTGTTTTTTGCGTAAGTAAGTAAGTAAGTACATATATTTCGTTTTTCACAATGGTTAGAGACTTCCGCCAAGTGACGCCTGATTCAATCAAATATTTTAATTAATTCACGTGGACTTGTTTAAATCTAAAACCATTGTATTTAAATCAAATGCATAGACTTTTTTGACCCTAATTAAATAAAAACATTTTCCAAGTAAATGACAAAAACTAAAAATGTTTTAACATTCACTTACACTAAATTCGAATTCGAACCCACGACCTTTCACTGACCGAACGAATGCTCTATTCTGGACAGTGTAAGGTCGTAGGTTCGAGTCCCATCGGAGCTAGTTCTGAGATGAGATGGGTCGAATTTTTTTAATAATTAAAAATAATTCACACTAAATTGTTCCTAACTAAAATAATAACAGCGCCGTCATCTTTCTTTTAATCTTTTAATTTTCGTCTACCTATTTTCTTAACAACAGCACATTCGGATAATATCATCCAAATATATGCCACATTGTAACACTTTATCTGATGTTCACAATCTCTTCATATTTGACTTCTGTTACGCATAGAGTGAACGGTCCCTTAGCTTAAATATGCCAACAAACCAATTTGAATAATTTATGCAATATTTATTACAGACTTCCGTCAATGGAAATATTCCCGGTGAATAAAAACTGGTTTTATAGTAGAAAGATCATCATGATGATGAACTTGTAAATATTGTCAGTTTTAAAATCGCAGTAAAAAAACTCTCCATCGGAGCTGGTTGTGAGACGGGTCGATTTTTTCTAAATACTTCATTTTCCACTTTTCAAAAAAATCTCTGTATTCAGAGCACGGGTTTTAATGTCCTAGTGTATTCATTTTGGTCACCCACTATTTGCTAAAGTTGCTTTAACGATCGCACTAACCAATGCGGGCTCCTCAATATATTTTTCATCCCATCGATTCGAAAAGCGATGATTGTTTATCTAATAACAGGGTCCAAAACGATTCATTGTTTACCTGTTATGACAAGAGGGTATAAATGAGATTTGAATTTTGAACAGCTTCATAACAGGGTCCAAAACGATGAGATTTGAATTTAGAACATAATTAAAGAAGCATTGGTTGGAGTGTAGCAAAGGGTGTGCAGTATTTAAAAAAAATTCAACTGATTTTGTATGGAGCCGGGACTTTTATCGTGACCGAGAAATTTTCAAAAACGGAATTTTATAAAATTGAGAATATCTCGTAAACGGTGAGTCGTAGCTATAATCTAACAAAATTTTCAACCCCCCTACGGCATCCCCGGAGATACTTATAAGAAATCTGATGGACATATATTTTTTTTATAAAATTTTTTTTTCTTGCCCGACTAGCGCTATGATGTATCCGAATGACAAAGAAAGGTAGGTAGTTTGAGTTGTCTTTACTGCTTTTCTTATAGAGGGGGATGAAAAGCAGAGTGTATTACTCGGCCGCAAAATTATTTTCACCTCGGGTGGCGTATATTGAATCCCTCGCTGCGTTCTGGATTCTACTTTAGAATCCCTCGCTGCGATCGAGATTCTACTCTAGAATCCTTCACTGCGCTCTTGATTCAAAATAGCGCCCTCGCCGTAAATATATTATTTTGCTCCCTTGTAATACAATCTAATATTTTTTATCCACAACGGGCTAGCATATTCTCCTTATAAAGTCACTCTTACACGATTACAGTTAAATTAACGACCACATTATACCAGAATAAAAATAAAACCGTGTAACAAAAAACTACAATAAAATACAACTGCTGACCGAAGCTCGCACGTGTTCATAACTCCAATATCACCTAAGAACTTCTGCACTTAAACCAATTTAGAAAGTACTTTTTAAAATAAACTTTCCAAGCACCTCATACGTTTAAATCTTCACAATCTTGGAAAACTTCCAAACGTATATACGCTTTTAATTTGAATTTAGGTGAAGATTTTCTCACGACGTACGTGAATTTCCATGCACTAGTTAAGTGTAGCCAGGCGTCTGTCACTCGATGTACTTGCGCGCTACTGCAAATCCATAGAAATAAGGTCCGCAAAAGAGCTAGAATATATGCGATTGAAAGAGATGCAACGTGTGGCCGTTCGTAATTAGCGCCGTACAAGCTGAATTCCACTTTATTGCGTTGTAATTAGAGTTGCTATTTATGTAAATGGTTTAGCGGAGTGAAGTTTCTGTACCAGTGTACTATTATTTATTATGTGGTGTAGCTTTGTAAGTAAATCTTAATTTTACATTCGAATAAAGCCAGTTTCTATAAGCCATTACTTCCTGGCTCATACATATTGCTAACGTAAAAAATATAGGAAAATGTGATAGTAAAAAACCACGAGCCCTATAAGTAGCTTCGAGGGTTCGAATCCCGCCTGAAAGCTACTTATAGGGCTCGTGGTTTTTTACTATCACATTTTTCCTATACTTACAAAATTGCATTGTGAATGCATAAAAATAAAATAAAATCTCAATATGGCTGTTTCATCTTAATCGATTGTTAAACATTTGTAAAAATGTTTCTTTCGGATGCGAGGGTTTCCTCACATTGATGAAGCAACGCTGGCCTACAGCGTAACAAGTGATAGCAAAATTCGACGAGTCGTGTAAGCCTTTCGGTAGCTTAGTTGGTCAGAGCATCGGGCCGGATTCCCGGAGGCGCGGGTTCGAATCCCGCCTGAAAGCTACTTATAGGGCTCGTGGTTTTTTACTATCACATTTTTCCTATACTTACAAAATTGCATTGTGAATGCATAAAAATGATATAAAATCGTAACAAATATATTTCTATTAATATTAGCTACGACCTCTAACTTTTTTTATATACAACGGGGTAGCATTTAGCAAGGCTAAATGGCAATGAAGGTCATTACACCTGATGTTAAGTGTTGATAAGGCTGAAGGTGGAAGCGCACTACTCCCGCAATTTCTGAGGAACTGGCTGTCTTATCTCTAGCTGTCGAAACACAACATTGCTGAAAACATCGTTGTTATGGCGTCAGACTTAGATAGATAAGATGGTAGTAGCTAGCCAGGCTGACTTTGAACAAGTCCTATCAATAACAAAATCAAATACAATATGTCAGATTTTATATTATTTTTATGCATTCACAATGCAATTTTGTCAGTACTTATAGGAAAAATGTGATAGTAAAAAACCACGAGCCCCATAAGTAGCCCCGCCTGAAAGCTACTTATGGGGCTCGTGGTTTTTTACTATCAAATTTTTCCTATACAATATCTGCCGCGTAATTTATTAACGCAGTAAGGAACATCAACACTGTTTTGAGAAAAAGGCGGTTAAAGTTGAAAAAACGTTTTAAGGCGTCTCTCGTTACCTATCCATCCGATTTACAAAAAAGATATATGTACTAAAAGAGCAAAGCACGGCCAATAACTTACTTTACGTTTTTTTGTTTAAAACTTCATATTTTGTATTTAAAATAAGAAAAACTGTTCATGTTATGATCTAATGAAGTTTTTGCGTGATTCAAATGATCCATAAACGCCGTATAAGTCTTACTTACTGCATTTATTACTAGGTTCTGCTACTAACTGCAAATATGTTAAGAGATGAAGACGAGTTTTCAATATTACACCATAATGTATGCACTGTATCTATTTGTTATACTGCATTTATAAGTAGGAGACATATAAGAAAAATCCGAATCTAAATTTAAGCTATGTAGTAAACGGCTATTATACTGCATTTATTGTGAGTTAATAACGATTAAATTTGGGACTTTGCCAAATAGAGAATGGGAAAAAAGGAATAAATTTTTAAAAAATAAATTTTCACAAAACGTTTATTAAAAAATCACATGCATATATTTCATATTTCATCACTATGTGTCCCCTATGTACTTCTACAGATATAATGTTTTTCAAATATAGTCGGGGTTCATTTATTTTAAAGCTTCGCTTGTGATGATTTTACTGCAAAATTATAAAAGTCTGTTAACTGCATCTGTATAACAACACTAGCGGTTCCTCGCGGTTTTACTTACGTGGTACCCATTCCCGCGGGAATATCGGGATAAAATATAGCCTTAATCCTTCCTCGATAAATGGACTATCCAACACAAAAAGAATTTTTCAATTTGGTCCAGTGGTTTCTGAGATTAGCTGGTTCAAACAAACAAACAACCTCTTCAGCTTTATATTATTAGTATCGATTTGTTTTCGAAAAAGATTTTCTGATGGCATCCGCAAAGTCTCTAGAGTCATAGACTTTCTTTTTCCATTGCAGTGACAGTTCCACTTGAAAAAAGTGCAAACTGCCAGCTGACATAAAAGTAAGCACTGGCTTAAAATATTTAACTGTTATTGTTTGTGTAGCCATTTCATCACTATATATTATGTACACAAGGTACGTAAATAAAGACCAATTTTTATTTTGAGATACGCCACAGTATTGTTTGTCACATCTCGATTCACGAGAAAGAAGGTCGTAATTGGTTCGGCCCAAATCACAGCAGCAGTTAAATATTTTGAGTCCGGGCCCAGTTACAAAGCTTTCATTGAAAGCTATGATTGTCAGGCAAAATATTGCGGCTTTGTATTGGTCCATTATGGGTAACATTATGACTTTTTGGAGGTCAACTGAATGATAGATAGTATCACTAACTGGATTTAGCTTTCTGCCCATCATCAAAATAGCTACACATTCTTTTCCGTTTCCTAAGTACGCAAAAGAGGTATTTAAGTCCTTGCAAACCACTTTCCTGTATACTTTCAAATCAGGATATTAGGAACGATAGTCTTCGTACATCAATTTTACAGTAATATCATTTGATAAGTATGTAGGCGAATAAATAAATGATATCTCCTAAGATTTCGATTAGAATCAAGTGATGACAAAGATAATTTTGTTCACAATTAAATACTTGTGATTAATAAGGATTAATATCATGTTGTTGTTGATAAATCAACAAACTCTTTCGCAGATAATGCTTTATTTTCGAACAAATTTGATAACCATAAAAAAGGTTATAGTGAGTCAATCTTAAAAAATAGACATAATATGGTGTTTACACTTTTAAAGAGGAACAATTTCATCATACATTTTTTTTGCGTAACGTAAACCGTTTACGCAGCGCACGCAACGACAGCTCTCAAATAGGAATATCTTTTCTAGTTTTTGCAACAACTCCCACTGATGCTTCGCTCCTATTGGTCGCAGCTTGATGTTAGAAAGCCCAAAGCCTTCCTCAATAAATGGACTATCCAACACTAAAAGAATGTTTCAATTCGAACCAGTAGTTCTTGAGTTTAGCGCGTTCAACCAAACAAACAAATTCTTCAGCTTTATAATATTAAGTATAGATTGTCTATAATGCGACATAGAAGGTTTGTATCTTTTATGTGTTCTTATATAATATTTTTGTCAATAACCTTTGTTCTTTTGTAACTTCCCTTTTGATTTCTTGTTTATTTATTGGCTTCTGTATTGCTGCGAAAGTAAATATTAATAGTAATTTAATAAACAATTTATTATTTAACCTTAATATTAACACAGTCAATAGTTTTAAGACAGGTAAAATCTTTAAAAAAACGGTTTAATGTATCTGCGATACTTAACATTAACGCCGTAATTTACATTTACTGCGTTCATGATTTGTTACATTCTTATAGGAAATTAAATGTAGCCTTACTATTTACGCAGTAAAATCGTAATTACTGCGTTTGTACTATGTGTACGATTTTATTGCCCATTATTAAGACACAACAATAATGCTTTAATTGTCATTTAATGCATTTATGTCATGTTGTAGCTTTATTAACATATAATATTTACATATTATTAAATCCTTGAGTAGTCTTACTGCTCTTAAATTATGTACAACAAGTTAAAATTTGCTCTGTACTGCGTTTATGCTTTATACTATCTCGGCTTGTATAAGAGGTAAAAAGAAACGGGTCTTTGATTTATATTAAGCTCAATTTTGCGATCTCAAATATATATTCAACTCATAAACGCAGTAAGCGGTACTTACTGCGTTTATAAATTGTGCGGCAGATATGTCAACTAGGAATCGAACCAGGGACCTCCGGGTCTGATACCGGTAGTGTGTACCACTTGATCACAGAGGCGGTTCAACTTCTTCATGTTTTCTTATTACAAGCTTTTTATTAACTTGCCATGTTAGTAAGTTTGTTACTTAGTGGGGGACAAATCTCGCAAGCTTAATTTGACCCACTTCCCAGTGTTCGATTTAGCTGAAATTTTGTATACAGGTTTGGTTTTGATGACAATACAATATAGTATAGTCAACAAAAAAAGCTTGTCATGAAAATCATGAAAATGAAATTTTTACTAAAAATATATTGTTGCTTCAATTACTTCAACTTGATTCTGTTGTTTCATTGTTTCTTTGTTGCTTACGAAGACTCCCACTCGAGGTATTCCTCCAGGCGCCTAGGACTTGAAAACCGATGGCCTCGCTTCTTTGAAATTCAAAAGTGCCTGTAGCAGCCTGAAATTTACCTGACTGCGACAGAAGGAGGGTTGGGTAACTTTAAATCGAGGGGTTGACTTTGTTGACAACGAATAATTTGTCTAAATTATTTTTATTAAAAATTTTTTCAACTGACCTATGGTAGCCTACCCAATTTGGGTATGTGACTGTTGTTGAAATGTAAATATTTAAATATGCCTTTCAGAAATATAACATTTAATGAATAACAAATGCGAAAAAAGAAATCCAATCTGTATTATAACAAGCGAATTATGAGCTAATTAATTGTGACTCTAGCTAACTCTTTCTAAAACGAATTTTTCTATGGCGAGAGTATGGCGCTATAGAAATGTGACGTCACGTTTCCATAGCGCTCTCTTTGTCTAATTAGAAAGTTTGATGCTTTAATCGCTGAAAATATGCAAGATATTTGAAAATAAATACCTATGTCGTGTTGCTACAAATTAAATGAACATTTTAAGTCCATAAAAAAAAAACAGTCAAATACCCAGATAGTATGCTATTTTTTTATTTAATTACGAATAATAACTGTTTTTATACTAGGTACATTGTAAATTATCGAAGTAGCCCCAATTTTTCCCAAAGTAACCCAAATCTACGTACGTGTACATACCCATAATATACCTTCGTGCACATCAGCAAAACAGAGCGATTATGCTTCTTTTATCGTTTTTTTTTTAACCAGAAGTAGGTAGTCTAAAAAATGACACTACGCAAAGCCTGAAACACAGAATTAATAGTGCCAGTATTCCATTTACGTATTATAAGGTTGGGACGTAGGTAAGTTATGACTCATATTAAGGCGAGGATTCCCCACCGAAATAGGCACGCTAACGCTTGCTCGGCCGCGCTCGATACACGACACGCGGATGCAGCGGCAGCCGGCAGTGTACTGTGAACTCGCGAGCGCCCCGCGAATCGAAAATCACTTTAAATCCAATAAAAAATTAACTAATAAAAAAAATTAAATTATGACGGCCGGAATCCCTCGGTTAACCAAAGACAATCATTTTCGTATATTTTTCATTAACTAAAACCAAGTATACTGCAAGTAATACGATATTTGGATTACGATTAGACGGATGTTTGGGATTTTATTTGACACAGTAAAATATCACCAATCGAAAAAAAACGGCCGGAAGCACTAGGTATATAACTGTAAAATAACATATATTTTTTCAAGTTTTAAGTACTTGTGATTTGCGAGTAATCCAGAATTTAAAATACCCTATTTTCGGGAATCGCAGCCTTAAATAATCTCTCTCTCTCGGTATGAAGCGCATACCGTTACAAGTGATCGATGTCGAATAAGCCCCTTACCGAGATCCTTCCGTATTCGACAACGATCACTTGGTTTTGAAGGCAGTTGAAAAAATATATTGGTTGTAAAATATCTTTCAAACTTAAATCTATCGCGATAGATGGTCAATCAAGAGGCAGATAATACTGAGAGGGAAAGAGAAAAAAGGAGAGAGAGGGAAGGAGAGGGAGGCAAATGGAGGGAGAGGGAGGAAGAGGGAGAGAGAGGGATGGAGAGAGAATTATACTTTTGAGCACCTCGCGTTTCGACCTTTTATATGAAGATGGAATACTGGACTGGTAGTATTCATTCTGTGCCTGAGCCGTTCAAATGGGACGGACATCTACAGCCTAATAAAGAATCAGTTCACGCACTTCGCCGGAATGGAATTTAATAAGAAAGCAATATATCGGTATTTGCACAAGCATCCATTGCTTCAGGGCTGACAATAGCTTATAACCACTATAAATAGACTAGCGACAGCCCGTGACTCTGACCGCGTGGAAAAATTTCCAGCTATCTTTACAAACATTCGTTTGAAGTATAAGTATTTTCAAAAACGCGACCATTAATAAAAAAACGCATAAACACCATCACATAGGTACATTGTTCCAATACCAAATTATAGTGCTTAAGCACTAGGCTTAAGGAAATTGAATACAACGATGGGTATTACCACGTACACCTAGACCCTAGAAAATATGTAAAAGTTCATTCGGGGATCGAACCCGGGACCTCTAGAGATAGCGGCACCTTGAAAACCGGTGCGTAAACCACTAGGCCACGGAGGTCGTCGGAATCTATATCTATATAGTTAGTTATATAAAAATGAATCCCTATTTCCCTTGGTCACACCATCACGCGTGAACGGCTGGACCGATTTGGCTAATTTTGGTCTTGAAATGTTCGTGGAAGTCCAAGGAAGGTTCTAACGGTGAGAAAATAGGGGATGGAGGGGTAAGTAGGGGTAAGGTAGGGGTAGAGTAGGAGTAGGATAGGGGTTTTTTTTTTTTTCCTAGTACCTCCAACATAATCGGAGTCTATTTTAGCTGTTTACTCTTCCATACCTGGTGGCCTACCACAAGCTCTTATAGCAGTTATTTTTAAGTTGAGAGAGTGAGACGCCGCTATACGGCGTGTAGAGCGGCGTCTCACTCTCTAGGATAGGGGTTTTGGTCTTGAAATGTTTGTGGAAGTCTAAGGAAGGTTCTCACGGTAAGAAAATAGCGGAAGGGTAAGTAGGGTAAGGTAGGGGTAGAGTAGGGTTAAGATAGGGTTGGATAGAGATAGGGGTAGAGTAGGGGTAGAGTAGGGGTAGAGTACTAGTAGGGTAGGGGTAGGGTATGGGTAGAGTAGGGTAGGGGTAGGGTAGGGATAGAGTAGTGGTAGGGTAGGGATAGGGGGGAGTAGGGGGTAGGGCCACGGGAACGAAGTCGCGCCGGGTCAGCTAGTTTTAAATAAAAACAGTGTTTGTAAACGCATGTTTCATTATCGTTTGCTTTGTTCCATTATTCCAACGACATGGAGTTTTCTAATATCCTTCCAATATTATAAATGCAAAAGTTTGTAAGGATGTATATTTGTTTGTTTCTCTTTCATTCACGCAAACACTACTAACCGCATTAGGATGCAACTTTACGCTAATTAGTGTTATTCTGATTGAAAAATGGAAAATGAAGTATTTAGAAAAAAAAATTAAACCGCCTTCAAACAAAAACCCATTTCCCCAAAAAAACGTAAAAATAAAAAATAAATTGGATCATTCAATTCAAAGGAGGAAAGGGCGGGACTTTATCTAATTAATCTTGGAATTTACTGATCTGATTGAAGTCTTCGTTTTTCTGAAGTCGGTTAAAAACGACCCGTCTCACAACTAGCTCGAACGACTCCGTAGCTCAGAGGTTAGAGCAGTCGCCCGGATATCGAAAGTTCGTGGGTTCGAGTCCCATCGGAGCTAGTTTTGAGACGGGTCGATTTTTTCTAAATACTTCATTTTCCATTTTCAATAATAAAAATGCCATTGTGAATTTGTGAATGCAAAAATTTCAATAAAGTGTTATTCTGATGTTTAATAAGCCACATTTTCTACGTTTTTTGGTTTTATCCTAATATTTAAACGGGAACGGGTACTTACCACGTGGATAAAACTGCGCGAGTCATAAAAATAACAAAATTTATTTTCAAGTCTTAATTCTAGTAATTCTTGAAATGGGCAATTTTATTAATGCACTTAACTAAATGAAAGGCTACTTACAGACTATTGGGTCAATTAAATAGCAACCCTTTTAGCAGCCCTACGTTTCTTACAAAGCGAATTGAGGAAAATTGTCGGTTCTTCTTGTCAAACGCGAATAAAACAGCTCCTTGTACTTCTGCCATACAAATTATGGAAAAGAGTCTGTATATCTGTCTGTATTTCATACAAATTATGAAACTGCTGGAAATTAATCGGCTTATTGCAGAGTTTGTTTGTAATAATTCAATCAAGGTGGGCTAAGGGAAGTTTGCTTGAGGCTTAAGTTATTTATTTCTGGCCACCTTATCTTGAATTAATTTGTTGGATTTAAATATTTTTACGTCTCGAGAAACTTTGAACATTTACTTATAGGTTTAAGCAAAAACTCTTAATAAAAGCTTTAAGGCGATACTCGGAAAAATTATGCTGAAGCGAGATAGCAATGAGAAAACGATGCGCGCGGAAGCGAGACCGATTTTGCAGATTAGGCAAAAAACACAAAATCACTTCGTATTAAAAAACTATAGCGATTTTTCAAAAATGCTTCTATACGATCCTAGATATTATTAGTGTCCACTAATTAAACCAATTTCCAATAGTATATGTAACCCCATTTGAGAATAATCTTGAAATTTCTTAGGGGAGACCGGGGCAAAGCCGTATAGCTAAGAGCAAACCTATATAGAATCTAAATAAATGAAAATAACATATTCATAATCGAATCTTTATTAAAGACTCTCATTAGCTACAGAAATAAACAAAAAAATAATACTGTAATCACCGTAATAACAAAAATAATCTACACAAATTAAACCTCGTCGAATTACGGTTTTGCCCCGGGGGCTGGGCAAAACCGTATTATATACGATATTGCCCCATACGCTATCAACGCAACCAATGCATTCGAAACTATCCAAGTCATCTTCATTTCAGCCAGTACAGCCTTCGTGTGCCCATGTTTTACAGGTAATGCATTGCACCTAACCTTCATCCATTTGACCGTATACTGGACTATTTTACCCCTTACGGTTTTGCCCCACTGACCATAAACAACATATTCAATATTCACTTTTCATATAAAACAGATCCGACACTAAAACATTGTCGTTAATTAAGTAAATATACACAGTTTCACGATAATAACATTCCACTTACCTATTTATCATTGTTTGATGCTTTTACGTTGTCTGTACCAAATATAGAATATTATCTATGGTTCGTCGCCTTGCTCTATGATCGTGTCAATGACTGTACAAGTTTATTCAGTGCTCAATATATTTATTTCATGAATTTCAATATTCGTATAATTTCTTCACCAAACAACAAAACAAACCTTATAGAAGCCCTATCAGCTGAACATATGGTCAACATCGAGCCGGATCGAAACGACAAGTTAACCTGAAAAGTGACCCAGCGAGAAAAGTGTGCTTGACTGTCGCCATTACAAAGAAACGAGTGAATAGCATTATTTTACAAAGGTTGTCCGTTTGAATTGCGATCAGAATTGATTTGCTTTGGACGGAGAAGTTGTACAAATTGTAAACAATGAGCTTGACTAGTGAACAAAACCAACTCATTACAGTTTTGGAAGATACACATTTGTTACTACAAAAAACGCAAGCAAATTTAAAGAAATGTTCCAAACAGAGATTGACACGAGGTTATTTAGATACAAAATCGAAATGCATAGAAGATTATTGGAAAACGTTTAAGGCTACATATCAACAATTAACAAAGTGTACGTCGAAAGAAGCTCGAGGAACCATTCCATACTTTATGAAGGAAGAATATTTTATAACAGAAGATCTCTATACGGAATTACAAGCTGACTTGAAGGATATGTTGGAATCTAAGACGCCTATGCCTACTAGTGGAAATACGAGTAGTAACACATCGCAAGTACAACATGAATCCTTTGTTAAATTACCTCGTATTGAACTACCTAGCTTCAACGGGAATTATGAAGACTGGCCTACCTTTCGCGATATGTTCACGTCACTGGTACACAACAACACTTCTTTATGTAAAGTACAGAAGCTACAATACTTGAAGTCTAGTGTCGTCGGAGAATGTGAATCTTTATTGAAACATATTAGTGTTACCGAAGACAATTATACAGAAGCATGGAATATACTTACTAAGAGGTATGGAAATAAACGTTTGATTGTATACTCATCACTTAAGAAATTATTTAATCAGAAGAAAATTACTACTGCGTCATCTACTTACCTGAAAAACCTATTGGACACTACCAGTCAGTGTCTGAACAACCTGAAAAATCAAGAAGTACGAATTGAGTCCTGGGATCAACTTATTATATATATTGTTGTACAAAAACTGGATATTGAGACTCACCGTGCCTGGGAAGAATATTCTTACCGTGAGGACACCGACGAGCTTGCCACCTGGAGTGATCTGAAGAGGTTTCTAGAGACAAAATTTCGTACACTTGAAATGGTAAATCCTGCTCCTGTAAAAGAAAAGGTTATTCCTACTAGAGAAAGAACATTTCTCGCTTCGTCAGATGAGAAAAGGTATGACTGTGATATGTGTCACGCCGACCACTCTTTGTGTCACTGCAAAGACTTCTGTAAACTAGAGCCAAGTGAAAGAACCGAGTTTATTAAGAAGAATCGATTGTGTTTCAACTGTTTGATGTCAGGTCATTCCGTATCAAGATGTCGTAATCAAATGTCCTGTCGCAGATGTAATCGTCGTCATCATACTTTGTTACACCAACCCAACTACGGTGGTCAATCAAGTACAATAGGAATGCATCACAATCAACTTCAACATGAAGAAGACCGATCATCTGAACATAATGACAACCAAGATAGTTGTGAAGAACAAGTTGCAATATCTACACATTTTGCTTCGCAGAAGTCAACAGCCTTGCTGGCTACCGCATTAGTTCCCGTCAAAGATACCAGTGGGCGAATGATTATGTTAAGGGCTCTGATTGATCAGGGCTCCCAAGCCAATTTCATTAGTGAACGTGCTGCGCAACTGCTAAGAGTAAAGAGATCATCTTTCAAAGGAATCATCACCGGGGTTGGCACTACAAAAACTACAGTCAAACATGTAACACAATTGGAGATTTATTCAACATGTGACGCCAAGTTCAAACTTAGTATCAAAGCGTATGTCATGCCAACTCAGTTAACATCACATCTACCACCGAAGACAATCCCAAGTACCCAACCCACTTGGCAGCACTTACAAGGTATCTTCCTGGCAGATCCGAGTTTTAATTCACCAGGGCGTATTGACATGCTGCTGGGGGTCGAAGTTTATGCCCAAATTTTGATATCAGAGATTCTCAAAGGTCCGCCTGGCTCCCCATGCGCTCAGAATACTAGCCTAGGCTGGATATTATTTGGAAATATACAAGCAGAGACTTCAGATGACAAGATCGTGGTAATGCATCATCAGTTTGACATAGACGAAATGTTAAAAAACTTATGGGAGGTTGAAACTGACACCAAAGCAAAATTAACTAAAGAGGAAGAGTTATGTGAGAACATTTATGAAGAAACAACAAGAAGAGATAAAACTGGTAGATATATTGTTAGACTGCCTTTTAAAACAAATAACATAAAATCAACTGAAGGAAATACAAGGGAGGGAGCTACCAAGAGGTTACTACATTTGGAAAGACGTTTTAATAAACATGAATATTTAAAAAGGGAATACTCAACGGTAATTCAAGAGTATATTGATCTAAAACACATGGAAGAAGTTCCACAAAATGAGATTGATAACCCAGCTGTCTATCTACCACATCATGCTGTAATCAAGGAGGAGAGTGAAACAACGAAAGTTAGAGCTGTGTTCGACGCTTCTTTTAAAGGTACAAATAATATTTCACTCAACGATGAATTACTGGTTGGACCTCAATTGCAGGATGACATGAGATCACTAGTCCTACGTTGGCGTCTAAAACGAATAGCTTTTGTAGCGGACATACAAAAGATGTATCGTCAAATACTTGTTACACGGGAAGATACTGACTACCAACGAATACTGTGGCGTTCCAATTTAAACGAAGAGCCCAAGGAGTATCGAATGTTGCGTGTCACTTTCGGTACGGCTTGTGCACCGTATCTTGCTGTAAAGACTTTGCAGCGCGTCGCCGAAGATGAGGGAGGCGATCGTCTACTTGCAACACAAACTATTAAACATGATTTCTGGATGGACGATTTAATGTCAGCACAGGACACGGTGGAAGAGGCCGTATGTGTTGCTAAGGATGTAAGCTTGATATTAAAAGGTGGTGGATTTACATTACAAAAATGGGCATCAAATAATGAACAATTCTTGAAAGAATTTCATCCATCTGAGCGTAGTGCCCATGTCAGCATTGACATCAACTTCGAAGGCATGATCAAGACATTAGGCCTACATTGGAACATGGGGGAAGATGTACTGCAGTACAATCTGAAATTACCAACCCTACCAGAAGTTTTCACTAAACGTAAAATTTTAGCGGAGATACAAAAACTCTTTGATCCACTCGGATGGCTTTCTCCGGCTTTGGTACAGGCTAAAATATTGATACAGAATCTTTGGCTCAAAAGATTAGGATGGGATGACGAAGTAGATCCTGTCACTAAAAAGGAATGGTTGGAAATTAGAGACAGTTTTGAAAATATAAAAGATGTTAAAATCAATAGATGGTTACACACAACAAAGGAAAACATTGATAATGTTACTATACATGGATACTGCGATGCTTCAATTAAAGCTTATGGAGCTGTGGCATACTTGAGGGTGAGAACAGAAGAGGGTGAGCATAAAATTTATATTATCGCTGCCAAAGCAAGAGTGGCACCAGTGAAGTCTTTGTCACTTCCCCGCTTGGAACTCTGTGGAGCGGTGCTTTTATCCAAGTTACTTAAGCACATAAGCATAGCAACAGGCATACCAACTAGTCAAATATTCTGCTGGACTGATTCTACCATAGTGTTGTCATGGTTACAAGGAGATCCTAACAGGTGGCAGACATTTGTTAGGAACAGAGTCATAACAATTCTAGAGAACATTGGTAACAAATGGTTTCACATTGCTTCGCAGCACAATCCAGCAGATATAGCATCCCGAGGAATGTTGGTTCACGAATTGAAGCACTGCGACATTTGGTGGCATGGACCGGAACATCTGAAACAAAGGGAAATTAACATGGAAAGGTTAGATATTGAAGAAACCACAGACTTAGAAAAAAGAAAAAATATTCATACTTACCTCAACCTTGATGAATCCCAAGGAAAAACATTATATGAAAAATTTGAAAATTTTGAGACCTTAAGTGAATTACTTAGGACAATAGCTTTCGCAAAGAGATTCTTGAAGTTTAAGGGTCTTGATAAAATGATACCAGAGTCGACTCTTACAACTACAGAAATAGAAGGGGCATTGTTATACTGCATAAAGACTACACAAAAACACACGTTCGAAGAAGAAATTTTAGATCTAAAGAATAAAAAGAGGGTCAAGCAAAGAAGTACACTGAAAGGTCTTAATCCATTCCTTGATCAAAATGAGATCCTCAGGGTGGGCGGAAGAATTAGTAAAAGTGATATAGAACTGGATCGTAAGCACCCTATTATATTAAATAATAAAAACCCACTTACCTTGCTGATTGTAGCAGATGCTCACAGACGCACACTTCATGGTGGTGCACAACTGATGATCAATTATTTGAGATCCCGATTTTGGATAGTAAGAGTAAAAGGTCTTGTCAGATCTTATATACATAAGTGTTACGTTTGTCAGAAATTAAGTGCTAAAACTCGTACTCAATTGATGGGTGACCTTCCAAAGGTGAGAGTAACACCAGCTCGTCCATTCATAAACAGCGGCGTTGATTTTGCTGGACCTTACGACGTACTTATGTCTAAAGGAAGAGGAGCCAAGACTAATAAAGCGTATATTGCCATTTTCATATGCATGTCCACTAAGGCCATTCATTTGGAGCTTGTGGGCAACTTAACATCAGAGGCTTTTATTGGCGCATTCCGTCGTTTCGTTGCACGAAGAGGGAGATGCAATCACCTGTGGAGTGATCAGGGCCGGAACTTTATTGGCGCCAATAAAGAACTCGCAGAAGCCTTTAAGCATGCCCATTTCGAGATAAACGCAGAATTGTGCGACATGTTGTCTTCGGATGGAACCCAATGGCACTTCATACCCGCATACAGCCCTAATTTTGGAGGTTTGTGGGAGGCGGGCGTCAAATCTATGAAATTCCACTTGAAGCGAATTATTCAGTGTCACTTCACGTTTGAAGAGATGTCAACTGTCCTCTGCCAAGTTGAGGCTTGTTTAAATTCCCGGCCTTTGTGCCCGGGAGATACTGATGACCAAGTGGACGCTTTGACACCAGGACATTTCCTCATTGGTGAGCCCCTCGTCACTGTCCCATCACCCAGTCTGAAGGAGACTCCACTGAGCAGCTTGTCCCGTTGGCAGCTTACCCAAAGGATCTTGGCTGACTTTTGGAGGCGCTGGCAACAGGAGTACCTAGCTAGACTACAGCAGAGACCAAAGTGGGTTGACCGACGAGATGAGTTTCAGATTGGTCAGATTGTGGTCATAAAAACGGATGGTTTACCACCTGGCAAGTGGCATTTAGGTCGTGTTGTAGACAGGCATCCTGGTTCAGATGGCATGACCAGAGTCTATAGTATTAAAAGCGGAAATAGTATTGTAAAAAGATCTATAACAAAATTGTGTCATTTGCCGGTTGATACTCAATCAGTAAAATAACCATTATGAGTATGTATAGAATTAATTCTAAATTTGTTAACTTATTACTCTTAATGATACTTTTAAAAAAACTGCATGATTAATGTAAAGGGCAATGTAATACAGTCCACACAGGAATTAAATAATGTACCAGTATTATATAGATTTATGTGCTTGTAACATAATGCAACTTGTAGTTAATATGTATTTAATCTGTCTGTTGCGACTCTCATTCGTTTTTTCATCAAACAAATGTTGTAGTTCATCAGTTCAATATAAACTTGTGTTTATCACTTGATGATTATGTTGAATTCTTAATTATATTCACTGTACTATTTAATCATTTGTAATTTAAGGTAAAGGGGTACTTATAAGGTTAAAATTTGTTAATTATCGAAATTAGTTTGTAGGTAATAATTTATCTGTTGTTGTTAAAAGGTCTGTAGGCCCTTTTGGTGGGCGGTATGTTTGATGCTTTTACGTTGTCTGTACCAAATATAGAATATTATCTATGGTTCGTCGCCTTGCTCTATGATCGTGTCAATGACTGTACAAGTTTATTCAGTGCTCAATATATTTATTTCATGAATTTCAATATTCGTATAATTTCTTCACCAAACAACAAAACAAACCTTATAGAAGCCCTATCAGCTGAACAATCATAATATATTCACAATTCAAACTTTAGAAAACTATAAAATTACATCGAAGCACCTAAAAACAATACTCGTGTGATTAATTGAAAACGCTCGTGCCTGCAGTAACAAGTGTCTGTTGACAGATTGATCCTATTGGCTACTTGCCGTGATCGGCAAATGCGCGGCTAATTACAAATAATACGAGACACAACTACACAATACGGTTCTACCCCGGTATACGGTTTTGTACGGGTTTCCCCTATTTTTTTGAGGTCTTTTCGAAAATAAAAAGTGTCGAGCCAAAATCATAAAATCGTGTTTCTGAAACTATACGATTCTAGATAAAGGTATAAAGAAAAACATATCTTATTACCAGATTTGTAACAACTCTAACCATCCTATAGTTTTATATCAAAAAGTCCATACTTTTTTCGAGTACATCATCATTTCAGCCGTACGACGCCCACTGCTGGGCATAGGCCTCCCCCAAGGATCTCCACAACGATAGGTCCTGCGCTGCCCGCATCCAGCGGCTTGCCGCGACCTTGAACAGATCGTCGGTCCTCCTTGTAGGGGGCCTGCCCACGGAACGTCGTTCGGTTCGCTATATTACTTTATACCTAGGTAATCATTCCATGACTATGGCTTAAACGAAGCTAGAACGTAGCGAAAACTACATTCAATCTAATAATAATTGAAAATCTAAATTACTTTAACTTTTCTGCATTCTCAATGCAATTTTTATTATTGAATATGATGTATTAGTCCCCACCTTACCTTAAAAGCTGTTTCTCCTTTCATTCCTCGTCTTCGCAGTGTACTTTGCGTTCTACAACTAATCTCACTCTAGAAGTTCCATGGCACTCTACTGACTTCTTTTCCTACTCCTTTTCCGTACACGCTGTTCGACTGTGGAACTCATTACCTGAAGATATCAGGAAAGCCCAAACTCTGGGATCCTTTCGCAATGGAGTTCGTAGTTATTTCCTTTCTTCTGGTCCTCAGTGTTAACTATCATTTATATGTTGTATTTATCCCTTTCATTGCTTATAAATTATATTTTTCTAAGTAGTTTATCATAATTTATTTATATTTCCTTCTTAAAATTCTTTCCATAGCGCACCCATTCCCCTATACTCCTTTTTTATTTATTTCTTTCTTTCCACCTAAGGTTGTCTGGAAGAGATTGCTGTTAAGCAATAAGGCCGCCTTTTGTATACTTTCTTCTTTTGTTGTAACTGTTTTTCTTTTATAGATATTTCTTTTGTGTGCAATAAAGCGTATTTTATTATTATTATTTTATTATTATAAGTACGGGTCGTTTTTTCTAATACTTAAATTTTAATGTTTAATAATAATCGTTAAAATAATCAAATAATACGTGATTATCTCCACACTATGTACAGTCGCCTGCACTTCAGACTACCACAAAATGTCAAATATCTACAAATTTCTTTCGGATGCGAGGGTTCCCTCACATTGATGAAGCAACGCTGACCTACAGCGTATTAAGTGATATCAAAATTCGACGAGTCGTGTGGTCAGATCATCGTGCCGGATTCCCGGAGGCGCGGGTTCGAATCCCGCCTGAAAGCTACTTATAGGGCTCGTGGTATTTTACTATCACATTTTTCCTATACTTAAAGAATAGCATTGTGAATGCATAAAAATAATTTTAAATCTCAATTTAATGGCTGTTTCGTCTTAATCGATTGTTAAACATTTGTAAAAATGTTTCTTTCGGATGCAAGGGTTTCCTCACATTGATGAAGCAACGCTGGCCTACCATACAGCGTAACAAGTGATAGCAAAATTCGACGAGTCGTGTAAAGCTAGAAACACATTTCGCTGGCGCAGCTCAGCGCAGCGCAGCGTCGACCCAGGTGTGCACACTTTACTAGCGTGGCGCAGCGTTTCCTGACGAAATTTTTGATCAGTGTCAATCGAGTCGTTGCCGAGCTAACATCTGCATTATGTTTTCTTCTAATTTTGAAAACAATTTCTGTTCTTACTTGAACATATTAAATCCAAAAAAAAATATTTTGATGATTAAGATGATAAGATGATGATGAATGATTACGAGATGCAATTTATATCTATACTAATACTATAAATACACTTTGTTTGTTTGTAATAGATAAACTCAAAAAATACTGTACCGATTTTAGAAATATTTAGTGTAATTTATTTTCAAATCAGAATTATACATTCTTTTTGTTATAAAATTAAATAGTATAGTGTACTAAAAACACTTTAATACTGTTTTAACAGTATAATTAACAACCCTACATGATAATGTATTGGTGACTCTTCTAAACAAAAAAAATATTTTTTAAATTGGCCCATTATTGACGGAGAAATCGGAGAACATAATTAAGTAGTAAAAAGCAAAATGCAGAGCTCCGCTGCGCAGTCCGCTGCCGAGCCATCTGACGATACAATGCTAGAAAGTGGTGGGGGGCCTGGCGCAATCGGAGCCGAGCGGATTGCACATTTCCCTAGCGCAGCGTGCGCTGCGCTAGGGAAATGTGTTTCTAGCCATACTAAATGTATGAAACCGATCGCGCTGCGCTGCGCTGCGCCAGCGAAATGTGTTTCTACCTTAAGCCTTTCGGTAGCTTAGTTGGTCAGAGCATCGGGCCGGATTCCCGGAGGCGCGGTTTCGAATCCCGCCTGAAAGCTACTTATAGGGCTAGTGGTTTTTACTATCACATTTTTCCTATAATTTGAATCTGTTTTATAAAACACTATACATAGACAAAACTTTAAAAAGTTTAATTTTGTCTATAGCTGTCTCATTCTTAAATGAAATCTTCTACATAATAGTCGTTCTCTCCTTGTCTGATTAGAACGTTTAATGCCCCTATTAATAACTTTGAAAATATTCAAGATAATTCAAAATAAATACTTGTTTTGTGTAGCTAATATTTCGAAAAACATTTTACCTATATAAATAAAAAAATATCAGTAAAATATCCTACTGTACCTACTTGTTCCATGTATAATAATAATATATCTTTAACTTTTGCATTAACAATATCATTTTAATGGAATAATAGATAAATTATAAAAAAAAATCGACGTAATTGACAATGAAATATTAGAAAAAAAACGACCCATCCTCCAAGTAGCTCCGCCGGGAATCGAACCCGGGACCTTTCACTGTCCGGGCGACTGCTCTGACCGCTGAGCTACGAAGTCGTTAGAGGAAGCGTCGAATCTGTCCAATACTTCTTACGCGCTGTGAGCCAGCGTTTTTATTTCATCAATGTATAGATATTACTACCTTCGACACTCGAATGAAATACGCACCTTTCCAGGTATTGGACAATGGATAAAGATGAAACATTTGCTAAACTTCAAATTATATTTACTTTTTTGCATTTTTATTATTCGCGGGATTATAGTCCCGGGAATCGAAACCGGGACCTTTCACTGTCCGGCGACTGCTCTGACCGCTTTACATTGAAATAAAAACGCTGGCTCACAGCGCGTAAGAAGTATTGGAAAGATTCGACACTTCCTCTAATGACTCCGTAGCTCAGCGGTCAGAGCAGTCGCCCGGACAGTGAAAGGTCCCGGGTTCGATTCCCGGCGGAGCTACTTGGAGGATGGGTCGTTTTTTTCTAATATTTCATTTTCAATAATAAAAATTGCATTGCGAATGCAAAAAAGCAAATATAATTTGAAAAATCGACGTGTCTCAGGTTTCCCGGTAGCTGAATTGGAATTGGACCGGGAATACAAAAAATGCGGGTTCGAGTCACATTTTAGAGAATAAAATGCTTTTTATTTAGTTTATTATTTGGTTAGCAATAAAGGTTTGCATAAAACAACTTTTAGTTTGTTATCGTTATTTCTCTAGCACTTTCATGCCTTAATTAATTGCCAACGTGAATTTAATTACCTACGTACTAGGCCTGCGCCCCGTATTTTTGTGTTTGTATTCATTGCGGATACTGTATAATATCCGGCGGCCAGCTTTCGGAAATCCGGCGACGTTTTTAATGAAAACGATAGCTGAAAAGATTATGAGCCTAGATAAAAAATAGTCCGATAAAAATCGAATGAATTAAACTTGAAAAGAAAAAGATAAGAATTGTTATCATTTCATTTATAAAGTCAGTTAATATTTTATTAAATATAATTATATTGAAAATCAAATATGAGCACATCTAAGATTTAATTTAATAAAAAATAAGTCCTAATCCTTAAAAACTGTTTTGTTTCAATGAAATATTAGAGAAAACCGACTAATCCGCCAAGATTGCTGTGCTAAGGAGTCGTTTACTCAGCGGTCAAAGCATTTTGCCCAGACAGTGAAAGGTCGCGGCGCGTGCGGGTTCTATTCCCGCTGGAGCTACTTTGGCAGATGCGTCATTTTGTTCACTATTTCAATATTGTATTTTCAATATGATTGTAGGTAAATAGAAAATGAAGTAGGTATTTAGAAAAAATCGACCCGTCTCACAACCAGCTCCAATGGGACACGAACCCATTCACTATCCGGGCGACTGCTCTAACGGACGGAAGATGGGTCGATTTTTTCTAAATACTTCATTTTCCATTTTCCAATAATAAACATTGCATTGTGAATGTAAAAAAGGAAAATTTTTAATAACTTGATTGTAGGTAAGTAGTTTATATTGTGAAATAAAATAGCATTGTAAATGAAAAAAAAGAAAAAAAAACAAAGGATTGCATTTCGGGAGTGCAGTGCAGAAGGAAAAGGGCTCCCTAGACTTTTTTTCAAAAAGAAAAGGAATTTGTCAAAAAAAAAGAAAAAAATACGGACTGAATTTGAACCGAAGTCTTGGCTTCAATGCCATCCGTTTTCTTACCTAAAGCTAACAACTTTGGAAAAGGTGGCGTCTGCCTTCGTATTCTAATGACATTGTAACAGTTTTTCGATTCGCCTACGTCATAAGTAGTAGGTATCTGCTGCGTGCCAAATTTCAGCTGTATCCGTCCAGTAGTTTGAGCTGTGCGTTTATAGACGAGTCAGTCACCTTTTGTTTTTATGGTCACGTGTCCGTCTTACGAATTTTCGATCTGACGGCCACGTGTCCTGACGCGAGTTTTAAAATTTTTCACCCATCACAAAAAGTGCACAAGCTAAAGAAGTTTTCACTTCAAAAACTTTGTGTGTCTGTCTGTTGCCTTTTCATGCCTACAGCAACGCCGCTAAAGAATTAGGATTCACTTCAAAAACATTGTGTGTCTGTCTGTTGTCTTTTCACGTCTACAATTCGTAGCCTCAGTCAGAAATCAGGCATAAGTAAGTAATCTTACTTCGAATGAACAATTTTATTTTATTTTTAAATGTTCAAGTTACATACAGTCATCAGCAAGAAATAAAAAATATGTATTATGAAACTGTTACTCTTTCACAATCCTTGACAAACGTCTTAACCTTTTTACGGCATTCAAATTGCTGGACCCATTTGATGATTCTGATCCTTCAGTAATGGTATTCTTATCAGGGATATCTTGCCTTGGTAGGATGTAATGGTTTGCGACTTGTGTTTTACGCGGTTCTTGTAGGATTTATTGACAATTAAACTAAAAAAGCTTGTGCCGTGGATACTAAATACCTACCAAATAAATAGGTAAAGTTAAACCCTAATTTAAAATATCAAGTTTAACAAATTTTTTGTTAATATACGGTTTATATATTATAGCGGATCCTCGTGGTTTCACCCGCGTGGTACCCGTTCCCGTGGGAATATCGGGATGAAATATAGCTCATGTCACTCGGGAAGAACGTAGCTTTCTAATGGTCAAAGAATTTTCGAATTCGGTCCAGTAGTTTCGAGCCTATTCGACGCAAACAAACAAACAATCAAATATTTCCTTTTTATAATATTAGTATAGATATTATATAAAAAATAATAATTGCTGTTCGTTAACCTCGCTAAAACTCAGAAGCGGCTTCACCGATTTGGCTAATTTTGATCTTGAAATATTTGTGAAAGTTCGGGGAAGATAAACGGTGAGAAACATAAATAAATTAAGTAAAGGAAAATACGGTAAACGACAGCGGTGATACAAAGTATACCGGATCCACTAGTATAGAATAATTTATTCTTTAAAGACATTTATATCCGTAGACCTAGACAATCAGACAAGTATTTGATGAATGCGTCACTCAGCGGAAGTCCCCATCCATTGTGAAAAAATAAAAATATGTAGCTTACTTCCGCAAAAACACAAAACACTTGTTTCGTCCAAACTGAAAACACGTGGTGGTTGTGGCGAAACACGTGTAGAGTAACTTATTTTAATTTTTAGTTTTTTGCATTCACAATGCAATTTTTATTACTAAAGAAATGGAAAATGGTGTATTTAGAAAAAATCGACCCGTCTCACAACTAGCTCTTATTAACGCTGACTATACTGCGCGTAAGAAGTATTGGATAAATTCGACGCTTTTCGTAACGACTCCGTAGCTCAGTGGTTAGAGCAGTCGCCCGGAAAGCGAAAGGTCGTGGGTTCGAGTCCCATCGGAGCTAGTTGTGAGACGGGTCGATTTTTTCTAAATACTTCATTTTCCATTTTCACGTGTAGAGTAGTCTAATTGGTGAAAGTGCAAGGTTTGTTGCTGTCTTGCTAAATGCAGGTATTGTGCACAGATATTTTCGTGGTGTGAATTTTAAGGTGCATGTAGTCGTGAAACGATCATTTTTGAGGCCCTAAAACTCATAAATTAGCCTACTAATGAATCCAGAATTAATATATACTAAATATTGATATATAAACTTCAATCTGAGCATTTAAAAAAAACATAGTCTTTAAGATACTATTAAAAAAAACATTGAAATGAAGCTGTGTTTCAACTTGAAATACGCTACTGCTTCTAAACTGCAATTGATATTTTCACGTTTCTTTCAGGAAAAGATTGCTAACTTGTTTAAATTAAAACTGAGCATTTTTCGTTTTAAAATAATACATACTTTTAACGAAACGTGTGTTTAAGCTGTTTTGGTGCGGGTAACGGTCGGAAAAATTAGGCTACTTTTCTATGCCCAAGGTCGTTGGCGATACCACGGGCCTTAAGCGGGCGGGCGGGCGGCGCATCTGGCATGTTGTGTTTTTGCGGAAGTAACGCTACATACTTTTCTTTTGTCACAACAATCAGAAAAGTTTATTCGTTCTAAATATTCTAACTATCATCAATGCAACCAGATGGCAAAGTCAAAGTCGTAAGTCAAAAAGTAGGTAAGTACCTTTGAAATGCAAATCTTCTTTCGTACCGAAGAATATGTTACAAAATTCTCAGAAATAAAAATCAAAATAATGTTTTTTTCACGTGTCCTTATTGACCGTTTCAAAGCAGCACTCAATCTTATTTTCATTTCTTTGAATATAAAACAAATTGTGAATTTATCATATACCTATATTCCTTGCTCTAACACATGGGACAGTCTTGCGTTACTTACTGGGCACTACAGAAATATAATAAAACCAAATAGTTTGATATCATACCTTAGCAAAAAAGCTTCGCCCCATTTCCCTAAAAAATAAGTTACAAAACGCGTAATTTTCGCCTTCTTAAGGGCTTATTACACTTGGCTATATTCAGCATCTAATTAAACATACATTGCTTGTTTTGATTGCATCACTTGCTACAAATGAGCTCAAAGAAAGATGTATGCTTAATTAGATGCTGAATTTAGCCAAGTGTAATAAGCCCTTATTACCTACCTCCATACTGTCCGTCTTGCTTATTGTATCGTATGAAACCTAAGAAACAAAACAATACTTAACTAAGCAAAGAGTTTTAAATCAACACAAAAGGCTTTCTCTAACAAATGAAAAATTATAACAAACGAAATTAAGCAAATATTACAATTTCGAACACTTTTAAGAGCAGTTTGTAAACCAAAGAGTTTCATAACCTCACTCAGGAAACTCTCAACCATTTAAAAAAAAAAACAAATTTCAAACGCGCGTCCTTCTTTCTACTCCTACCACTCCGGCCTGTCCTGTCCTGTCTTACGTTTAGTTGCTGGGCTGCTTACCCCGGGGACGGCAGTCTCGCCCGGCGCGCCGCGGGGGTTGCACGTTCCTACCCTTTACTATCCCAAAAAACTTACATTTCACTTCTAAAACTTCCTTAAAACTTCACTATCACTCAAAAACCAACCTCAAAAATTACCACCTAAAAATATAAGAAAATAATAAAAAAAATAAACGCAATCCACAGGTGGTTTTCGCGTTTCCGTATTTCGCTTATCAAATTATATTTTTGCTTAAAAATACTTTGTAACGTAATTAATAAAGTAAAGTGAATTTGAATTTTATTCGTATAGTAATACAAGTGTTTTTTGGTGTACGCTTTCGTGGCCTAAGTGTATATTTACTGTGATAAATATCATGTGTTTGTTGTTGTGATTGAGCGTGTTTAATCATTAATATACAGGTATTTTAAATCTGATTAAACTGGTAAATAATAAGGTTACCTTACCTTACATAGACGAAAACGATAAAATTAAACGAAAATTAGAAATTTAAAGGTACAAATTCATCTTCTTTATTTATTTTATACCTATAACATCATTATAATGCACTATCACTTTCCCTTTATCATTTTATTAAACAATTAATTAACTTAAAAATGCAGAACAAATTACTATAAAATTATAAAACTTAGAAAAAAGTTTGTAAGTTCGGTAAGTACCGCTTTAAGTAGGCACCTACATAAAAATACATAACTAGGTATGTATACTTACGTAATAATAAAAATCGTAAAGTAAAATTTCTGATAGTTAAAAAACCACCAGCTCTGCATGTAACTTTATGAAAGTTTGAGAGGCTTTTTTAAAGGCTTTTGGGGTTCCATACCCAAAGGAACGGGATCCTATTACTTAGATGGTCCACTGTCCGTGGACAGTCACTGTCTGTCTGTCACTAGGCTGTATCTAATGAATCGTAATAGCTGGACAGTTGAAATTATCACAGCACAGGTGATGTATTTCTGTTGCCGCTATAAGTACCTAAGTAATAAGTACTAAAAGCAGAATAAAATAAATATTTTATAGAGGCTCCCATACAACAAACGTGATTGTTTTGCTGTTTATTTGCTCGATATTAACAATGACAACAGGTAGACGCTTGAAATATGCACAGAATATTTAGTTGTATATTTACTTCAAAAATTAATAATTAAAATAAAATAAAATAAATATAGGGCGGCTCCCATACAACAAATGTGATTTTTGCCGTTTTTTTCTCTCGATCTTAAATATAGTGTCTAATGTTGGATAGATAATGGTACGGAACCATTCGTGCGCCAGTCCGACTCGCACTTGGCCGGATTTTTACTATCACAATGTTTACTTTACTTACAGAATAGCATTGTAAATTATTTGAAATAATTTAAAATCGTAAATATATTCAGATTAGAACTTATTTGTCCACTAAAATTCATTTTATTGTATGGTTACATAAAATATAGTACAAATGGAGGGCTTAACGCTAAAAGTGTTACTTATTTTCGTTGGAAAATATCATTACTACTCTATTGCACAAAAAAGACACTATTAAGTTGAATGTTCATAGTAGTAAGGCCGTTTCCGTCAGACTCAAAATACGTCACAACAAAGTATTATTAATTGTCACTCGTAATTACTACGAATTCATTGCCAATTAACGCTGAATCCTTTCATCTATTTAATGAAATTCCCAAAAATTTCAATATCATGGAAATGCTTTTAATTTATTATCAATTCATGGAAACCGTTTTGGAAGTTTCAATAAGAACGTTAGTACTATTATATATTCTGTGATAAGGGTTCATTTTGATAAGTTATTCAGAATTATTTGGTATTGTTTACTTATACCTTTTAAAAATGCAAACTTTATTTTTTGTTGTACATTATTATATTACTTAATATTATTTTTCCATATTATTATAAAACTTTATACAAATTTTGGCTCAATATTTCAACCTTTCATAACAAATACTGTTCTTGTTACATTTTTACTAACTACGCGAAAAAATACTTGGCCTTAAACGTTTAAGTGGGAAATGAACCTTAATGGTCTTTCGAAATCGAGGTGAATTCACTAGATATGAAGAATATATACCTACTCATGTGTTTTATTTTTCTTGCATTATTTATTAAAGGATTTAATAGCCTTTAGTTAATAATAAGATTAAAATAATAAAAAAATAAAATCATGTCCTAGGCCCAAAGTAAGCACTATAAAGGCGGATAGAAAGATCAGCCCCCCTAGACAAGTGGCATTCTATTATCGAATTCGCCAATCGAATAGAAAGTAAATGTATGGGATTGACATTTGCGGTCACGTGACATTTCGATAGCTAATGTCAATTCCCATACATTTTATTTCTATTCGACCGGCGTCTGCTTCTATTGTCCGTCTTTCACGTCAAAACGGAGCAACGGATCCACGTGATTTTTGGTTTGGTAAAATAGTTTAGGAGACAGATACAAATATAACTACATACTCTCGAAAAACACAACCCTCCTTCTGTCGCAGTCGTGTAAAAATAAATAATCGCGAGGCGCATCTAAATTCACTAAAGAAGTTTTATACGCTGCCTGCCTCAAAATGTTACTTATTAAAAGTACAAGTACAAACGTCAGTGATTACATACTTTTTGTAAGCGGCCATGGAAGAAATGACAGTTTTGTATAGTACCTACGACAGACGATTTTCCATACAAAATTACCATTTTTGAAGTGAAAACTTCTCTAGCGGCGCTGTGCACTTTATGTGATAATTAAAAAAAATTTAATCTCGCGTCAGGATCACGTGACCGTCAGATCGAAAATTCGTAAGACGGACACGTGACCTGATCGAAAAACTGTTACAATGTCATTAGAATACGAAGGCAAATTTCGCCACCGTTTCCAAAGTTGTGATAGCTCAAATTAGAAAACAGGCGGCATTGAAGCCAGAAGACCTCGATTCAAATCTAGTCCGCATTTTTTTCTTTTTATTGTCAAATAATTCATTTTTTTTTTTAAAAAAAGCTTAGGAATCCTTTTTCACCAGCAACCAGTTGTTTTTTAAGATTTTAAATTATTTTTATGCATTCACAATGCAATTTTTGTAAGTATAGAAAAATGTGATAGTAAATAACCACGAGTCCTATAAGTATCCCGCCTGAAAGCTACTTATAGGGCTCGTGGTTTTTTACTTTCACATTTTTCTATACAGTTGTTTTTTATTTAATAATTTTCTTGAATAGAAAGTAGTCTACGTCTCTCTTCAGCCCAGACTAACCTCATACTAAAAATCACGTGGACCCGTTGCTCCGTTTTGACGGGAAACACGGACAAACAAACAAACAAACTTACTTTCACATTAATACTAATAGTATAGATAAACAAACAAACCATGACTCAGGTACTAATGCGGATCGCGGTAATTCTATGACGCATTAGTCAAGTGTACGTGCAGTTGAAGTGCAGTTAAAGTGCAGTTGACGTGCAAAACCGTGTTTGATAACGCGCGGCTTTGACAGTGCGACAACGTTTTCTGTTCCGGTGATAATCTTTGGAACTAAAACAGTTTTCATACGGCAGTCTATTTCGACAGCTAATTTCGTAATGCAAGTGGTTGCTCTGTCACGGATGTCACGATGGACTATACGTTTGCGTGACGTGTGCATCGTTATGTCATTACGGCAATACGAAGTCAAACGTCAAGTCAAGACCCAAATGCGATGAAGACGCGCTGCATAGAATTACGGTGATTGGCCCGCAGAACAGGCAACACCTCGAAAACACATCAACAGTACCAATTACCAATCCACTCTTCCACGAAGATTGTCAAACGACATGAAATTGAAAGACCGGTCGAATGCACTTTAAAATTTTTCGCACTGTTTCCCAGTTTCAGCTTTATAGGTTCTGAGCCGGGGTTTCGAGGACCCCGTGGCTCAGCCTGCGATCGTTGAGGTTAAGCAACTATTGCAATGGTCGATCATGGGATGGGTGACCAAAAACTTTTCATCTCGAGCTCCTCCGTGCTTCAGGACGCACGTCAAGCCGTTGGTCCCGGCTGCATTTGCAGTAGTTAATACCCACCAATCCGCACTGAGCCCGCGTGGTGGGTCATAGCCCATTCTCCTTCCTTATCCATCCATAAGGAAGGTCCCAGTGGCGGGGACATTAAAATGGCTGTTGATACCTTTGGTTCTGATACCTTTTTACAAACGTTTTATTAACTTGCCTTGTTAATTAGTTAGTGGGGGACAAATCTTGCAAGCTTAATTTGACCCACTTCCCAGTGTCCGTCCGATGATGCTGAAATTTTGTATACAGCTTTGGTTAAGATGACAATACAATATTAGAATACATTTAGCAAAAAAGCTTGTCATAAAATGACATTTTTACTAAAAACTTATTTCACAATCTTGTTAATTTTAATTAACACCACTGTTTCACTATACGACTTCCAATTTTCAGTTAGCCCCGTAAAGCAGATTAACACAAGTATCGGAGTTGAAGCCTTCTTACTTACATTCCGAATACGAATCACGTATCATTGCGTTTCACGGTTTCACGGCGTGTGTACATTCGACAATAACAATAGACACACACAGATCACCTCGTGATCATGGGGGTGTCACTCCGCAGTTTAGGTACGTTCGGCCGGCGTCCTGCCGGGCAGGCGTATGCCAGAAGGATGCCGCTCTCGGCACTCGTACGCTCCACGTTGCGCGTTAAACGATCGATCATTTCTGTGATTTTCACATAAATCACGTCGAGCCGTTGCTTGCTCTGTTTTGACATGAAAGACGAATAAACACACAAACATACTTTTATACTTACCTATAAAGTTAGTGAGGACGGAATTGGATGGTTCGTTATGGTTACGGCTATATAATATTTTTAATAAGTAGGTAACAATGAGTCACACAAACACATTAAAATATGACTATAAAAATTACTGCATTTTATGCGCGTACTCGTGCAAGTAATAACAGTTTTTGTTTCATCGAAATCTGTTCAGGATTTCCAAAGTTACAGCATTGTAAAGTTTCACCAGCTTTTGTAAATTTGCTTTCCTTGCACGCTATTGCGATGACGTCATGTCGCAATGACATCTCCGATTGCGGCTGCTGCGGGTGCTTTCCGTCCAACTGTACTACATAGAGTCCGTCCGTGCGCAATCTTCGCGCAACTGGTGCGTTTTTGGCGCTAGTTACAGTACATTTTCTTCGTTCTAAGGTTATGGTAAATGATTAGTTTTCGATTTCAACCGCGCGTTCCTGTCACCTACTGTTCATTTGACGGCTTCGTGTTATTGTTGACCGAAGTTTGACGGTAGTATTTATATTGACAGAATACCGCCCGCCATTACGAAAGTTGATTTAATTTATTAATCACGAAAATACATCTTATGTATTTGACGGTGTTTTTTCACATGGGCTCAATACAAAATTGATCATTGATCGACTATAAGAAAAATAAATTAATTTATTGCAAAACAGGGAGAGCGCAACTCTAATAGCCAAAGGAGAAAAACGGAAGCACCAACTCTCAATCGCGATGTGACGTCACACGTTAATTCCATTGGCTCACCCGAATTTTTCACGGAGGCCGTACTTTAACGTTCAATATCTCAGTCATTTTTGAAGATAGGAAAAAAATAAAAACATATTATTTTTCTTGAGTAACATATTTTTTAGATATGCTGATAACAAAAATCATTGGTGTGACTCATTATGCCGCGTTTTTTGAACAGATCGTCTCGAACTCGACTCATGCCGGTTTTTGTTTTTGGCGTACGTAAGCAGTACAAAGTATGGATTACATTTCCTTCGGTTTTCAAAAGAGAAATTACCACACATATTAGATTGTCTGTGATTACCTATGAGAGATGGCGCTGTATCATTTTGAATCACGGTATAGTTTAATTGCCAGCTATTGAACAAAGTATGCGGTGTGATTCTGTACACTTATTTAAATTCCAAAAATAAAACCTACATTTTTGAACAACGATGCAAATATCAGCGTCGTTCTTTTATAAATGACAAACCCGTGTGTAATAAATACACGAATGTATAATGTATGTGATATTTTTCCGGGATAAACTACCATTTATCCTCTAGGCTATGTCACTCTCCAGCTCCCAATCAATTTCACGCATTATGACACATTTTGATTACGTAAAATGACACATACGCAAAATAGCATATACGCGAAATGACAAATACGCAAAATGACATACGCAAAATGACACATACGCGAAATGACAAATACGCGAAATGACGAATACGCGAAATGACAAATACGCGAAATAACAAATACGTGAAATGACATATAAGTACGCGAATTGACACATACGCGAAATGACATGAATTAAAGACGTAAAATTTTGTTGCGCGTAGATTTGTAATAAATACCTAGGTACGTATCAGTGTCATAAAAGTTGTGGTATGTGGCATGAGAGCCCTTTTTTGCATAATGTCTTGATTCCTAATTTTCTTTGGCAAGCATAACAAATTTTCCATATTTTATTTGTCATATTAATGCACTTTGCCTTTTTTGGTATACTATTTGTCCGTACCAAAAATCACATTGACCCGTTGCTCCATTTTGACACAAAATATGGACAAAAAGAATACCTACTGATTTGCCAGTGGGAATTTGATACTTTCCTGTGGTAAAAAAGGGTAAAAGTAGCTTATTATAATCCTTCCCAGGGTCTCAAAATAATTACTTAAATACCAATTCCTGTCCGCAAATTTACCCGCGCTTAAAGTGATTTTCCCATGGGAATGAGGTATTTTCCTGCGATAAAAAGTAAGTTATGTCCTTCCTAGGGCTTAAAGTGCATGTAGTCGTGAAACGATCATTTTTGAGGCCCTAAAACTCATAAACTAGCCTACTGATGAATCCAGAATGAATATATATTAAATATTGATATATAAACTTCAATCTGAGCTTTTAAAAAAAACATAGTCTTTAAGATACTTTAAAAAAAAACATTGAAATGAAGCTGTTTTCAACTTGAAATACGCTACTGCTTCTAAACTACAAGTGATATTTTCACGTTTCTTTCAGGAAAAGATTGCTAACTTGTTTAACTTAAAACTGAGCATTTTTCGTTTTAAAATAATACATAGTTTTGACGAAACGTGTATTTAAGCTGTTTTGCTGCGGGTAGCGGGCGGGAAAATTAGGCCAGTTTTCTATACCCAAGGTCGTTGGCGATTCCCAGGAACTCAAACTATCACCTTAAATACCACTTCCGTTCCACAGATAGTTATTTTCCCACGGAAATGAATCTCATTCCCGCGGTAAAAAGTAGCCTATGTCCTTCCTAGGGTCTCAAAATATCTCAATTCTAAATTTAATCAAAATTGGTTCTGTCGTTTTGACGTGAAAATGGAACATACATACAGACAGACAGACAAACAATCAGAGAAACATACACATCTTCGCATTTATAATATTATCAAGAATAAATTATGATGCTTGGCGAAGTTCGGTTGCCCTAACTGCGGTATCTATATTGGTGCCCATCTTGACGGCTCAGCCACACAGCACCGTATATGGCACCGAATGTTATTTTTTTAAACGAAGATAAAGAATAAGAATGTTACAATTTTACGTCAAAAATGACAGGAATCGCTATGAAATAAAAGCGGACCTTTGACGGAGCGTTGCCACCGGTACTATTGTAAAGATTATTATATGCCTTATTGAAATACAGTCCACACTATTATTTACCAACTTTTAAGTTTTAACAGTTTAGATGATTGTATGTTTGTTACTCAATCACGCAAAAACGGCTAAACGGATTTCGCTAAAATTTGGGACACACATACTTTGTTGCCTGGAGAGGACCATAATAGGCTACTTTTTATCCCAGAAAAATATCACATTCCCCCGGGATAACGTCGTGTAGTCCATGCGGGCGAAAGCTAATATTTCATATATTTACTAGCCTTCCGCCCGCAGCTTCACCCGCGTGGACTATAGAGTACATGTATTTCCGGGATAAAATTAGCCTATGTCCTTTCCCAAGGTTAACTCAATATCTTTACCAAATTTCATCAAAATCGGTTAAGAAGTTTAGGCGTGAAAGCGTATCAGACAGACAGACTTACTTTCGCATTTCAATATTATAGTAGGGATTGCACCACCGAGCAAAGCTTGGGCGGGAGCTTGTTTAAGCTAAGTCACAATCACAACATTCTATTCGAAAAGTAACTGTCAAGAAATGGTGCTAAAATGAATATTTTTACTTCCACTGTACAGCGCATTGAGTGTTGAAAGCAATACGTTTTTTGAAATAAAACTGTCTGCAATCGGTGAAATCTTATCGGTGAGCGGGGAACCTTGTCGCGGTGCATTATCGAGCTCCTTTACGCAGATCTCGAATAAGGGTTCCCTGGTCGCCTTGGTGTGACAAAGTAATACCTAAAGTACAACAAGAACAAAATTCTCAAAAAAGTAATACTTACTTACCTACATTTCGAAATACTTACCAAATAATTTTGAAAGTCTAACCACGTCCATTTTTTTGTGTAAATTCATTCCGATTATAAGTGCCTACCTACTTCTCTAACCGCCGTCGGATTATAAGAACCTACTGCTCTAACCGCCGTCATTTTAATGAAAAATATAAATATTAACCCAAAAATAAATGGTAGAATAACTTTTCACGACATTTAGAAATCTACATTTGCCTGAAAATATAAAACTAAACTATAAACACTCTTAACTACATATGACCTTCATTATGTGACATAGATATGACTTAAAGCTATACAATTTTGCCAGTCCTACTATTCAAAACTGCGTAGTTCCCCAAATTTTAAGTGGCAACTCTTATTTAGATTATGCAAAAATATTATTCCTAATTTTATTATAAGTACTAACTTAAATATATTCTACTGGCTAAAAGTTTCGCACCTATTTGGCAGATACTAATGCTTGTCGGTGACTTCACTTGCCTGTACGGCATTTTGTTAGAATGTTAAGCTAATATTACACGGTTCAACCAAATTGATTCACTTTGGTTGAAAGGCGCAATGATGCAGGCACACATTGATATTGAATGAATCACTTTTACGTTTGTTCAATTTGGTTGCTTCATCGAAATTAAAATCCAGAAGTGAACCTTGTATTTCCGCCATTACAACTTATGAAATCTACTCGAAAGAAAATAGGGGTCCATCCCAAGGTTTTTTAAACTTTTGTTTACAAATTTTTTGTATGGTTCGCGTAACATTGAAAACAAAATAGACCATGCAAATTGCTTTACAATCTTATTTCTGTGCCAATAAAATATAATATAAAATATAAAATAAAATATCTATTCAAGAAAATTCAATACGTGAAAGTATTTTAGAATAAATGTAAAGATACGGGGTGGGTCCTGTTTTGTTTTGAGCAGTATATATTTTTTTATAAACTCAGCCCTTACTCAGCCATGATATAACATATAAATACTTATATTTTGTAAAAAAGAAAAATAGGTAAGTAGCTTACTTCCGCAAAAAACACAACATGCAAAATGTACCGCCCGCCCGCCCGCAAAAAATTTGTGGCGGCGGGCGGGCGGTGCATTTTCGCATGTTGTCTTATTTGCAGAAGTAAGCAACATACCTATATTTCTTTGTACACAATGGTTAGGGACTTCCGCTAAGTGACGCCTGATTCAATTATATTTTGTTTTGTTTAAGTGTATTTGTATGAATCTCCAAAATTAAATTTAACCAGTTTATTGGCAAAAAGATAACAGACGGACGGAGTTATTTTCACTTTCACAATTTATATATTTTCTAATATAAAACGTAAGGAGGATTAATCTTAAATGTTAGCAGTTCTAGTACTAATTTATAATTAGGTTCTTACCGTAATAATATTAAAGTTCTACTTATGAGAGATTACGGTTCTATTTTGGTACAGAATGGGCCTTTAGGGGTTATTGTCAACTTTACTGCTAATTTTCATTGTATAGTTACTGCTTTTAAATTTTACGAAGGCATTCTTAAACGGTGGTACAAGTTTAAAGAAATAACACCGAAATTTAGCTCGTTTTGTTGGTTTAAAATGTTCTATAATTTCATAGTTTTTACTTGAGAATTTGTCTGCGTCGTCATATTTTGTTTCCCTTGAGAATTTCGTGAAAGAAAGAGGCCAAATTCTGCTTAATTTTGATTGTAATCTATCAGCATATAGTTATAATTTATTACTACTGGTTTTATTGCATTTAGATGGAAACAACTAATGCCAGATAATAGGTATCTGGCATTTTCGCATTTATAAAAATAACCTAATCAGAGTGTGAATCGGATCTTTTGCGACAATACATCCGGCTTTATAATAGCCTGGTACATAGTTTTCACATGTAAATGTTACGTTAATAATAATTATGTTGATTTTATTTTAAAAGCCCAATCATAATACTTTGAGTACCCGGACAAGCAACATTATCCGTGTAATCTTGTCCTCATGTCATATGCAAATTAATATTCGTGGCGATGTGGCCGTCTCGATTCCCTGTGTGATTGTGAATCACGATTTACGAGCGTGCCAACCTGAATTTTTCATTTCGAATGAAATACGAACGGTTTGAGCTAGGGTTGACAAAAAATTTCAAGAAGTATAAGTAAAAGTAGAACTTTTATTCTTTTTTTCTTTTCTCAGTGAGTGACGCTAGCCAGATTAATTATACTAAAAAATAGATAGACGGTCACTCACTTGTCTATGCCTGTTTTTTCTTTTTTTTTTCTTTTTGCTGGCACTGGCCTATCAGTATTTCAGTCTTGGTATGTTGTCCGATTGTGTTGGCTTCACAGCCCCACCAAATACGGTCCCGACGGAAGATCAGCGCTGGCCACAAGCCAAGCATTATGCTGAGTCGGGACCATTTTGGGACATAGGTACCGTACGATTCAATGTGTTTTTGTGTAAATATTATTTTGTTGTGATGTCCCAAATAAATTATTTTTCTTTCTTTCTTTCTTTCTTATATAGTAGACTAGCGGCCGCCTGCGGTTTTACCCGCGTGGTTCCCGTTTCCGTGGGAATATTGGGATAAAAAGTATCCTAAGTTACTCCTTGTTACATCAGCTACCTACCAATGAAAGTCCCGTCAAAATTGGTCCAGCCGTTTCAGAGATTAGCAAGAACAAACAGACAGACAGACAGACAGACAGACAAAAATTAAAAAAAAAGTTGTTTTGGTATATGTACCGTATATATAATCATATGCTTAAAGTAAAAAGCGGTTATTTTAATATTATAAACAGACACTCCAATTTATTTGTATGTATGTATGTATAGATGTATAGATTTCTATTTAGGGTGTCAAAAAATATAGTCAACATAAAAAATATAGGAGCCTTTAATATGTACTCAATATACAAAATATACAGCTCGTGAGGTTTCTGAACGCTTTTTTCAGGCACAAGAATGATACGACCGACAGTGATGATGTCTGTTTAATCATGTTCAAATATAGTCGATTTAACTACTATATGTATATTTTTCCAACAGTATATAGTAGCATGACCCAAAATATAGTAGGCTAGTATATTATTATATAGTAGTTTTGGCAACCCTAGTTTGAGCCGAAAGCGCGCCAAAACGGCCATTTCGAGAAGGTTTAGGTGGGCTCGTTCTTTTTTAATTGATGGCGTGGAACGTTATGTTTTTGTTGATTAATGGCTGTGGAATGTGATTTATGCAGCCTGGCTAGTGACTAGCAGCTGTTTGTGACTTTATCAGTGTTGTTTGTGTAAATTATGAATAATATTTACTTCTTTAAAGTCGCGAGGCATGTTAGTACACCTTCTTTGTAACATAATAATGCTTACGAAAACAATAAAGTACTTCGGTACGATTATTCGTATATTTGATCTCTATCCTGATAATCAAGTGTAGGTACTAATGGGATGAAATCATTGTCCTGTATTTATGTGTTGTTATTTATTTGGAATATAATACCTATATAAAAAAAAACTATTGCTTCTGCTAATCGTGCGTGACACAACTGTTTCGTTAGGCTGTAATCTGTACCAGAAAATTAAACCGCTTTCAAACAAAAACTGAAACCTGAAAACACTTTAAAAACCCAAAATAAATTGTCTTTAATCTTTATTAATTCTTTCACCCAAGGTTGTTCGGAAGAAGAAGATTGCTGTTTAGTATTAAAGACACCTTTTGTATACTTCTCTTTTTTTGTGATTGTTTTCTTTCTGTGTTTATTTGTTTGTGTGCAATAAAGTGTTTATTATGATTATTATTGAATCGTTTATTTTATTTACCTACTGCTCTGTTTGAAGTTGGTGAATTTTTTTGCATAATATCCAAAACTGGACATACCTACGCAAAACAAATAAGTACTTACGCATAACAAATAAGTCCTTACATACTGTAATGGTCACGACAGTATGTAATATATTTGTTTGCCGTATTTTATAGCAAATAAATTCATTTTATTTCTGAGATTTATTACAAATGTTTGCTATAACTAAATTATTCTTGAACCCAACCTAATTTAAGTGGAAACCTCGAATATTCATTACTTATTCTAATTGCGTCATATTTTCAGCGTTTCAAATACGAAAATCTAATTTTTTGGTAACCGATTATCTCTCAACCTCCTTTCTATTTAAACCTCTAGGTACACAGCAATAGAGTTCATAATCCTAAAACTAGTTTGACCTGGCAAAAATATAGATACTGCCTTTTAGCATAAAGCAATTTGTAATGCGTCACGCGAACCTTAAATGTAAAGTTATGAATAAGTCATTTCAAATGCAGTGGTTTTCGCCGATAATCCCTATAAATCGGGTAAATGTCAGTTAAAATTCAAACCACTTATGGGTAATTTTGTATAGTGCACTGGTTTCTGCTCGATATTTTAGTACAGAAATACTAGCTGTGCCGCCGTTTATACAACAGGAAGCCTCCATGGCTGCTATAAGGCTAAAACACCTGGGTCTGTGGTACAATCGAGAGGGTCCTCACTCCACATTGTGTAATGATTTATTGAAACATGAGTCACTAATCGCTGCCCCATGCGATAGGATACCCAAGCAATACATTTTCGAAAAGAAATACTAAATACAGTTATTTGAAAATGACCGAGATCACTCTGGCATACATGAAGTCCGAATCTATACGGACGGCTCCAAGATGGGGACTGGAACTGGAGCTGGAGTATTCTCACAAGATCTGAATACCAAAATATCACTAGCGCTGGGCCAACACAGTTCGATATTTCAATGCGAATGTGTTGCAATAATAAACGCCGCTACCACGGCCCTGTCCAGAGGTATGAAGGAACTAAACATCCGCATACTGACCGACAGCATGGCCGTCCTAACAGCACTGGAGGCCAACACCATCAACTCCAGTATCGCCTACGAATGCCACAAAGTTTTGGATCGTTTAGCATCCAACAACGGAGTAATCCTACAATGGATTAAAGGGCATAGTGAATCACACGGGAATGACGCCGCCGATGAGCTGGCTAGAATGGGATCCTCCACAATAGTGGCAGGACCTACACCCATTCTGCCACTCCCATTCAGCCAACTGCGCTCATGGGTAAGGCAACGAACTCGTGCTGCACATAATACTCGTTGGGTAGCTCTAACAAGCTGTAGACAGTCTAAGATGGCGATGACTGCAGTCTCGTCGCGTTTGACCTGCAGGCTGCTCAGCCTCAATCGTCCAGACCTCCGGATAGTTGTTGGTGCACTTACAGGTCACCTTACCTTAAACCGACAACTATTTATTATGAATGCGACAGACAGTCCTCTATGTAGAGGTTGCCTGAACGCAGAGGAAACTGCCGCCCACGTGATCCTGGAGTGCGTAGGTTTGGCCGCACAACGAACAGAAATCCTCACAGAGGCGAGGTCGCTCCTAGAAGCCTGTGAACGGCCCAGGAGGCTTCTGCGCTTCTGGAAGGAGCTAGGATGGCTCGACTAGCCATGTTCACGCATAACGGACCAAATAAGAGTCTAAATGCGGAAAAGTGTCAATACCAAATACTAAATACTAGCTGTGCCGCGTGGTTCCTCGCGTAGTTCTCGTTTCAAAAAAAGCTAACTGTTTTCGGTACTTTCATGACCAGGGTTGGTATGATTAAAACAAGTTGTTTTAAAACACATGTTTAAAACAGTTTGAATTTAAACCGTGCTTTTTATCACACGTTTAATGCTTACCCCAAATGTTGGGGTTTCCCCTATTCATAGAATAGAATTTCATAGTTAGTAGGTATAGTCCCGCTAGGAAAATCCCGATGTGGCCTATTTTCAAATTCAACATTAGTTAGAACATACAATACAGGGTGAATGTAAAGCGTTGAATATTGATAATACGCAACATAAAAACAAATGTTTATCCATTGATCGTTTTTTGTAAATATTTAATTTACTTATGGCGAATTTGAAAATATCTAGTCTAGAAATGAAGCATTACAGGTCGAATTCAGTTGAAATAATGCCCTAAACTTAATAAAACGTCATTGCCTAAACTAAAAAGAACAAAAAACGTATTTAATCCTTCAAAAACAATTCGAACTGATTTTTTTATAAAATTACTGGTAATTTTTTTTAATCTGTTTTTTTTTTCAACCCTGTCAATGACCTTAGAATTTAAATAATAGCAGTACCACATAATTTCTACTTCTACCCACGGCGACGCAGGCTTCTGGGCAAAAAGAAAAGTTTATATAAATGTATAATACATACATCTACATGATGTTTGCCCAGCTAAAGCCTAAATAAACATTTTGATGAAAGCAGTGAGAATATTCAGATATCTAGCTAAATGAGACAATACCGGAAACCACTATTAACCTAAACAATAGGTACATCGTGCATATCTCGTGCACTGTAACTGCACTGATATCGCCATGCTTGGGTTCCCGCCAACTAAAACAAGATGGCGAGCCGATAGCTCAGATAATGTCACGTTCCGTTTCACGTAGCTATCTTATGAAATTTGGCTTTGCTAAATACTAGAACTAGGTACAATGCCTGTAATACATTAAAATATTTTTTTTTACTTTTTTGCATTCACAATGCTATTTTTATTATAAAAAATTGAAAATTAAGTATTTAGGTAATACTTACTTACTTCATTTTAAATTTTTCATAAAATAAACGATTTCATGTAAATTAGCTTTTTGAATGATTTATTATGTAATTTTGACCTGTTACAATTTTTTTTAGAAACAACATATTAGATTAGACACACCGTGAGCGTAACCCACGAACCCGAAACTACACTGTGAACAACTCTAATAGTATCCGATGAACATTCAATGTAACTTAACCCAATACATCTACAACAGATGCCTAGTAACTGCAGTGATAACGCCATTGTTGGGTTCCCGCCAATTAAAACAAGATGGCGTATCGCACAGATATTGTCACGTTCCGTTTCAAGTGGCTATTCAAATAACTCTAATGAAATTTGGACCGATTCGTGAATAATCGGTTTTAGGTTAAGCTCTAGTTCGTTCCCGTTTTCGGTAAAGTTGGATAAGTTTTATTGCAAGGATCGCAATTACGAATTTGGTTGTATTCCAATTCAGTTGCATGGAAAACTAAGTTTTGGGAATAGAGTAAAAACAGAATGTGAAGCAGTTAAAAAAAATGTAGTGATGTCGTAAATGTACAAACTCTGGTGCATATGAAGAAATATTGCACGGTGACTTAAAAGGATTTTTTTATTTACTTACGTTGGAAGTAACATCGTACCGTAGTTCCTTTTTTAAATTAATTTCAGTTGAATAAATATACATATGTCGCAGGGAAATCAGAGATTTCACGAAATCCCTAGGGATATCACGAAATCACGGAAGATGTGGAATAGACTTATTTACGACGTCTTCTTCCTAAACAAGTTCAGTGATATGTCATTTTACTAGACTAAATCTAGTGAAATGTCAGAAAAGTGGATTTCAGAGGTGAGAGTTTGCCTCGGAAGTCCTGTAGATCACACGTGATAGGTTAGAAAATTAAGGCGATCGCGAAGCGCAGCGAAGCGATCGCCTTAAATTTCGTGGTTATTTTTTTTGTGATTAAACTTATGGATTGTTTGCACAAAAAAAAATAACCACAAAATGAAGCGATCGCCTTTAAATTTCTAACCTATCACGTGTTCTACAGGACTTCCGATACAAACTCGCTCATACCTGTCACCTGCAGCCGTGAGCTTACTGTTATTACCTCAGTCATTCTTTCACTAGATTTAGTTTAGTGAAATGACAATCACTGAACTTGTTTAGGAAGAAGACGTCGTACATTAGACTATTCCACATCTTCTTATTCCATATCCCTAGGGATTTTGTGAAATCTCTGATTTTCTCATATCCCTGCGACATATACAAATCAAAATAATTAATACTAATTACTTAAATTCTTTTACATTCAATATATTATTTAAAAAAATGTGATCGATGTTCCACTTTGTTTGTTCGTTATCATTTTTTTTCCATAAATTATAGCTAGATATTATTACTATTTTCTAAATGTTTTTGTGACGTGTAAATAAATGTTTTTCATTCACTTCAATTTTTCATTTCATTCATTTATATTACGCTCACATACAAATTTATGTGGTACTTTGAGAACACTAAAGTTTACAAACTATAAAATATAACCCTAAAACACCAGAGTGTACAAAATCGTTGGGTAAAAATGACCCCAGGATTTTTCTAGCCAGCCGCTGCTCATTTCGACCCGCACTTAGCTGAAAGGGCGTAAATATCTAAGGGTTGCTGTAGTGAAGTGATAGCAGTTTTATCTAGGGACATGTTAGGACTTATACTTATGATGCTATTTTATCAGAAAGTGCGTTGGTTATGGCGGTACTACACGGTTAACTTCTGCCTTTCAATTTGGATGAAGCGACTAAATTGAACAATGTAAACGTAAAGTGAACCATTCAATGGCAATGTTCAACCACATTCATACGCGTTGAAAGAATTGAGCTTGCTCACTATTTTCACTTTTGCGTTCAACGTTCAATGCGATGAACGAAAGTTGAACGTGTAAACATAAGAATTGAATGATTCACTAAATGTTCATTCTCAATGTTAATGAATTAAGTTAATGAATACACATTTAAACATTTATTTTAATGTGCTACTTGATTGGTAGACATTTTCAAGGAATTGAATGGTTCATTTTTTTAAGATACGTGTAAACAGCAGTAGTGTCTTTCACTTCTGCGCTTTTCAAGCAAAGTGAATCAATTTGGTTGAAACGTGTAATATCAGCATTATGTAATATTTAAAATAAATAAATAAAATAAAATTACTTGAAGAATAATATGTGTAGGTATTTCATATGCGGCAGTATGGCGCAACAGTAACATAAGTCAGATAAACATTAGCGTTTGATTTGAAATATTTATAAAAAAAAATATGATTAAGCTTTTTATAACGTAACTTGATCAATGTATCTGATTTTATCAGGTATAGGTATGGTACAGGTATGGTTTAGATGACAATATAATATTTAAGTATAGTCAGCAAAAAGCTTGTCAAGAAAGCTTGAAATTTTTACTAAAAACTTAGTACTATTCGTGAAAAGAATGATAAATTTACTATTACCTACAATAAAATGAAAATTTTAAAAATATACTTCAGCATCATAAGTCATCATCCTGCACGATTGAATAAAAACTCATGTCATCATCATCTTGCATCATTGACTAGAAAATCTCAACAATTTTCTCGATTCTCGACAAACTAACGTTGGGGAATGCGCCTAAAAATCACATTTAAATGTAATAATAAAAAAAACTTTTTTCAGCATCAAACGTTAATATCAACATATCTATAAATATCTTAAATAATTTCAACACAAGTGCTGTGAATAACGTGACTAAACAGTGCCTAATGTAGATGAATTGTCCATTTAAACTAGCTAAAACGTAGTGTTGTGTAGTGTGACTGATTGACGTTTCGAATAGTTGAAACTGTTGTTGTTTCATTGTTGTACTGTTGTGTCGCAAGAATGAATACTGTGCAGAGCACCGGGGGCCATGGGGGGTCCATGAAGAAGGACCATAAAGCTGAACAGGTAAGTGCTCATATACCTATCTAATTAATGTGTGAAATCTAGGAACAACACCTTCCCGCCGGAACACTGCTTGTCAATTGGCGATCTTTTGGACCAATCGCAAGACGCTTACCGCGTATTCAACTAAATAAATTGCCATAGTTTCGTCGCGAGATTGAAACTATATCAGTAAGTAAGTACGTATGTAATACCGATTAGTTATTTGAATTAAGAAATAAACCTCGACGTAGGTACTGCTAGATAGAACACATGCGTCAAACTTCCGCATGATTATATTTTACGTTGGTACCTCACAATATGATTATCTTTCTAGGGACTGATTCGAAATGGTTCGGGCAGGCCTGTCTCACTTCCATACAAGCGGCGCAATATCCCCGAGATATTTACCTACTATTCTGGAAAACAACTTAATTTCAACCGTCAGAGGTACTACTTTATTCGTGAAAGTAATACACGCGAAGCGAGACAGATGGCGACACATGCGGATGCGTGCTCTGCGTGTGCGACAAGTCGAGCGAGTGCCAGCCTATTGAGACTAGTCTGGTGACCGGACGCTTGCGTTTATCATACCTAAACTCGGGAGTGAAATTTCTGTACCGTAAGGTACTATATTCTGTGGTTCGGGGTTGGGTTCGAACCCAAAATCTCGGTAGGTTCCAACCTGAAACAGTCAATGCGCTATCGAGCCAGTTAAAATCTAGATCAAGAAAAAACCACGGGTTGCACTCCGGGAGTGCCGGCAGAAGTGAAACGGGCTCCCTAGACTTTTTCACAAAAAAAAAATTAACCAAGGTCTTCTGGCTTCAATGCCGCCCGTTTTATAACCTGAGCTATTGCAACTTTGGACTTACAACGGTGGCGAAATCTGCCTTTGTATCCATATGACATTGTAAAAGTTTTTTTCGATCAGGGGCCCGATTCTCAGGCATTCGAACTTTTTCAGTGTGGTAATTCGTATGTCGAACATTTTGTTTGTGGTTTCTATTGAAAAGTTAGAACGTTTCAAACAAACTAAGCTGTCTCACATGTCAACAAATTCATTTTGACAGGTAAGTTCGTATACGAACATCTATTGGTTTTTACCACTCGTAGCGTTCGACTGGTTTTCGATCGAACTTTTTCGATTGTGAAATTCTGACAATACACAAAATGTGTTATCTTCGTAAAATATTTGAATTTCGAGCTATAAAAGTGAACTTTTTTCGATTGCCTGAGAATCGTCCCCCAGGTCGAACGCATTGGACAGATCCAAGAAACATTGTAACAGTTTTTCGATCAGGTCACTCGATCTGACGGTCACGTGATGTTCTGATGCGAGTTTAACATTTTTTACTCGTTACAAAAGTGCACAACGCCGCCAATGAAGTTTTCACTTTAAAAATTAGGCATTGAAACTCAATTTCTTTCGATATTTAAGCTCGTAATGTAAGCAAATGGTATTCAGACTTATCGTCTAGACTTTCGCCGTGACTTATCATTGTCAGATTAATTTCAAATGACTGATAGGCAGGATTTGGAACTTTTGCCAATTTATCTTATAACGACAACGTTTATTTTCGTTAAGCTAAATTTATAGTTAAGACTCTTAAGCATTCTAAAACTAAAGATAATATAAGTTTTAATACTGTACACATTTTTTTATTGAAATTTCTTTTCTTTAGGATAGGGTTAAAGATAAAAGACACTGTTGGACAATGTAGAAGGATGTGGGCTGTCACGACCCTAAGTCGGCTGGTTACGGAGAGCTGTGGCCCTACCATGAGTTGACGCAAACTGTAAAGTAATTTAAATAAAGTAGAGGAGAGTGGCGTTCAAGCGGTATATATATTGGGTGATTTCAACTCACACCCAAGTGCTAGCTTTGGTCGCGAACTGCTAACCTTTTGTGAAGAGGAAGGGTGGATTTGCGCAGACGTAATGAAGTTGGGGATTGACTCCGACACGTTTACATACGTAAGTGAAAGTCACGGCACCACGAGTTGGCTCGATCATTGTGTAACAACCGCAGCAGCCTGGGAAACTATTCACTCGGTCACTGTTATGTATGACGTCGCATGGTCAGACCATCTCCCGTTGCGTGTTGTATGTGATATTGGTAGTGTAGCGGAGAGTCAAATGAGTGATAGCGGTGTCGTAAACCATAGTGGAGTATGCTGGGGAGACAGAGATACTGCCCAAGCTGAAAAGTATTACGAATATTGTAATAATGCGCTACTAGACGTTAAGGACTGTTTTAATTGTGTTCACTGTGATAATTATAGTAATAGGCCGAAATGTATTTTTATAAAGCAACATTTTAAATTTATTAGTGATTTTTATGATAATATTGTGTCAGTATTGCAAACGGGTGCTAAATTAACTGCGGTACGTCGCTCTGGTGCATTGAATAGGCGCAAGGTTATAGGTTGGAACTTTCACGTAAGAGAATTACACTTAGCCTACCGTTTAGATTTTAGTTGTTGGGTGGCTGCCGGTAAACCGTCGTATGGTGAGATTTATAGTAAAATGAAAAGTAGTAGAAACAGTTTTAAAAATAAGTTAAGATGGTGTCAGAATAATGTTGAAAAAATAAAATTAAATATATTGGCTCTTTGTAGAAAGGATAAGAACTTCGTAAAATTTTGGAAAACTATAAAAAAGATGGATGTAAAACAGAGCTTGCCGGTGAGTGTGGATGGCCTGCAGGACAAAGAGCAGATAGCTAACTTGTTTGCCCAGAAATTCAGAGTTGATCCCTTGCCTGCGTCGGAACATCTGCTCGGGTCGAATGATTTTGGTGACGCTACTGATACGCTCAAAACCGCCGTACATTTTAGTCAAGAAGATGTAGCAAAAGTAGTTGGTACTATGGCGCGCGGTAAGTCACCGGGTCATGATGAGTTGACTATCGAGCACCTGTTCTACGCAGGCGAGGCGCTTTGCTTGAAAGTGTCTAAACTGTTTGATCATTGCCTTAAATACTCGTATCTGCCTCCAAATACGATGAAAACAGTTGTAGTACCTATAATTAAAAATAAAACGGGTGATGCGAGTACAGTTAATAACTACCGACCGATATCTCTGGGTACGGTATTAGGGAAAACTTTAGAACGACTGTTGCAGCCCGAAGTGTCGAAAAATATACAGATTGATGACGCACAGTTTGGTTTCCGTCCCGGTGTCTCTACGGATTCCGCTATTCTGACCGTCAAACATGCTGTTGACTATTATGTACGCCGAAAAACATCTGTATACGCATGTTTTCTTGATCTGAGCCGTGCATTTGATCTAGTAAATTATGACATTCTCTGGAGAAAATTGCGCGGCACAGATGTCCCGGCTGAAGTGGTGGATTTGTTCGAGCATTGGTACGAAAACCAAACTAATTATGTAAAATGGGGCGACGCGACCTCTAGCAACTACAAGCTAGAATGCGGTGTTCGCCAAGGAGGGTTGACTTCTCCGGATCTCTTCAACTTATATGTCAATGACTTGATCGGGGAACTGAGGGGCGCTGCCGTCGGCTGTCACGTTGGTAACGTTTGTGTTAACAACTTGAGCTATGCCGATGATATGGTGCTCCTCAGTCCCTCGATCAAGGGGCTTCGTAAACTTCTTTCGATCTGTGAGTATTATGCTGATACTCACGGTCTGAAATATAATGTCGCAAAAACAGAAGTTATGGTATTCAGAGCAGGGAAAGGTCCGGAGAATATACCAGACGTGTTTTTGAATGGTTCGGCACTTCGGGTGGTGCAACAGTTCAAATATCTCGGGCATATTCTTACAGAGAATAGAAAAGATGATCTCGATATAGAACGAGAGAGACGCGCACTATCTGTTCGCTGTAACATGCTCGCGCGCAAGTTTGGCAAATGTAGTGACGAAGTCAAATTAACTTTGTTTGGCTCATACTGTCAATGTTTTTACACTTGCCAGTTATGGGCCAACTTTAACCGTGCTTCCTACAGTTCCATAAGGGTACAATACAATGACGCGTTTCGTATCCTTATGAAACATCCACGATACAGCAGCGCGTCGAGCATGTTCGCGGACGCCCGTATTGCGGACTTTTATGCTGTTATGAGAAAGCGCATAGCTTCGTTTTGGACGAGGATATGTCTTTCTGGTAATAGCATAATTAGGGCCGTAAGTTCGGGCTTGGATAGTCCGCTATATAAGTACTGGATTTCGGTGCACCGGAGCGACAATAGAAAATAATGTTTGACAATGTATTATAACTTGTACTTACTGAATTATTTTATTTTATTTTATTTTATTTGCGTTATATTTTAATTTTACTTTATTTTGTGAATTATGTATTTGACTGTTTATTGGGTTTTTTATGCCTTTAAATAAATCATTATTATTATTATTATTATTATAAATTACTTGTCGTGGGCCACACTGGAGCGGCGCGTCTTGCGTCCGCGATGAGCGGGAACAACAAATATATTGAGACGGATGGGAGGGGCCACACTGGCACGTCAGGCGGTCGCCGCGACCGGCGGAGGAGGGAATAGTACGTGTTCGCGCGTCCTGCGGATCCGCAGGTCGCCTCCGCGCCCCGCGGTCGCTCCATTGTGGCCTGCGACTTCATGCGGGTAATTTTTGGTAATTACAACAACTTTTATTTTCTTGGGACAACAAGTTTTCTTGGGCTCGTCACATCTAGCTAAAAGTTGCTACTTACTTAATAAAATTAATAAATTAAAATTAACTTTTAGGCTTGAAATTGCTGGTTATTTAGAACACATTTTACGAATAACTAACGCGCGTATCCGTAAATTTTTATTTCAATGAACAGTGTGCGCAATTATATTATCTATTCTTATATTATAGAGGAAAGATTTGATTGTTGGTTTGTTTGTTTGCATCGAATAGGCTCCGAAACTACTGGACCAATTTAGAAAATTCTTTGACCATTAGAAAGTTACATTCCTCCCGAGTGACATAGACTATATTTTATCCCGATATTCCCACGGGAACGGGTACCACACGGGTGAAATCGCGAGGATCCGCCAGTATATGTTTTGATTCGAAATGCAATTTGACTTACTTAACGTTCCTTTGCTATGAAAAGTGTTCAACTGCACTCTTTCTGCATACACCCAGTGTCTCAACTGGCCCGTGTATCTAATTGTTGTCCGGGACGCTCCGTGCGTGAAATTGGGCGAGTCGGGAATAATGCCACTCCACTGGGCCATATTTATACATGATAGATGGCGCTGAACATCAAAACTGTTTGTCCCTGGGTGATTATTTTTAAATGGATGAGAGCTCTTTTGATGTCGGGGTTTACTTTATATGTCTACGTCGTCTTAAAATATATGAATACTAGCAGATCCTCGCGGTTTTACCCGCGTGGTACCCGTTCCCGTGGGAATATCGGGATAAAATAAAGCCTATGTCACTTGGGAAGAATGTAGCTTACTAATGGTCAAAGAATTTTCTAAATCGGTCCAGTAGTTTCGGAGCCTATTCAATGCAAACAAACAAACAAACATACAAACAATCAAATCTTTCCTCTTTATAATATTAGTATAGATATAGATTATTATTCGTATTTGCCTCAATGGTAAATTACGAGTAAATGCAATTACATGGTGATTTAAAAAATACATGTGAGAATAATAATATTAAACAAAATAACAAGTAAAATAGTTACGAACAATCTACATATTGAAACACCATTGACAATGAAGTATTGGAAACATCCGTCTCACAACACTTTCGTCTTATCTTTTCTCCAATGTTTATTTATCTTATTCATATTTTAATATAATAAAAATTGCATTGTAAATGCAAAAAAAGTTAAAATAATCTACCTTTAGTTATCCGGTACAGATTGCATATCGTCGTTCGGCATTCAATACCGCGAACGTGACATTTTTACGAAATTTTTTTTGTTTTATTTGATTCTAATCGTACAAATACGCGATTCTACATTTAAATTTTGGCGAAACTTACTCCAATCCTGTTATATTTAAGTCGGTCAAAACCGCGAACCTAATTTCCCGCCAACAAAACCGCGAACGTGCCAGTTTCTCATTGCCGCCAGCAATCGCAAGTGCAAGACTCTTCCGTAGTTTTTCCTGTTTGAAGCATTATAATATAACACAAGTATTTCACTTGAATGTTTGCAATTGCATATTATGATAATTTGCTACATAAAGATTAATTAACTTATATAAAAATAATAAGTATAAAATAATTAACGTATTAAAAAAAAACTAGCCCTCTCACAATCACAACTAGCTCCGATGGGCTCGAACCCATGACCTTTCACTGTCCGGGCGAATGCTCTAACCATTGAGCTACGGAGTCGTCGTCGTCAGTGTTTAGAGCATTCGCCCGGACAGTGAAAGGTCGTGGGTCGTGTCCCATCGGAGCTAGTTGTGAGACAGGTCGTTTTTTTCTAATACCTTCATTTTCAATAACTTGGTTAGTACCAAACCATCTACAAATTATATTAATATCGTAAGATTTTCATAATTTTCCTATAACAAGACTGTTGATTGCTTTAATTAGATCTTACTATAAGGATATTGCTGCAGTCTCTCCAGAGGTGCCAAATAGACTACAGGTACATCGAGGTGCTGAGGTACTTATACCAAAACGCCACCATGTCGGTCCGATTACAGAACCAGAGCTCTAATCCTATCCAACTACAGCGAGTGAGAGACAGGGAGATGTCATCTCTCCCAAACTGTTCACAGCTGCGTTGGAGGATATTTTTAAGCTGCTGGACTGGAAAGGATGCGGCATCAACATCAATGGCGAGTACCTAACACACCTACGGTTTGCCGATGATGTAGTTCTTATGGCTGATACCTTGGAAGACCTGAACACAATGCTCGAAGATCTCGGTAATGCTTCGCAAAGAGTGGGTCTCAAGATGAACATGGACAAGACGAAAATCATGTTCAATGCCCATGTTGCACCCGCTCCAGTTAATGTTGGGAACATTACACTCGAAGTTTTGACCACTATGTTTACCTAAGACAGACGGTCCAGTTAGGTAAGTCCAACTTTGAGAAAGAGATCTCTCGTCGAATCCAGCTCGGATGGGTAGCGTTTGGTAAGCTCCGGCATATATTCGCGTCCGAAATACCTCAATGTCTCAAGACGAAAGTCTTTGACCAGTGTGTGTTGCCAGTAATTACCTATGGAAGTGAGACGTGGTCTTTTACTATGGGACTCACTCATTAGAAGGCTCAAAGTCACCCAGCGAGCAATGGAGAGAGCGATGCTTGGTATTTCCCTGCTCGATCGAATCAGAAATGATGAGATCCGCAGGAGAACTAAAACGACCGACATCGCTCGAAGGATTGCATCATTAAAGTGGCAGTGGGCGGGACACATAGCGCGGAGAACTGATGGCCGTTGGGGCGGAAAGGTTCTCGAATGGCGACCGCGTACCGGACGAGTTCCGTGGGCAGGCCACCCCCTACAAGGTGGACCGACGATCTGGTCAAGGTCGCGGGAAGCCGCTGGATGCGGGCGGCGCAGGACCGATCGTTGTGGAGATCCTTGGGGGAGGCCTATGCCCAGCAGTGGGCGTCGTTCGGCTGACATGATGATGATGATTAAAATTAAATAGATACTTCCCAAAATTGTTCACAAAAAATTAAATCTGTTGGGTTTTCTATAAATCATATATAACATAACCGCGAATATGATAGGAATATGACCAAAAGTAATTGAATAAAACCGCGAATGTGACTTACACTTGCAAATACTAGCTTAAAACGAAAAAAATGTGTTGCACCCAATGATAAGATATAATTTTAGTTCAAATAACATAATTTTAAATTTATAGTAGGTGTACAGTACAATTTACGAAGTTTTTTTGTCTCCTGTAAAATTTGACTAATGTTGTATTCGCGGTATTGAATGCCGAACGACGATATTGTAATCTGGTACACTTTAATAAATAGTTGTTTGATATGTTAGAATATTTTAATTTTATTTTTACCAAACATAAAGTATGAAATTTTGTTTAATTTTCTTGTGTTCTAACTAAAACTTTAAACCCTTTACATTCTTTTAACACACAGCACCCTAAATTTTTACCATTCATTCAACCTTATTTTGCCAAGTGCCAATAATATTATTCCATGCTGTAAGTAAACATAGGTATCTCCAGTAGACTCTCAGACTCTCAGTAAGTTTGTTTGTTTGTGTTGGATAGATGTCGCCATCCGTGAAATTGGTTCACTTCAGCATTTATCAGTGTTCAGCAGTAATATTATAGTATTCTTTGGTTCAGCTGCGCTGGTTTGTATTGGAGATTCGAGGAAAATCTTAGAATGGGAGTAGAATTTATCGTTTATCAAAAGTCATTTGGTTAGTATCAGTTTTTTATTCACTATATGGGGTAGGACTGGGTAGGACTTAGGCAGCCATTACACAGTAAATCCAGATCGAGATCACTGATCGTGATATTCGTGATCATTGATCGCGATCGAGATTTAGGCCCGTGGAGGCCACTCAAGTGGAGATCTCTTCTCAAGTATAGTTAGCAAGGGTTGAATGTATTCGTTGCGTATATTTGCATCCCTTTCTAAATTGTACTTTAGAAGAGATCTCCACTTGAGTTTCGTTCTATAATACGGGCCTTATTTTGTAAACCTGACATTACACAGTTAATCTGGATCGCGATCACAGAATACATAATATTCGATCACTAATATTGATGGCGGATCGCGATCGAGATTGACTATGTAATGGCAGCCTTAGCCTTCGTCACATTTGTAGAAAGTTAAATGATGATAAGGCTGAAGGTGGAAGTGCACTATTTACATAAGTAGATACAAAATTTAAAGACAATAATCCAATATTTTCTTCACAATTATCACAGGAAACAATATTATAAATGTACTTAATCGCAAATCCAAGTCTTAATAGTACTGTCGCGTGTTCTAGGTTCGTAATAAATCCGCAATATTTATGCTATTCCGAGCGATAAATACTCGTATTATGAAAGATTGAGTGAGAGTGTAGGCACGCGAATGTGATATATGTTACAAGGAGCAGTGTTGTTAAGGGATTATACCATCGGTTATGCAACTTTCGCCATGGTCGGTCACGGGATGGGTGACTAATTCAACCGCCTCTGTGGTCTAGTGGTTCACACCACCGATTTCAGACCAAAAGGTCCCGGGTTCGATTCCCAGTGGGGGTACATATTGTATTCGGTTTGGTTGGTGGTAGGACTTGTTCTTAGTCCGCCTGGCTAGCTACCACCATCTTATCTAAGTCTGACGCCATAACAATGATGTTTTCAGCATTATTGTGTTCCGGCAGTTAGAGATAAGATAGCCAGTTCCTCAGTGATTGAGGATTCCGGGAGTAGTGCGCTTCCACCTTTAGCCTTATCACCACTTAACGTCAGGTGTGATGAAGGCTAAGTGCTACCCCGCTGTAGATAAAAAAATAAAAAATAAATAGTAGATTGTACAACCAGTGCATAAAACGTACCATTTTACCCGAGACGTATATATCCATATAGGATAGTCAATTCGAGGGTAAAATGGGTTTTATGTACGAGTTGAGTTATACACTCTGCTTTTCACTTCGAGTGTGAGGAAAATAAATAACAATATTGCAAAAAAGAAAAATTAAGACTTCGCCATATTGGCGGGAAGACTTTATTTTTCTTTTTTTTATACGTGGCATTGGCAGCACAGTGACTTTACAGTGAAATACTTATTTCTTAGAAAACTCATTAATTTTGCCTAGTTTTATTAATTTAGTAATTTAACATGGATTATGAACAAAATACATAATATAAGGTGACTTTATTCTATCCGAAGAAATTCAAGTGGATGGTCAGGTCAAGTGCTTAGCACATAATAAAAGCAAAAAAAAAAACATTTTTTTATTTATTATACTTAATTAAAAAAATATTGGATATTTGTTGGGCATCTAATTTTTTTTAAGCCTACACACATGTCTAGACATAAAAAATAATACTTAATCATAATCCTTGGGGGAGGCCTATGCCCAGCAGTGGGCGTCGTACGGTTGAAATGATGATGATGATGAATCATAATTTATCATAGTAATATATCATAGTCAAGGCTTAAAAATAATTGAGATGCTCAAGAAATATCCAATTAAAATTTAGAAAAAAATAAGAAATTAAATTTAAATAAAAAAAAAAGTTGCTTTTATAATGCTGTAAATACTTGACTTGACTATCCACATAAAGTCACCCTATACATTATTACTCTAATTACAATTGAAGTGGCCCAGGGTAGTAATATCAATGAAAAGAAAGTCCCCACACACTCTTCCTTTATTGTACACACAAATCTTAGTAATTACTAAGTTAATGACGACATTACTTCTCGGGGCATCCCGGGTGACGCATGTACGAGTATATGGGTAATTATACTTTCCTGCTAAATAAAGGATGATGGGCAAATTTGTATGGGACCCGTCCCCACCTCCAACATACCTTTTATGTGTGTCGACAATTTCATACGTATCTAAAAGAGATTAATAGCCATATTCAATGTCAAAATCAATGGCGTTTAGTCAAACCGAGAACCTCCTTTTTTGAAGTCGGTTAAAATACCAAAACGTTCTCCTAAATATAACAAAATACTTACCTGAAAACTGCATCAAAATCAGTTCAGCCAAACGCAAGATAATCGCGGACAAACATTATTACGTACATTAGTAGATTGTACAACAAGTGCATAAAACGTACCATTTTACCCGAGACGTATATATCCATCCGAGCCGTAGGCGAGGGTGGATAGTCATTTCGAGGGTAAAATGGGTTTTATCTACGAGTTATACACTCTGCTTTTCACTTCGAGTGTGAGGAAAATAAATAACAATATTGCAAAAAAGAAATATAAAGACTTCGCCATATTGGCGGAAAGACTTTATTTTTTTTTATACGTAGCAGTGGCAGCACAGTGACTTTAGCATAGATCGCAGTCCATAATGCTCTTGAAATACTTATTTCTTACAAAACTCATTAATTTTGCCTTGTTTTATTAATTTAGTAAGTAATTTAACATGGATTGTGACAAGATTAAAGAAACAGAATGAAATAACAAGTTTATTTAACGAAGTTTAATTGCGTGTGTGACTGTTTACCTGACGACCTTTGTCTTAGAGTCTAAGACTTAGCCGAAGATTTTGCTTTATGCACTAGATCATAAAAAGCGATTTTATGCAGCCTATACCCAACATAAACACGAACTTTACGGGCATGAGAAGTGAAAAAATAATTATATACCTACATACATACATACAGATCAAACCAAGCTTCTTTTTTTTAAGTCGCTTAGAAATGGTAAAAATGTAAGTATTTATTTATTAGCGTAGGTGTTACTTTTGTAGTGAATAACAATATTAAATTAATATTTTCCCAGAATTCCCACACATTTGAGGGATGTCGCCTTGTCACTACCTATATTAGATTGTCATGTTAATATCTTTCATCTGAGATACATTTGGGGCGACGTTTTGCCCCATCGTCCTTTTATCGTGTAATTTATATTTATTACTAGCAGTAAGCGTCGAACAGCTAATAAGATACGATGATGATGAATTACTATTATTATTTTAGTGTTATCAACAGTTAATCACAATGTAATTTAATTACCTATATCTGCACTGTCTGTCCAGTTACAATTACGCTGTAAGCTACAGCTCAATTAGCACATAAATCAAGGTCCTGACCTAGGTCCAATTAACAGTCAGTTTCATACATTTGCATAATATTAGCGAGCAATTCATCTGTTATGTTATGTTATAGGCAGACGCTTTACGTTTGCTTACCCTTAAATAGCTGTGAGTATGAAATCAAATCGGTTATGAGTGAAAGTCAAAATATTACATCTAAATGAAATATGTGTATTTTAGTTTTCAAAATAAAAATCTAAATGACATATTGCATTGTTGTTATATTAATAGTCAGATGATTTCAAACATCTGTGGTTAAAGAGCAAATCATATTAATTATGAGTAAGTATTATGCAGTTGTTTAACCACGTTTTATCCTTAAATAACATTTACATTAAATGGATTCAGTTATTAATTTAAAGTCACGTATTTACTCAATTGTGATTGCAGTTACTAGGAATAATAATGGTTAGAACCCGCATGCGTACAAATGAATATTTAATCTGATGAAAAATAGAGAATAAAATTCGGTAAAAATTATAATTAAAACAAGTGGTTAGAATTTGAATACACGACTAAAAACGTTTAACAGAACAGAATCTAACACAAAAATAAAACAAATAAATAAAGCATTAAATTTTTTAATAAAATATTCTTTTTTAGCATAATATGGGTCTTACGCAAAGTCCTGACGTTATTTTATTCAACATTTTTTTCTGAGTAATTGGAGAATACCGATTTTTTTATGTGTTTTCCATTCCCGGTTAGCAATTTCCAGCATATTTCAATTGAGCGCCCGCGCAAGACATACTGAAAACGAAGAATTTTTAGATTTATCTTAACTGCAATATCTTATCTTATCTCTAACTAGCGGCCGCCCGCGGTTTCACCCGCGTGGTTCCCGTTCCCGTGGGAATATCGGGATAAAAAGTACATATAAACCTTCCTCTTGAATCACTCTATCTATTAAAAAAAACGCATCAAAATCCGTTGCGTAGTTTCAAAGATTTAAGCATACAAAGGGACATAGGGACAGAGAAAGCGACTTTGTTTTATACTATGTAGTGATAAGTTTGGATGCTTATTACTCAATTACAGCGAAACGGTTCGTCATGATGAAGTTCGGCACAAATATCCAAAGTAATAATAGGGGTTAAAGAATGGAATTGCCGTTTTTTTCTTTTGTACATATAACTTAACAACTTTTATGATATTAGAAATATATAATTTCTTTAATATTGCGTTACATTAAGACCGTATCGAGCAACTTTTGATAATTTAATAACCACGATATTTGATTATTTACATAGAAAAAACTTATCCCGAAAGTAACGACTATTTTTGTTTCCAGAATTTCGTACTTTATTAGTTGTAACTTAGTGAAAATATTTTTTTCTCTCTTAACGAATGTGTCATTTAGTAATTAAAATGTCCTTAGATACGTGTGTAAAATTTTGTAAAGTTACATAATATTAGTCGTTGAATAAATTACAAAAACGCTATTATGGAAAAAAGAAAAATTACAAAAATCTCCATACAAAACGGCAATTTGATACTTTAACCCCTAATATTATAAAACTAGCGGCCGCCCGCGGTTTCACCCGCGTAGTTGCCGTTCTCGTAAGAAAATCGAGATAAAAAGTATCCTATGTGTTATTCCAGCATGTAATCTATCTCTGTCGTAAATTTTATTCAGATCCGTTCATTAGCTTTTGCGTAAAAGTGTAACAAACATTAATACATCCATACATCCCGACTCACAAACTTTCGCATTTATAATATTAATAGGATATTAGTGGGATGTGAAAGTGTGTATGTGGGTTTGTGTGTTGGTCCTACTTTCGCGTCAAAACGGAGCAACGGGTCGACGTGGTTTTTGGTATGGGGATAGTTTTGGAGTTGGAGATTGACATAGGCTGCTTTTTATCCCGCAAAAATTTCATATTCCCGCGGGATGACGTCGTCTACTCCACGCGGGCGAAGCCGCGGGCGGAAGGCTAGTAAATAATGAACTAAAATAACATACAGGTTACTTTTTACCTCCGAAAAATGTCTGATTCCTACGGAAAAACATGCAGTTCACGCAGGCAAAGCCGCGAGAGAAAGCTAGTTTATTTATAGCCTCCTAAGTCCGCGCATACTTTATACAGAACAAAATGGCGTCCATAGTTGCGTACTGACAATTGCGAAACAAAAACATGTTATCCTTCCTCCTAAGTCCGCGCATACTTTACCTACACAGAACAAAATGGCGTCCATAGTTGCATCCTGACTACCAACTGCGAAACAAAAACATGTTACATGACCGGAAATTCTGTGTAAAGAACACATTTTCGTCTAACCTTTGTTCTTCTTATAGGACATCCGGTTGTACCAACAACTTTTTTGTGATATTGGGATTCTTGGGATATTACTAGCCTTCCGCCCGCGGCTTTGCCCACGTAACTACACGTCTTCAACATATCGGGATATAAAGTAGTCTATGTCACTCTCCAGACCTTAAAATATTAAAAAATACATCGATTCGTTGCTCTATTTTAACGTGAAAGACGGACAACAAAACAAACACACTTTTACACTTATTATAGTACTAGCGGCCGCCCGCGGTTTCACTCGCGTGGTACCCGTTTCCGTGGGAATATCGGGATAAAATATAGCCTATGTCACTCGGGAAGACAAGACAAGACAAGACAAGACTTTCTAACGGTGAAAGAATTTTCTAAATCGGTCCAGTACTTTTTGAGTTTATTCGTTACATACAAAAATACAAATCTTTCCTCTTTATAATATTATTAGTATATTAGTATAGATTAGTATAGTTATGGATTGCTATGCACTTACAAGCATTTGTTGTTGTAAGTGATTCCGTTGGTGCCGCACACGGGGGTATAATCTGCTGTGCAGATGCACCGCGCTGCCTGCCCACCCATCACGAGGCAGACCATCACAAACAGGAGCGATAGTACTGAAATAAATGGTTTAACAATATAACTAATGGTTTAAGATTTCAAATGCACTCGACAGATATTTTTTTTTTTTTATTTAAATTTATTTAGAGGCTTTTACCTATTTCTGGGTATGACAGCGTCATCATAGCCTATGCCTTAAAAAACTTATACTACTATTTTCTTATTGGCGATGATGCAGAAATATAAAAATTTGCTCTGAAATAAGACCGTGGGTCTGCAAGTATAGATAATAAGTACTGACTGTACTTTAGTATTGTCTTGTCATCTAAACCAAACTTGCATACAAAATTTCAGCTCAATCGGACACTGGGAAGTGGGTCAAATTAAGCTTGCAAGATTTGACCGGAACGGATACATACACTGTAATTAAATAAAAGCTTGTAAAATTATCCCTACATCTAACTGGTTTATTTTATATTTTTGCATCTGAGCCCTCCTTTTTAGGGTTCCGTAGTCAACAAGGAACCCTTATAGTTTCGCCATGTCCGTCTGTCCGTCTGTCCTTCTGTCTGTCCCCAGTGTAGCTCATAGACTCTTAGTACTAGAAAGCTGTAATTTGGCATGAATATACATATTTATCACGCCAACAAAGTGGTAAAGTAAAATTTAAGCCCCCTGCCTGCCAAATGGTTGTTTTTGGATACGTGAAAAAATTCACGATAGTAGTACATATGACGAAGTTAAAAGAAAAACTATCACTGGCTTTACAAGTTTTTGAGATATAACACATTTTTAAAAACCGCAAATATAACTTTGTCATTCATAAGAATACTATAAAAAAACAAATTTATTTTTGTCTGGCAAAAAATGACTGTGGTATTTTTGCTAGGTGTACGTAATCGGTAAGTTAAGTGGGTACGGAACCCTTCATGAGCGAGTCCGACTCGCACTTGGCCGATTTTTTCATTATATTTAATGCACTCAATAAACATGTGCTGGATGTCGTGACAAAAAGTAGCATCGGAAAGGGCTTAAATGAAAATATAAAGAAACATTTAAATAAAATATTAAAGAATTCAAATATAAGTATGTATTTTGTACTAGTAGGGTCAATAAACTTTCTTACCGTTAGTAAACTTCATGTTGTATGCTAGCAGGTTCGAGTCCGACTGATGCACCACATGCACCTCTTCCTTTTAAATACCGTCAGCAGGAAAATAGCAATAAGTTTCCTGGGAACCGCAAGTATGTATAATCAGAAACAACAGTGTGTTGTTGAGTTTTGGCCTTCACCTATCTTGGTTAAGGATACAACTTAAAAACTATATTGTTTGATGGACACATATTTATTTAACTGGCGGTCGTCTGCAAATTAGAATTTCTTGTTTAATATGGATTTGAACATTGTCATTGTCCTTCAGTCAAGGTGTCTATTGTTTTTTTATAATCATCATCATGTAGACAAGCCTTTGCTTGGGTTACCTAATGAAACGCATAACATTTTTCGCCATAAACATGAAACGCATCGTGTTGAAAGGCATAATCATCGAAATGCATAATTCTTAAAGCCATAATTTCATAACGCATACATTTTTTGCCCGAATTGAAAAAGGCATAATCATCGAAAGGCATAATTTCAATAAGCATAATTATCAAAAGGCATAACTTTTAAATGTCATAATACTTAAAAGGCATAATATTCAAAATGCATAAATTTAACGGGGTATTATCTTGTATTTATTTAATTTGAAGCTAGGTCTGTGAAAATAAAAAAGTCTTTTCTGGCGCTTCGCCAGCCGCTATCGCGGCACGCACGCTTCGCTCGCTCGGTTCGCGCGGCGTTTTTGTCACTGTTCTAACCTAACCTAACCTAAAACGACTGTTAGGATTTCTTTGGTGGCGGGGGGCTTCGCCCCCCGAGCCCCCCCGTCCCCCTGCTCCTCTGTTTTCTTCCATCTGAGCTAAATTCAAAACTTATAGATAAAAAAAAATGTTTTTGAGCCAACAGATGTCAAAAAAAGTTTTCTTTTTACTATTGGATGTCTCTCAAATACCTCCGGGGCTATTAAAAGGGTATCAAAAATTTCGTCAGATTTTGGCTACGACGCACCGTTTTCGAGATATTGACAATTTTATAAAATAATGTTTTTAAAAATTAATTATGCTTTTTAAAGTTATGCGTTTTAAAGTATGCTTTACGAAATTATGACAAACGAAAATATGAATTTCGAAGATTATGCTTTTTAATATTATGCCTTTCAACTATTATGCATTATTATCATTATGCGTTATGAAATTTATGCCAAGGAATAAAATGCTTTTCAATATTATGCCTTATGATGTATGCCAAATTAAATTATGACAATCAACTGTATGCGTTTCAATGTGTCACCCTTTGCTTGCTTACATCGGCTACCTACTTACCTACCTACATAATAGGTTTTTTTTAAATAAAAAATGGTGCTTATTGAATTTTCTAAAGAAAACCATTTACTAGGTATGTGTTGTCGTGAATTATACTTAAGGATGTGCCAACTCTAGTCGTAAAGTAGTTTTGTAATGAACTTGAACTTTAAATAAAATTGTCGTTTTGAGAAAAATATAGGTATGGAATACAATTTGCATTAAGTAAATATATTATGCAAACTGTCAAGATTAAAGTAGTTAACTTGGCAAATAACAGAAATGTGAGTTGTTTTAAATCTATACATATAAAACTCTAAATTGATTGATTCATTTTTCAAAATTCAAAATTCAATTTCGTTTATTCAATTTAGGTTTGTTTAACAACACTTATGAACGTCATTCATTGTTGGCATAGGCGTAGAGCCCTAACGGCTGAAGGTAGAGACACCATTTTTAGAGGGTAGATTAGATATCCTTTATGATGTAGATGAGCACTAAGAAAGAATTTAGAAAGTTCCCGTTATACAGGATGCTACAGGTTGTTCAAGATTGTTTGAGAATTTGTATAGGGTTGAAGAAAGAGACACCATTTATCCATTATCTAGTTTCCGTAACACAGTTTCGTAATGTTAACTATCTATGAGCTAAATAATTGGTGTGATTGTAAGAAATTTATTATCATAGTTTACTGCCTGTTCAACTAACACATGGAGTAGATTTTTTAACTGAATTTAAATTACTCTTCTAATTTAACGATGTCAAAGCCACAATGTATTATGTACGTACATATACGTATTATGGAATTACAAATGATAATTTGAGCCGCACATCCCTGTGTAGGCTAGCTCTTGCCCGGCGCAGTTTAGCCTGGAAAGAAAATTGGTTACGTTTATATCTGTGAAAGATGGACAAACAAACACATGTACCTTTATTATTAGTATGGGTCAAAGGTCAAAGGTCATAGCTCACTTATAACGCACCGCTCCCACCCAACCAAAGTATGAGCAGCCCAATATAGACTTAATATCGTTCACTATAGATGCACTTTACAGTAACAATATACAATAGCAGACAGCGCGCAGACAGCGCCCGGTAAGCAAGTCCATATATTAAGTCCATACTTGACTGCTCACCCATTGGTTGGGTGGTAGCGGTGCTGTATAAGTGGGCTATGACCTTAAAGGTCACAGCAGAAATTAAGAAGAAAGAAAGAGAAAGAAAGAAAGAAAACTCATTTATTTGGGACATCACAAAAATACATTAAAAAAAAAAACAAAAAACACAAAAACCATAGTATGTCCCAAAACGGTCCCGACTCAGCATAATGCTTGGCTTGTGACCAGCGCTGATCTTCCGTCGGAACCGTCTTGGTGGGGCAGGGAGCTAATTAACACAAAAGAGTTAACAATAAAAAACTAAAATATTAACTAATAAAAAATAATAATAAAAAAAAACACTTAAAATACAAATACATCGCCTAGCCCTTGCCACGAACCAGTAGATTTTAAAAGAAAAATATTGTTTTTTCATGTGACCGTCATCCGTCACAAGAAAAATAAAAAAAGAACAAGGCTGACTGAAGGCCACGTAAGCCAGGGCCAGCATGACAATAAAAAGAAAAAGACGCGTCGCGTCTTTCTCTATGGCACAGAGGATGGCATTAACTCGGAAAGGGATCGACACCTTTCGCCTCGCCGTCAATCAGGCGTCAACCTAACGCAAGCACGTAACCAAACCGGATCAGCGTCCGTCGGTACGTCGGCGTCGGCTCGGCTACGGCTAGGTGACGCCGCGCTTACGACTCGCCGCACAGTGGTTCCATACCAAAAAAGGTGGACATGGGATCAAATCTTGGAATTTCAGTCAGATTTTTTTAAAATGTGGTTAGCTCATTTTCATTTTAAGACCACTGTGCGTAGAGCCGTAACCTCGGTTACGGAGAGACGTGAGCGCGTGGACGACTAGCGGTAAGCGCGGGGATAGCAAGTTGAGGGACCCGCAAAGCGGTTCGTGAGCTGGTCCCGAGGCGAGGCGATTACGTTACGATTCCGATTAGTGTGCGTTGCAGTATGGGGTTTCATACAAAGAATACTGAACCGCTCGAGTTGATACGTTTACGATCCGTTTACGAGTTGATAAGTCTTCTGTGACCTTAAGTGGGCTAACTTCTTTATGCACTTACTGGCATCGGTTGCTGTAAGTGACCCCGTTGGTGCTGCAAACGGGTTTATAGTTATCTAGGCAGTAGCACAGATCTGCCTGCGCACCCATCACGAGGCAGACCATTACAAACAGGAGCGATAGTACTGAAATAAATGGTTTTACAATTTAACTAATGTCTGATTTTAACTGCACTCGAAAGCTCATGGTCAATGTTAATCATCATCATCATCATGTCAGCCGAATGACGCCCACTGCTGGGCATAGGCCAATGTTAATAATTGCATTTACAATTATATTCTTATAAGAGGCCTATGCTGGACGCGGGCAGGACCGATCGTTGTGGAGATCCTTGGGGGAGGCCTATGCCCAGCAGTGGGCGTCGTTCGGCTGACATGATGATGAAGAGGAATAATAGCGGAAAACATAATTTAATCGTCAAGTACCCTACCATTGAAAAGATCAACTTTTCGTGACAAAAAGTAGCATAGGTAATATTCTTCAGAATAGGAGTATGTCTTTTGTACTAGGTAGGGTCAACAAACTTTCTTACCGTTAGTAAACTTCATGTTGTGTGCTAGCAGGTTTGATTCCGACTGATGCACAACACGTACCTCTTCCTTATAAGTACCACCAGCAGGAAAATAATAATAAGTTTCCTGGGAAACCACAACTATACCTAATCAGAAACAACAGTGGGTTGTTAAGTTTTGGCCTTCACCTATCTTGGTTTTATCATTGTTATCGCGGGGGCACGAAAGAACAAGTCAAAGAATAATAAACAAGAGTAACGGCACAGAATATATATAGTACGGGACTCAACGCGACATTTATTATGTAGTACATATTATGTACCTACAACAATTTGAGGGTGGCCGAAGATCTCCGAGCCCGCCCGAACAGACGACGCCGCGCACCATTAGTCTGCTTGTGACCACGGCTGTAGCAACATAGCCGAAACGTCAAGCTGTAAGTACATATGTACAGTACATGTCGCGTTGAGTCCGGTAACTCTTGTTTATAAGTCAAAGAATATCTATCTAGAATAGACAAATTAGTATGCAATAACAACATACAAGTTTCTTGGTAATAACTAGTTTTACGAAGATAGTTTTTATTTGTGCCAGTAGCGTTCGATTCAAAAAGATCTAATTTACTTACGTATTTTAAAAATTTAATACAAATTGGCGTGTCAATCAATATTGACAATTTGTCAGAATGACCTAGTTTTTTTTCTAATTTGAATGGATTTGATCAAGCCACAGCCATCTCTATCGTCTTCTACAAGCCATGCGCATAAAGTTGGCAACGTAGTTTTAAGTGAACCGATTTGACATCGTTTGCACCGTTTGACAGGTAAACAGCGAGTAAACCTCGAGTACTGAATCCTATGGAGATGGCATATCTTCTATACATCTATACAAATAAATAAAATTGGAGTGTCTGTTTGTAACATTAAATAACCGCTTTTTACTACGTGCATATGATTAAATATACGGTACATATACCAAAATGACATGTTTTACAATTTTTGTCTGTCTGTCTGTTTGTTCCGGCTAATCTCTGAAACGGCTGGACCGTTACGTCTGACGGCTAATTGTCGTATTAATATACGACAATCAGGGCGTTTGTGCACTACCACTGAATTTTACCGATCCGGAAAAAAACGGATGCTTGTATTTAATTAATTACTAATATAAATGATTAATTATTAAAATACAAGCATCCGATTTTTTCCGGATCGGTAAAATTCAGTGGTAGTGCACAAACGCCCTTAGAAGAAGTGTAAAATTGAATACCAAGATTTTCTTACATTGTGACTTAGTTACATTACACCTCACTTTTTCGTAGGTATGCCACCTCCATAGGATTTAGTACTCAGAGGAGTAAACCGGTTCACAGCAATGTTGCCGTTCCGTATCATAGCATGGCTTGTAGAAGACGATAGAGACAGCTGTGATCAAGCCCATGGGCTAAGACAAGATTTACGATGGAGCGAGCTAAATCAGAAACTGCCTATTCACCCTTGCTTTGAAGGTGGTCGGGTTATAAATACTTACTCGGGAAACAGACGCAGGGAGGGAGTTCCACTCCTTTGCTATGCGCAATATAAAAGATATTGAGTAGCGTTTGGTGCGACATTAAGGAATATCAACCAAGAAAGGATGGTAGCCCACCGTGCGTCTGGATGTTCGATGAAAGAAGGGGGATGGCGGTATGAGCTCATGCAGCTCCTGAGCACACTCTACGAAGTATAGTCTGTAAAAGACCGACGGACAGGCGACTTTGTGGCGGTGAGCTAGAGTGTGAAACTTGCTCTTCACCATTTTTTTTTGTCGCCAAGCCTCTCAGCTCTGCGTTGGATCGTGTCCAGTGCAACTAGTTGGTACTTCGCTGAACCGTCGCAATTTGATAAAAATTCTTCAGTTGCATGAAAACTGCAGTTTGATGAAACTCTAAGGGTCAACAAAGACGGACTGCATTTGAACTGCAAAATTGCAGTTTGAATGCAGTTTCCGTGCAGTCGGCATGACTGCATCGAAACTGTGCTAGAACTGCTTGCTGGCTGCAAGTGGACTGCGACGAACTGCACAGTAAGTGTGGAGTTCATTTGCAGCCGCCGAGCAGGTCTAGCGTAGGTAGTTGGTTTGCAGTTTCATTGCAGTCATACTAACTGCAATTTTGTAGCTGGTTTGCAGTTCTAATGCAGTCCGTCTATGTAGAGCCTAATATGAAATTGGTGCGGAAGTTGGTGCACGCTGCATAAAGTTTTTATGTAGGTATAGGTTAGGTACTCTCAAATTGACTTATGTAGTTTGTCCACTCTGTTTACATACCTAATCTACAACTGGTTCGTGCCCCCGCGATAACGAATAATGTCTTAAAAACTATATTGTTTGATTGATACATATTTTATATAACTGGCAGTAGTTTGTAAATTATTATTGTTTTTTTAATTATTGATATAGGTAAGTAGATTTGAATTTTTTCCCAATTAATCAAGGTGTCTTTTTTCCCATGGGAACAAATTTATCGCAGGATTTTAAATTATTTTAATGCATTCACAATGCAATTCTGTAAGTATAGGAAAAATGTGATAGTAAAAAACCACGAGCCCTATAAGTAGCTTTCAGGCGGGATTCGAACCCGCGCCTCCGGGAATCCGGCCCGATGCTCTGACCAACTAAGCTACCGAAAGGCTTACACGACTCGTCGAATTTTGCTATCACTTGTTACGCTGTAGGCCAGCGTTGCTTCATCAATGCGAGGAAACCCTCGCATGCGAAAGAAACATTTTTACAAATGTTTAACAATCGATTAAGATGAAACAGCCATTATAAGATTTTAAATTATTTTAATGCATTCACAATGCAATTCTGTAAGTATAGGAAAAATGTGATAGTAAAAGACCACGAGCCCTATAAGTAGCTTTCAGGCGGGATTCGAACCCGCGCCTCCGGGAATCCGGCCCGATGCTCTGACCAACTAAGCTACCGAAAGGCTTACACGACTCGTCGAATTTTGCTATCACTTGTTACGCTGTAGGCCAGCGTTGCTTCATCAATGCGAGGAAACCCTCGCATCCGAAAGAAACATTTTTACAAATGTTTAACAATCGATTAAGATGAAACAGCCATTATAAATAAATAAAAATAAAAATATAATAATAAATAATATAATATATTTTTTTATTATTTTACAATGCAATAATATTATTTTTTTCCTATACTTACAGAATTGCATTGTGAATGCATTAAAATAATTTAAAATCTTATAATGACTGTTTCATCTTAATCGATTGTTAAACATTTGTAAAAATGTTTCTTTCGGATGCGAGGGTTTCCTCGCATTGATGAAGCAACGCTGGCCTACAGCGTAACAAGTGATAGCAAAATTCGACGAGTCGTGTAAGCCTTTCGGTAGCTTAGTTGGTCAGAGCATCGGGCCGGATTCCCGGAGGCGCGGGTTCGAATCCCGCCTGAAAGCTACTTATAGGGCTCGTGGTTTTTTACTATCACATTTTTCCTAAATTTATCGCACTTAAAAACGACTTAGAAAGTGACATCCATATCCATACTAATATTATAAATGTGAAAGTGTGTTTGTTTGTTTGTTTGTTTGTTTGTTTGTTTGTTTGTCCGTCTTTCACGTCAAAACGGAGCAACGGATCGACTCGATTTTTAGTATGGTGATAGTTTGGGAGCTGGAGAGTAATATAGGCTACTTTTTATTCCGGAAAATTATAAAATAAAAATGATTATTTTGTATAGAAAATCGATAAACTGTCGTACTATACAAAACCGTCATTTCTTCCATAGCCGCTTCCAAAGAGGCATGTCAAAGAGTATTGTTTCCGTATATACAAAAGGTACTTTGTGGAGTATTGTAATCACTGACGTTTTAGCCGCTTTGGATTACCTACTTTTTAATAAGTGACATTTGTTGCAGGCAGTTTATAAAACTTCTTCGCGATCATTTATTTTCATCTGACTATCTATAATAGATGTTGGTGATACGAAGTTTACCGGGTCCACTATAATTAAAATGGCAAAACAACGTTTGCCGGGTCAGCTAGTTTTATATAATAAAATTAAAATAAAATGGCATGTTGAAGTTTAAGAAACCCTATAGTCCAGTCAAAATAAATATTTTTGTATGGAGTAAGTTGCAATAAAAGCACTTTGGGTTATAATTTAGAATAAAATAAATGAATACTTGAAAAACCGGAAATCAGAATAATCTCTGATATTAACTACGTATGGTACTTGTTGGTTAATTAATCAATAAAGAAAGAAAATATTATTTGGGTGTGAACAAAAATGGAAAACTGGTGATTTTGTTCATGTATGTAAGAGTATTTTAGAATGCTTTAATTAAGGAATAAATAATATATTGGCAAGGTCGTTTTATTGAGTGTATTTTAGATACTTATCAAATTATTGCTAACTTTTTGTATAACAATAATGGCACCCCGAGTGATATTTAATCAAAGCATGTATATACCTATAGATAATACCTACTAATAAGTATACTAATTATCACCAAGGGGACTCTGGTACTTTTTTGAAGTGAAAACTTCAATAACGGCATTATCCCTTAACTACCTAGCATCTCTTTTTGTCACATAACCACCTAGCATAGGTCTTAGAGACCCCGGAACAAAATAATGATAGGATGTAAAATTTTGTACGGCAAGGATTAGGTTTGAATTAAAAGTAAGTTTACGAACCTTTTAAACTATTTATTAGAACTATAAAAGTACATGAATATTACAACTATTTTTTAAAATCTCAACCAAACAACAAACACTTCTTAATTTGTACGTATAAACTAACATATTTGGTAAGTGAGATCCATAGTAATAATTACATACAAGAGGCACTTATTTACCCTTGTTTTTAAATATTTAGTAATCAACAAATATAAAAATAACAAAAAAGTCGGAATAATAAAAAAACATAAACAAAATTGCAAGCACCAAAGTTACAGTTTTTCACGACAATAAGAATACATTTTATGTGAGCATTCCAAACAGATGGAGGCTTTGCATTCATAGCAAATGTACTGTGTTTTACTTTTTTTTTAGAATCGCAAGTAGAGCAGTTCTTACGCACAGCTAGTCGTTCTTCAGCGCCACTGGTAGATGTAATTGCTGATGGGGCGATTCCCGTTCCCGTGTTGCGAGGATGCGTCGAATAGCTGTTCTGATATCACGTTGCAGTTCACGTTATTTGCGCGACGCTCCATATGAGGTCTAGTCAGCTGTTCTGCTAGATGCTTCGATATGCTGATCTTACACCTTCTTGCTCCTGCACGATATTATGCTGTACCTAGCGTTCTCGTTCGTGAGGAGGGTGGAACAGACGACCAACGGTAGTGATTCTTGCCAAAATAATTTATCTTCCTAGGCCTCAATCGCAGCACGGATAAATGTGTATCATCTTCAGACGAAAGTTCTTGTTCATTAACTAACGTTGAAGATGAACTAATTTCCGACGGAGCATTTTTGACAGTAGTAGGGTTCTCGCATTCCGAGTCCGATCCGCAACTTTCTTCTAAAGCATGATCTACTCCTACATCGGCTTCAACATCGCTATATTCGTCATTTGGGTCATTTTCGTCATCTGACAGATCTAAGTCTAGCCATCGCTGGATCTTTTCATCATTATCAGCCATATTCAACTAAAATAAAAACAAAAACACAAAAATTAAAAAGTCACGTAACCACCTAGCATAGGTCTCTCAGACCCCTAACGAAAGTTTTTTACTTACCTGAGACAAACGCGTGCATGTCCGACTGCGTCGAGGGCTTGAGCGGCACTGAGGGACGCGGGGAGAAGGTACAGGAACGAACAAGTTCGTACAGTACTCGGGTGCAATAATATTCACGAAATAAAATCTATCAGAGTCTGTGAGACGTATGCTAGGTGGTTAAGGGTTAAGCACTATTACTGATGGGTAAAAAATGTTAACTTGCTTCAGGACACGTGACCGTCAGATCGAAAATTTGTAAGACGGACACCTGACCTGAAAAACTGTTCCAATGTCATTATAATACGAAGGCAAATTTCAAATCCAGTCCGTATTTTTTTTCTTTTTTTTTGTTAAATTCCTTTTTTTGTGGAAAAGTCTAGCCGAGCCCTTTTAACTTCTGCAGTCACTCCCAGAGTGCAACCTGTTTTTTTTATGCAGTTTTATTTAATTTTAACAATTGCACATTAAAAAACACCTTGTTTTTTTTAATAATCCATGTGAAAATAACTAGTTAAAATAAAAACTTTTGTAAACACACTACTTGCAGTGGTAGGCGCAAGCCCAGTGGCCTGCGATCGTTGAGGTTAAGCAACGTTCGCCGTGGTTGGTCAAGGGATGGGTGAACAGAACAGAATTTGATTATGTCCAGCTCTTTCGTGCTTCGGAAAGCAAGTTAAACTGTTGGTCCCGTTTTGCAGTAGTTAATATCCACCAGTCCGTTTTGGGCTCGCGTAAAGGCGTGGTAGGTTTATTCACAGCCAGTCACACTGAAACCAGTCACACTGTTACTGGTTGAGAAAAATATTCGCATCTAGTAACAGTGTGACTCAAATGTGTCTCTCGATGCAAATATTTATTCTCATCTAGTAACGCTGGATTGTGAACAGTGTTAGGGCGTTTGTGCACTACACTGAATTTTACCGATCCGGAAAAAAACGGATGCTTGTATTTTATTAATTAATTATTATAAATAATAGAATTTATTTATTTCGTGTAGTTTAGGGTTTGAAACATTGAAACTACACGAAATAAATAAATTTTTACTATTATAAACAGTGATCGGATAATCGGATGCATATTTACCTAAACTTGAGGTGTTAGCTGTTATGGAATGCACTTTTGTATCATTTTTTTTTAATAAATACCTGATGCTAAAGACATTCCACACCATGTTACTGGCTAATTTTGCATTCGCGCATTTTCTGGATTCCCGGGATTTATATTTAAAAAAACCTGTTTTAAGAAACCGCTTCCATAATTTCCTAGCCAAATATTAACTTTAGGTAAATATGCATCCGATTATCCGATCTCTAATTATAAATGATTAAATTATTAAAATACTAGCTTTCCGCCCGCGGCTTCGCCTGCGTGGACTACACGACGTTATTCCGCGGGAATGTGATATTTTTCAGGGATAAAAAGCCTATGTTCCTCTCCAAGCTACAAAAGTATCTGTATCCCAAACAGCCAAATCCGTTCAGCCGTTTTGGCGTGATTGAGTAGCAAACATCTAAGCTTTCACATTTATAATATTAGTAGGATTCCTTTCAGTCATACAAAGGATTATCATAAGTATTACGTAAAAAAGTAACAAAAGTCAATTGTTTATGTAGCCAAAACGAATTTTTCATACTGCATCCAAATTCACTACGGCCAATTTAGAAATTTTTGTACTATATATCAAACGTAGGACAGTAAAAAACCGGTCAAGAGCAAGTCGGACTCGCGCACCGAGGGTTCCGTACCGTACCATCATAAATAAATAGAAAAAACTACAACTATGCTACACCCAAACAAAGCAACCTGCGAGTAGGTAGGAAGGAGGATATTTTGGTTGTAAATAAAACGTAAAAATGTTTTCATCGGCGAGGCATATTATATTCTTCCAAGAATTTGCGATGTAGAATTTTGCAGTTTTTGGTCAGCGCCATCTCTTGACCGATAATGGAACTAATGTAATTTTTGTTCATGATTTCTGAAAAAGTTTACTATTTAGAGACATCGTTTTATTTTTCCCGTAATCTTTACATAAACTTCTATCACCTAAAACAATTTATCTTTGCAAACGTCGGAGATAAGGGGGGACGGTATTATTTTTACATTTTTCATCATAAGTCAAAAACTATGCGGCCTAAAACAAAAAGAAAAATTGTTTGAGAGTGTGCAAGCAGCGCTCTTTTATATGATACCCCATATGCCCTAGTAGCCCCACTTCAAATTTTTTAAACTCCCTTTCCGCCCCTATTGCAAAAAAAATTTTTACTTTTTTGCATTCACAATCGTCGTGGGTTCGAGTCCCATCGGACCTGGTTGTGAGAGGGTCGATTTTTTCTAAATACTTTACTTTCCATTTTTCAACCATAAAAATTGCATTGTGAATGCAAAAATATAAATATTTTTATTTCTCTCTTATCAGGAAAATAGTTGTGCAAACGTCGTCTAAAATTATAACAAACTTAGGTCGAACCTTATCTTTTAACCAAAGCAGGATATGTGCGTGAGGCAAGCCGCGTTTTTGCCACTCAACACTATACATATAACACAATACTTCTCCAAAAATGTTATCTTTGGTGAGTAGATCTATCATTGATTATGGCGTCGCGAAGGTGCACGTATTCTTCAGCGCGCAGCTGCCTTTGATTAGATCGTATTTTAAACTAATCTTTCGGTTTAAATTTTTGCGTACATGTCAACAATAAACTGATTGAATAAGCAACGAAAACGTTGAAAGTATACAAATCTATTCCTTCTCACTTGCAAGTGGTAACAATAAAAATTGAAGGTTCCTTTTTATTATAATTGTATGAAGCTCGCGCTCGGACGCCCCGCCTTTTTATACCTTCGGCCGCGAGACGCGTCGAGCGAAGCTTCGAACTGCTAAGCTATCGGGAGTTACACGTGTTGTTGTGAGTCTACCATAAAAGATAGACATATGCTGTCGTGGGATATTTTTTATATAATTTTAAGGAGAACATTTCCGTCATACATAATTTCTGTGTAGCTTTAACCATGAAGGTTGCACACGCGACGGAAGCTTAAAAAATGGAGTAACCCGCTCCCGCTTTCCCAACATTTCCCTTCACTGCTCTGCTCCTATTGACTGTAGCATGATGAAAAGTACACTATAACCAGCTCAGGAGTGTGAAAAATAACTGTACCAAGTTTCGTTAAAATCCGTCGAGTAGTTTTTGTTTCTATAACGGTTATACACACAGACAGACAGACAGACAGACAGAGAGACAGACAGACAGACAAAAATTTTACTGATTGCATTTTTGGCATCAATATCGATCCCTTATCACATCCTGATAGTTATTTTGGAAATATATTTCATGTACAGAATTGACCTCTCTACAGATTTATTATAAGTATAGACAAGCATCCGTTTTTTTCCGGATCGGTAAAATTCAGTGTAGTGCACAAACGCCCATACTCGTTCGGAAAAACACACGCATCGGGTCACATCGTACTCGTTGAGATTTGTTTTTCCGAACGAGTAACACTATTCACAATCCAGTGTTACTAGATGAGAATAAATATTCGCATCGAGTCACACTGTTACTAGATGCGAATATTTTTCTCAACCAGTAACAGTGTGACTGGTTTCAGTGTGACTGGTTGCGAATAAAGGGCGGCGGTCATGCCCCATTCCCCAAGGAAGGCCGGTGCCCCAGCAGTGGAGACATCAAAATGACGGATTTTTTTTTATCTACAATTGACATGTTTTCATTTTTAACAAGGTACCTTAAATCGAAAACCATTTCGAGATTTTTCGATTTCTAACACTGTACATATTTTTTCGGATTTTTAAATCACTTATTTATTGAAATATTCGGAAACAAGCCCCTTTTATCTTGATGAAGGAACATTAAAATGACATTCCTTTGCATAACATAAAAAAACGCATCTCATTAAAAAAAACTGTCGCTGCCAAGATGAGTAATGAGTACAAAAATTATACCCGCCTCTTTCACTCAATTCTGTCATGCCCGGAGAGTGACAGAGATGGGTATAAACTGCAGATGTCAAGTTATACGAGTTGTAGTAATACTCTTCGCTAAACCTAACCTGTTTTGTTTATTGACATATTTTGACATAGATAGAACTATGGACTTGCAATATCAGTAAAAATAATATTGTGCCTCCTACACCTACAGAAGGAAGATTACCAAAGCTAACTTATCATAACTTTACTAAACTAACAATTGAAAATTATGAAGGTGGCTGAAGGATTTGTTATGGCAGACATTCGCAACCTTCCCAAAGTTGACATGATGATGTTATTGGAATATGCGTGAACACGACTCATTTAACGTTGCGGAAATAAGGGGAGCTGAAGTTTTATTTTCATCGAGAGATGCCTACGTAGAAACTTCAAACTTCTGTAGGCTATGTGGAAGTAAAACGAGAGCAAGCCATGTGTACCTACCATCAAGGGCAGATTAATTCCTGAACACAAAGTTCGATCAAAAATGAGTCAGCCTATAGTTTAGTATTTAAGTACCTTAGAATAATAACGCCTAGAAACCGAGTAGGCCTAAGAAAATGAAGCAATTCAAAATGAGCCAATTTGGCTCAGTCGGCCCCCGACTTTACACGAACGTCCCGTTTTGTTAACATCAAAGTTTTGTTTGTGTGCGTGTCGGGGCTGGTCGGCGCACGTAGGCACGTAATGCTCGCACACACATAAATCTGATTTTTTGCTTCACTTTTGACAAAGCTTTAGTATGAAGACTATCGATCTAGCGTAAGCGAAGCGAAGAGTTATTAATCTATGTTAAGTACCTAATTATTTTTGTTATTTAAAATAGAAGTGTTTGATAATATTTAAAAAGAAGTCGTGTTTTGTCTGTTTAATAAAATACAATTTCATTTTGATATGCGTTTATTTCAATCTTTCTAAACTACTAAAACCTAGAAAAATTTCTGTACATTGAATATATTCCAGAAAAAAACAGTTGGATTAGAGACAACTGGGACATAACCAATGCAAAAAAACACAACACCTTTTTCTTGTGTATTTGGGAAGGGATTTAAATGTCCTGATGTTGAAGGAAATGTTGGATCCTTATTAACATTTTGAAGCCTTCTTGGTACTTGGGGTTTTAGTCGAGGTCTTGTGACTTTATTCTCCATCCAATCCCTGTAATTTAGTACACACTACCACATGGTACTTTATTATTTTTATATAAAGCAGCACACCACTGTGAACGTGTGGACATGGGCACGTAAAAAAATGTTTTTTTGGGCATTTCAGAACTGTATTTTTGCAACCAGGAACTACACATAAAATTAAGGGATCTAATTCACGAACAGTTTTTTCCATTATGAATTAAATTTACAAGTTATGAAGAGAAATAACATCAAATAAAACAACTTATACCAAACGAGAACCGTAACAACAACAAACAACAAACGTCATTTAGTGTCACGTTGACTTGACGACGTCAGAATGTATTTTTTTAAATAATTTGCAAAGGTATGTCCGCCAACCTGCCTTCTTCCTGGACTTAGGCTCTTTTTGAATGAGTAAGTTTTCAAATTAATTTTACGATGACTAAAAATAAAAATTTTGATAAAGGAAAAAATACGAGTGTCGTCTTTCTAAATGTTATTTCTAAATAGCAAATAAAAACACATGATAAATTTTATGAAATGTTGTCAATTATTATTAAGTATTATTACTATTATTTATTTATTGTGATAAAAACGACCCAAAATCAATTGAATTTACCACACAAGTACAATGCAAATTTTTTAAATTATTACACAATGTCAATAAAAGAAAAAAAAAGAAAATTAAACAATACAATAAATACATTAATCACTATTTTCATAGTCAGAGTTACATGCATTACTCCATTGGTCCCACAAACTTTCACAATAAATCAGTAATGCTCCTCTGATAGTTGACCAGTTGTCAAACGATAAATCAAAACCAGCGTTGGCGTCACGGAGTGCATTGAGGTGGCGCAGAGGTCGAACCAAAGGAGAATTTGCTCGCGATACAGTGTGGCCCTGGTTGACTCAATGGGTAGCAATTAGCCTTCATCACACCACACCTGATAATAAGCGGTGATAAGGCTGAAGCTCACTACTCCCGGAACCCTCAATCACTGAGGAACTGGCTATCTTATCTCTAACTGCCGGCACTCAACAATGCTTAAAACACTATTGTTATGGCGTCAGACTTAGATAAGAACTAAGAACATTATTATCTTTCCTAGGGCTACTACGGTTGGAAAAGAAACTAATTAAAAACACACAACAAGTTATACGATCTCAATTTTTTTATTACTCATACATACAAAATCTATCAACCGGTTCCCGCTGGTTAACTTATACATGGAGTAGATTTTTAACTGAATTAAAATTACAATTCTAATTTAAGGATGTCAAAAGCACAACGCGTATTATCGAATTACATATTATTATTTGAGCCGCACATCCCTGTGTAGGCTAGCTTTTGTCCGGCGCAGTCCAGCCTGGAAGGAAAATTGGGTAGGTTTATATCCGTGAAAGACAAACAAACAAACACATTTATAATCCTACTAATATTATAAATGTGAAAGTTTAGATGTTTGGATGTTTAGATGTTTGGATGTTTGTATGTTTGTTACTCAATCACGTCAAAACGGCTGAACGGATTTGCCTGAAATTTGGGACATAGATATTAGAGAGGAACATAGGCTACTATTTATCCTGGAAAAATATCACATTCCCGCACATAATGTCGTGTAGTCCAAGCGGGCGAAGCCGCGGGCGGAAAGCTAGTATTAGTATACATACATGAATTTCTTACGTAGATAACATCCTAACCAAGACAAATAGACTTGTTCATGCACACAAATATTTGTCTTGTTCGGGAATCGAACCCGAGACCTCTAGCGTAGAAGGCAGGCATCCTACCCCTGCGCCAAATCGGTTGTCAAATCAGAATGGATATTAACCCGCCGCTGTCACCGCTGCAAGCCAAGCTCAACATCAAGCCGGCTCGGTTACAAAGAAGGGGGATAAACAACGACCAGCCTCCGAAGCTGTGAAACCAGCTCCGCAGAGACAGAAAACAAGTTCCGATGATGACGGCTTCAAAAAAGTGGAACGGAAGAAGAAGACCTCTCATCGTAACATGTGTGGCACCGCCCTGACTGGATACAACCACCTGCTGCGGCCGGCTATCCCGACGACGCTGGTGTACGTGTCACGCTTGCATTACTCCACAAAACCTGAAGATATTGTGGAGTATATGAGAGTAAAAACCAAATTTACTCTGAGGGTCGAGCGGTTGGAGTCCCGCCACAACGTGTGGGACGTACTACTAATACTACAGTATGGATATTGATTGCTATGCACTTACCTGCATCTGTTACTGTAAGTGACTCCGTTGGTGCTGCACACGGGGGTATAGTCTGCTGTGCAGATGCACCGAGCTGCCTGCCCACCCATCACAAGGCAGACCATTAGAAACAGGAGTGATATTGCTGAAATAATTAAATAAAATAAATAAATATTAGACAGCATAACATACCTACATTGTTCCAACACCAAACAATAGCACAGATTACTAAATAATATGTAACGAAAATTCACGATCAATTAAAAACCCTTGTCGAAAGGTCAAGAATAGGTGGCCACCGAGATCTTGCCATCTGATGCCACTGGATTTCTTTCTTTGGGGCTACGCCAAAGATAAAGTCTACGCCAACGATCTACAAATATAGACAATATAGACAAAATATTTGCTGGTGAAATAAGTAGCGAAATGTGTGAAATTAGCAGCGAAATGTGTGAAAGTGTCATGAAAAACTTGCACACAGCAAAAATGCCCGTGGCGGCCATTTAGCAGATATTCTATTCAGGTAAAATTTTACAAGTCTCTTCTTTAAAATAAAATAAAACTACGAAGAAATTCCAATCCATTCGCGTTTAATTGAGACAAATCATCCTATACCTACTTTTGGGACACCCGTTAGTAACTTACTACGTAACAGATACGGCACTCCGCTAAGCCATTTAAATAAATAGCAACTCTAACTATCCATACTTCCATACTTATAATATTATAATTGTGAAAGTGTGTTTGTTTGTTTGTTTATTTGTTTGTTTGTTTGTTTGTTTGTCCTTCTTTCACGCCAAAACGGAGCAACGGATCGACATGATATTTAAAATGGGGATAGTTTGGGAGCTGGAGAGTAACATAGGCTACTTATTATTCCGGAAAATTGAGTAAAAATTGTAATTTTCTATGAAAAATCGTTTAACTGTCGTACCTTCGATACAAAACTGTCATTTCTTCCATTGCCGTTTCCAAAGAGTATGTAATCACTGACGTCTGCGCGGTCAAAGTCGAATACTAATCTTTTCTATAAGCTTAGAATAAAAAAATGTACTGTAACTAGCGCCAAAAATGTACCAGTCGCGCAGAGTTATCTGACACTCACTCTACTTCACAGAGTAATTTTTTAATTGTAGGGATTGTATGTAATAGAGACCAAGCTTGGGCCCCTTTATTGGTAGTGTGTAACTAGCGCTATCTGTTGTCTGGTGTAGGCAACTTTTGGTGTATAAACACACACACAAGATGTTGGTGACCGGGTCCACTATTATATGGCAAAACAACGTTTGCCGGGTCAGCTTGTATCGCAATAAAGTGGAATTCAGCTTGTACGGGGCAAATTACGAACGGCCACTCGTTGCATCTCTTTCTATCGCATATATTCTAGCTCTTTTGCGAACCTAATTTCTATGAATTTGCACCGCCGCGCGCCGCCGCCGCCGCGAGTGACAGACGCCTGAGTATAGTAGCCTAAGCACTAGTATTAGGGACATTGGAAACAACGGTGGGTATTACCACATACACTCAGGCCTGAGGAAATACTGAAAAGTTCGTTTTCAATATTTCCCCGACCGGGGATCAAACCCGGAACCTCTAGTGATAGCGGCACCTTGAAAACCGGCGCGTACACCACTCGGCCACGTAGGTCGTCAAAAGACAAAAGATCACTTCAACTTTTCGTGACAAAAAGTAGCGTAGGTGTATCCACCTCCAGAGTTTTAAGTATATATCCCTACTTGCTGACCCGGCAAACGTTGTTTTGCCATATTAATTATAGTGGACCCGGTAAACTTCGTATCACACTAGTATAGTATTATATTATCTGTGGTATCACCAACATCTATTATAGATAGACAGATGAAAATAAATAATCGCGAAGAAGTTTTATACCTGTTTTTTATACAGTAGGTAATCCAAAGCGGCTAAAACGAAACGTCAGTGATTACAATACTCTTTGACATACCTCTTTGGAAGCGGCTATGGAAGAATGACAGTTTTGAATAGTACGACAGTTTATCGATTTTCTATACAAAATAATCATTTTTATTTTATAATTTTCCAGAATAAAAAGTAGCCTATGTTACTCACCAGCTCCCAAACTATCCCCATACGAAAAATCGAGTTGATCCGTTGCTCCGTTTTGACGTGAAAGACGGACAAACAAACAAACAAATAAACAAACACACTTTCACATTTATAATATTAGTATGGATTCCTAAAATTCATTAAAAAAAGACGTAAAAGAAAAGTTAGCACACATTTAAATAGAAAAGAAGTATGGATATTGTTCTAGAGGGGTTAATAAACTTTCTTACCGTTAGTAAACTTCATGTTGTGTTGTGTGCTAGCAGGTTCGAGTCCGACTGATGCATGACATGCACCTCTTCCTTTTAAATATCGTCAGCAGGAAAAAAACAATACCTGTTTCCTGGGATTCACAAGTATTTAATCAGAAACAACAGTGCGTCGTTTGCAAATAAAATGTCTTGTTTAATTGTTGAAATAATGATGAAATAAAAAAAATAAAAATAAGTTTATTTCTCCTATCACAAATTGGTTCCTTATGTGGTCCGCGACGCGTCACTCTCCCATACAAACGTAATATTAAAAGATTTTTAAAATTTGAGCATGATTGAATGTACTTGTGATGTTATTTGGATTACAGTCGTCACAAATTAAGATGCCCGTTTTGACACATGCTAAAGTGACGTGATTAGGCATGTAACCATACGAGTCTGTGATCGATTCTCGCGATTATACGATTAAGGTTCTGAGCAACTAATCGATTATAGTAGGTTTGCAACTTATGTGGATTAAAAATAAAGTTATTATTATAAAATGTTAAACTTACTATATAGGTACTTATACTTTTAATAAACATATTATTAAAGTATAAATTGACCTTTTATGTTATATAAACTTGAATCGAATCCACTTAAATTGCATGATGTATATAAGAGCGAACGCGCACTTATGATTTTTAATCGGGCGATAGTTTGGTTGTTCTCGGATCCAGTATAGAGTTATATGGCAGTGGCAATCGTCAGTGCGCTTAAACTATCGACCGATCAAACTATCGAAAATGACTGGCCGATAGTTGTACGATCAAACTATCGCACACAATCGGCCGGGCGGTAATGTGAATGAAGGACTATGTGAGCGCGCGCACTGCATTCAACTAAACTATCGGTAGACTGCACATTCAGTATCGAACTATCGAAAATGACTGGCCAATAGTTACTAAAACTATAGTTATAGTTACAGTTATACAACTATCGGACAACTATCGGCCTGTGCATGAAGGACCATGTGAGCGCGCGCCCGGATTCAACTAAATTATCGGTGAACTAAAAATCACAAGTGCTCGCAGATTCTCAAAACCAAACTATCAGCCGACAGTTTGATCACGATCGTCTTATGATTCCGACTAAACTATCGGTCGACTAAAAATCACAAGTGCGCGTTGGCTCTAAAAGTGCAAGTATTTTAACTACAGCTCACAGCATAGACATGGTCATAGATTAGCTACATTACTTATTATAGCGGCCTGTACACGTTGGCCCAACCATTGGCCAATACGTCGTATATTAACACATTTGAAAGAACCTTTTTATACGTCTTGTTCGTTCAAGTGTCAATGTACGATGTATTGGCCAGTGGTTGGACCAACGTGTACAGGCCGCTTATGGTGAACGCACGCTTGTCCGATGCGAATGCTTCGAACAAGCCGAACAAAACTTGTTTTTAGAAATCTCTGGAAAGGTGAAACCTGCAGGGCATCGCGCCTGCAATACCACTGCCGCCGATCCCAGAAGATCCAGCTTCTTTCGCAAACGCCAACATCAACACCAGAGCCAAGAAGAAGTGGGCGCTGCCGCGTGACAGTGTGCCCCCGCCATCTCCCTAGCCCTTTCTGTCCACTCCTACTTCCTACCCAATACCCCCACCTAAATTATAGCCCTTACCCCGTTTGCGCGCCCGCTCGCAGGCGCTAGCTGGGCCTCCCCCAATGGGGTCTCACCCGGCTGGCTGACCGCGCCGAGGGCCGCAAACATCCAGTGGGGCACACCTCTCGCCAGAAGACGGCCGCGTAAGCGGCACCAAGCACCGTGGGGCAGCAGCACCACGAGATGAAGCCCGGGGAAGGAGCAGAAGCTCGAACCCGCACCCGCCATCATCGGCGGAAGAAATCCAGAGAGAGAGAGGAAAGGTGAACGTGACGATTCGACATGGTGAGATGTGTAAAGCCCCCAGTACAAGTTGGCCGACCATGGTCGGCGACCATGACCAATACATCGTACATTGACACTTTTGAACGAACAAGTTTAAAAACGTTCTTTCAAAAGTGTCAATGTACGATGTATTGGTCATGGTCGCCGACCATGATCGGCCATCGTGTACTGGGGGCTCAAGGTTGTCTAGGTTTTATGTAAAGATTTTTTTTTTCATTCGGTTCATTCGAAACGTTCTCCTTAGATAAGTGTGCGTTTGCCTAGAAACCGTTTTATTGAAATCATTGTTGCCAATTCATAATTTCACTAATGCTTTAAGCGCCAAAGTAGTTTCACACAAAAAAGATCAATTTTACAAATTAATCTATTAAAGTGGTTATAACGATTATTTCGATAACATTGAATGAAGCTGGAGAAACCCTGCACACAACGGTTACAACACTAGTATTTAAAAAAATAAAGACTGAGAACGTAACTGTTTTACGAGACATTTCGTAGTGAATCGAATCTGCGTTTACTTTAGAATATACGCAAAAATAATACGCGGAATACACTTTGCCTTAATTTATGATGCTTTCAAAAATGTAACATATTATTTTCATACACCTTTGATAAGTAATCAGCATATATTTGATTTTTTGGTTTTCGTAACAAGTTACATTCTAGGGTCATTACCATGTGTCAAAACGGGCATCTTAATTTGTGACGACTGTAAGACAGTATTTATCTAAAATATCTACCCAATAAGAAAGTAATGTCAATAACATTTTTTCATACAAAACTGCAATTCGCATGTATTTTTAATTGGGTAAGTAGGTATTTAGGCTTATTTTTGTAATGGAAACCTAGATAAATACTGTCTTAATCCTGTCCATCCTGAAAACCATAACAATTACAGAAAATAATGCTCTAATTTCAAATAATATTTGAACACACAATATTTGTACATTTCACACCCACAGTGTCGCAGACGCATTGCGATGCAAGTCCAGAGTGAGTTCCCGTTCTCCGGAAGGCCGATGCCCTAGCAGTGGAGACATCAAACTGATATATGATTGCTTTCCTAGGGCTACTACAGTTGTAAGGGTTCTCATTAAAACACACAAATTATACGATCTCAGTTTATTTATTGGTCATGTGTATCAAACAGTTACAATGGGCGCACAATAACTTGGCGGCTCGGAAGCTAACTGCAAGTGACATTTCGCGCAGCCCGAATGTGCGAGGGAACAGCACAGCGACGTATCCGTACGCGTCAGAGTGAGACACGAGACACGACGTGCTTCCGCCCGCGCACCAACCCCGGGCACACCTGTTACGCGATTCTCTAACGATGTATCACCGTCACATCGTCGTTCACTTCGATTCCTTATGTCAAAATTCATAATAAACAAGAGAAAGTTGGGCGAAAAAGAACGTCGAGTTTGTTGATTGAATCTTAGAGAATTGCACCACTGTATTCGTCGGGTCTACTGCGCAGCAGCGTTCCGCGGTAACTCCTCGAGCCGCCAAGTTATTTTGCGCCCATTTGTACCGCCTGTTCAACATAAACAGGCTGCAGATTTTATAACTAAATTAAATTACACTCATAATTAACGATGTCAAAAGCACAACGTACAATCGAATTACATGCTATTACTTGAGCCACACTTCCCTGTGTAGCCTAGCTTTTGTCCGGCGCAGTCCAGTCTGAAAGGAAAATTTGCCAGGTTTAATACATAAAACGCGGGCCACACCCACCGTCAGCTGGTGAACGAACTTACGAACGGGCGAATAAAGAGAGACGCGAGTGGCGTTGATCGCAGTATGAACCGAAGTATAAAAGTGGTAAAACGCCATATCGCCCCGCCCGGCTTGTTAGCTAGCTCGCTAGCTGGCGCTGTAGTTTGAGCTTTAACGTTTTATTTTTCTCATCCATCCAGTGTAACATTTAGCCTTCATCTGATGTAGTCAGATTAAAAAACTGGCCTATCGACCTTATGCCAACAACGCATTTTTTCATATTGCGGTCACACGGTGCTCAGAGTTGTCGAAAGACTAGAAAAACTTACTAATTGTGGTCGGGAGCACCGAAGGCAAAAGATCACGCGGTCCCTTACATACTGGATTGACCGATCAAGTAAAAGTCTCGTCATCCTCCAAACTCTACACGATCGTAAGAGACGCGGGGCCGAAACCGGTGGAGGCAAATCATCCACTCCAGATTCAAGTGGAGCGTGTCAACTTGTACCCACAGACCCGGTTTAAAGGCGCAGGTCTTCAAGAGGAGTTAAGTTGGCAGTGGTGCATCCTCCCGTTCGCCCTATTTAGCCTACCCACCAAAAGTGGGTAGACCTATGGGGAGCTGAGGAGGATACTTCCTCCTTCTGTCGAGCTTTTGAGATCGTTAGGGGGTAGGGCATGGGTTAGAACCGCCCAGCCCTGACGCGAAGCCTGACATTTATTAGGCCTGGCGGGAGGGCTGTGTGCGTCGAGGAACATGCTCTGGGTATGACGGCGTCCAACATGCCGTTTGGTATGCCTAAAGATCGCATTCTCCTCTTGTTACAAAAAAAAAAGATTCAACCCTGATGCTGACCACGATCCTCAGACAGAGAGAGACATCTGATGTTAAACGATGATAAGGCTGGATGGAATCGTGCTACACCCGGAATCCTCAATGAAGAACTGTAAATTATCTTATCTCTTATTGCCGGAACACAACAATTTTGAAAACTTGTTTGTTATGGCGGCAGAGATAACTTCACCAAACACATAATATTGTTTCTGCGACTTAGATGCAAAAAGATTACTGGATAAGATAAACACACAGAGTAGCCCGTGGCGCAGTGGATAGTGCGCTCGGTCAGCGATGTTTGATGTTAAGCAGTTTTAACTGGCTCTGTGGTCTAGTGGTTCACACCACCGATTTCAGACCAAGAGGTCCCGGGTTCGATTGCCAGTGGGAGTACATATTGTATTCGGTTTGGTTGATGGTAGGACTAGTTCTTAGTCCGACAGGCTAGCTACCACCATCTTATCTAAGTCTGACGCCACAACAATGATGTTTTCAGCATTGTTGTGTAAACCGACAGTTCGATGTAAGATAGCCAGTTCCTCAGTGATGAGGATTCCGGGAGCAGTGCGCTTCCACCTTCAGCCTTATTACCACTTATAATCAGGGTGCCTACCATCAACTTTAAGACAGCGATTCAAAAATAGCGCGATGCAGAATAGGTTCCTAAAATGAATTGCTTTCTTTCGTACTACGACCTTTTGAAAACTGGATCGCAAATGAATTGCTAAATGTGAATGACCGAACGATTTGTGTCCTTATTTCTTCTACCCGTCTCTTTCACTCGATTCTGTCATGCCCGGAGAGTGAGAGGGACGGGTATAACCTGCAGGTGTCATGTTAAATCGACCGGGTTATATGTCAAATAAGAGTTCGTGACAGCTTAGCGGCTGTGAAATGTCATTGATTGATCACTGAATCGCTGTCATTGATATTAAGCTGTCGTGGTACGAATAAGCGAAGCAGATCAGTTTAGGTCCTAAACAAAACCGCAATAAGAGTTGATGGTAGGCACCCAGGTGTGATGCAGGCTAAGCGCTACCCCGTTATGGTAATAAAAAAAATAAGAAATATTATTTCTTATTTATATTAACTGCTTATTAAGCAGTTTTCGCAATGGCCCGGTCACTAACAAAATTTTCTTATTTTGAGCTGCATCGCAAGCCGTGAGTTCCGATTGCGTTTGCAGTCGTAAATACCCACCAATCCTCATTCAAGATTCAAGATTCAAGATTCAAATTTGTTTATTCAATTTAGATTGTTATTTACAATACTTGTGAACGTCATAGAAGCTACGCCATCGGTTCGCAAACCCTACAGCGGGAGGCCTTGGAGAAGAACCGGCAAGAAACTCCAAGGGTTGTTTTTTTCTCCCTGTTTTGTTTCATACAGAGTCGTCAAATTGAAAAATGACCTTAACATGGTATGACTAAGGTCAGTTTCCATCACAATTACACAATGGGTTATGATAAAAACAGTTAAGTATAGGCGAACTAATGATCATAGCGGTGAACAATTTTCAATTACTCAGGTCCGGTTGCTCGAAGCTTGGTTAGGGTTAAATTATGGTTAAAGTAAAGTTAACCGGCGGTCAAATTTAAAAAGCGTTGTTGAAGCAGCGGTTACTTTAACGAGCAGTCAAATTACAGATTTAACGGCGGTCAAAATAACCGACAGGGTGGGGGTGGTTTAAATTTTGCCATTAGTAATTAAGGGAAGGTTAATAAAATAGTACAGACAACACTTTTAACCCTAAAATAACCAATGTATTTTTCTTTTACCGATGTCAAAATTGACATCAGTTAAATTTTAACTTTTGTCAATTTTGACAAAAGTTAAATGTACGAGCAACCGGACCTTAGGAACTCTACTTAAAGTACCCTTTCGTGACCGGTTAACACGATCGTGCGTTCAAATTAAAAAAAAACAGCAGCGCGGGAAATCGACTTTATTGAACGGGAACGGCGTCACATCATCGTGCGTTACCTCTAGTTTTTAAATTCGTGCCATTTGCGATCCTACGGTTAATAGTTTTTTGACAATACATTTTCAAACATGGCGGCGCACACAGTGGATCGTCGAGGTCGAAGTAAGTATTCACTAAAATTATTTTTAATGCATATTTGTGTTAAGATTGATGTTTCTTTTAATGATAATGGAGTGTATTTCATATGTAAGCAATAATTTAACAAATAAAGCATTTTAAATATGATAATTCCGGCATCAATTTTTGAACGCACGAAAGTGTGATTTCGGCACCAACTCGCATTCTTGATTTTATTTACCAGTCATGTCTAAGATTCGATTTTGTTTTTTTTTGAGGTGCTTTTGTTATAATATGTGTTTTTATTTATTCAATATTAACTGCCGATTTACTCCTGACACTGATAGAAGACGGAAATGATTCGGAAATCGAAGGATTTCTTGACGAAGATACCGCTGACGCCTAAGATAGCGTTATCCTCATTCACAGCGTGTCTCTAGCAGCTCCTATTGCTCAACGAGAGACTACAGATGAAGAGGCAACCACTGGAAGCACAGGAGCATCCATACTAGATCGTCTGGTCGTCCTTGACTAGATCGTCGGTCCACCTTGTAGGGGGCCTGCCCACGGAACGTCGTCCGTTTCGCGGTCGCCATTCGAGAACCTTTCCGCCCCAACGGCCATCGGTTCTTCGCACTATGTGTCCCGCCCACTGCCACTTCAACGATGCAATCCCTCGAGCTATGTCTGTTGTTTTAATTCTCTTGCTGATGTCATTATTTCTGTTTCGATCGAGTAAGGACATACCAAGCATCGCTCTTTCCATTGCTCGCTGGGTGACCTTGAGCGTTCTTATGAGACCCATGGTAAAAGACCACGTCTCGCTTCCATAAGTCATAGCTGGAAACACACACTGGTCAAAGACCTTAGTCTTTAGACATTGAGGAATTTTGGACGCGAATATAATGCTGGAGCTTCCCGAACGCCGCCCATCCAAGCTGAATTCGACGAGAGATCTCTTTCTCGAAGTTGGACTTGCCTAATTGGACTGTCTGTCCCAGGTAGACATAGTGGTCAACAACTTCAAGTGTAATGTTCCCAACATTAACTGGAGCGGATGCAACATGGGCATTGAACATGATTTTCGTCTTATCCAAGTGCATCTTCAGACCCACTCTTTGAGAAGCATTACTGAGATCTTCGAGCATTGTGTTCAGGTCTTCCAAGGTCTCCGCCATGAGAACTACATCATCGGCAAACCGCAGGTGTGTTAGGTACTCGCCAATGATGTTGTTGCAGCAAACTTTCCGGTCCAGCAGTCCAGAATCTAAAAAATATCTTCCAACGCAGCTGTGAACAGTTTCGGAGAGATGACGTCTCCCTGTCTCACACCTCGCTGTAGTTAGATAGGATTAGAGCTCTGGTTCTAGTTCTGTGGTGTTTTAAAGTATACCTCACATAATAAAAGAAAATTTATAAGATTATTTGTAATAAGATGTGATTATGTTAAGTTTTCTAAAATTATTTATCTGTGAAGATATTTTTTGTTTTTTTTTGTTCAATAATGACTGATTTTTATAATAAATAAGACAAATAACTAATAAAACATTATACCAAATAGATTATTCATTATTTTTGCAAATATTTCAAATTTTGAAAATTTCTTACCATTACTTGATCATAATCCAATTTATGGGTTAAAGCCGGGAGCGCACAATAGTGGCATACCCCTCCCTATTAGGGTAGAGGGGGGGGATTTTTATTTTTATTTTTCTGCAACTACAATAGGTCTATATTCTTAGAAACCAAACTTAAAATAAACAATTTCAGAAAAAATAATCTCAGGCCTGAAAGCGATAAGTTAAAAACAAAAGACAATTCTACTATATACTGTAAGTTGCGCCATACATGTTTCAAATTTTAATGTAATTCTTAATAAAATGAATAAAAACAAAAGAAAACACATTTTAAGGCAAGCAGATAAGGCTCGAGTGGTGGGTCATAACTCATAACTCCTTGTCCATCCATAAAGAAAGCCTGTCCCCCAGCAGTGGGAACATTAAGGGCCTAATTCACAATGTCTAAGTAAGTTCTGATTAGCTGTTACCTGACATATAATATGCCATACAACAGTGTCAAGTCAACTGGGCCCCGATCGCGGTAATCCTATGATCCATTAGTCAAGTGTACGTGCAGTTGACGTGCAAAACCGTTTACGATAACGCGCGGCTTTGACAGTGCGACAACGTTTTCTGTTCCGGTGATAATCTTTGGAACTAAAACAGTTTTCATACGACAGTCTATTTTGTCAGCTAATTTCGTATTGCAAGTGGCTCCTCTGTCACGGATGTCACCGGAACAGAGAGGATTGTGAGGCTATAGGTTTGCGTGACGTGTGTGTCGTTATGTCATTACGGCAATACGAAGTCAAATGTCAAGACGCAAACGTGATCGAATCGCGCTGCATAGAATTACGGCGATCGGCCTGCTGGAAAGTATCGTCTATTCGGACATTGTGAAACAGGCACTAAATGGCTGATAATAATAGAAATACCTATTACCTGCACTTGTTTGAGTATTCACAATTGGTGGTGGAGCAGACGGGAGCCCAATCTGCAGTGCATATGCATGAACCCCCAGATGGACAGTATGCACTGCCTAACGCAGCCAGGCTCATTAAAAGGACGAATACTGTAAACATCGGAAAAAGTGATTTCATAAACTAACTGTAATTTTGATGCTCATTAGAAAGAAAGAAATAAAGAGCATTTATTAACTACACACAACGTACGTGACCATGACGACAGTGATAGAAAATAAGAGACACTAGACGCATTCACGAGAAAACATGGAAAAGTAAGCTTCCTACATTAACCTGACTGGAAATCGAACTTTGAATATAGCAGCACCTTGATAACCGGTACGCCACGTGACCACAGTAAATATATATGCTATTTCATAGCTTATATATAAACTGTGACGTGACACCACACACTTTGTGGAGTGGAGACAGCGTATCGGCAAACGTAGCTTAGGACGCCCTCAGACTAGATGGAGCGACGATCATTGCAGGGTGGCTGGCAAGACCTGATTGAGAGCAGCCACTGATCGTGCTCGATGGCGCACTCTTAGAGAGGCCTATGTCCAGTAGTGGACGTTAATAAGCTGATGATGATGATTATGATGAATGTCATGTGGTTAAATAGGTTCTGAAAGTGAATGGGTATGTGGGGAAAGGAAGGCCAAATAAAAGATATATGGATTGCGTGAAGCATTACAAGTGCAAGAAAGGGATGACTATAGATTTGACGGCTGGTAGGGATAGGTGGAAGAAAGAGACATACTGGACCGACCCCAAATAAATAAGAAAAGAACACAAGAATGATGATGATATTTCTAGGTGCTTAAAAACCAATCACATTTGATTGAGGCGTCAGTTGACGGAAGTCTCTAATCATTGTTTTCGTTGTTGGTTTTCGCACAAGCTATCTCCTGAGGATGCCCCGGGTTGGAGCGAAACACGTGTAGAGTAGTCTAATCGGTGAAGGTGAAAGGTGTATTGCTGTCTTGCTAAATGCAGGTATTGTGCACTGGTATTTTCGTGGTGTGCATGTGCAATTTTTTGCGGGCGGGCGGGCGGTTCATCTTGCATGTTGTGTTTTTTGCGGGAGTAAGCTACATTTGATTACATTACATTTGATTAGTTTTTTACCAATCATCCTACTATCCTACTAATATACTAATTTAAACTAATTTACTAATATTAAAGTAATATTATAAATGTGAAAGTTTAGATGTTTGGATGTTTAGATGTTTAGATGTTTGGATGTTTGTTACTCAATCACGCCAAAACGGCTGAACGGATTTAGCTGAAATTTGGAACACAGACACTTTGTAGCCTGGAGAGGACCATATGCTACTTTTTATCCCGGAAAAATATCACATTCTCGCGAGATAACGTCGTGTAGTCCACGCGGGCGAAGCCGCGGGCGGAAAGCTAGTCCTACTTAATATTATAAATGTGAAAGTTTAGATGTTTGGATGTTTAGATGTTTGGATGTTTGTATGTTTGTTACTCAATCACGCCAAAACGACTGAACGGATTTGGCTGAAATTTGGGACACAGATACTTTGTAGCCTGGAGAGGAACACAGGCTACTTTTTATCTCGGAAAAATATCACATTCCCGCGGGATAACGTCGTGAATACCACGCGGGCGAAGCCGCGGGCGGAAAGCTAGTAAACAATAAATTACTCACCGCACAAGAACTTCATGTTGCTAGATTGTCGCTTAGTTTAAAACTAATTGTTATTTATGAAGAAATATACCAGCTGTGTTGACCGCCACTTATTTGAACTACCTAGGTACACACTTTTATAAAGTAGGGTTCAGTTTGTATTCAACATATTTTTGAAATGAAAACTTCTTGAGCGGCGTTAAGATTACTTTTTGTAATGGGTAAAAAAAATTAATCTCGCGTCAGGACATCACGTGACCGTCAGATCGAAAATTTGTAAGACGGACACGTGACCATCGAAAGACTGTTACAATGTCATTAGTAAAGTCTGTAGTCAAAGTTGTAATAGCTCAACTTAGAAATCGGGCGGCATTGAAGCCAGAAGACCTCGGTTAAAATCCAGTCCGTATTTTTTTCAAAAACCTGATGGCCGCCGCGCGCGGGGTTAAGCAACGTTCCTAGTGGTGGTCACGGGGTGGGTGAACAGAATTTGATTATCTCGAGCTCCTCTGTACGTCGGAAAGCAATTCAAAAGTCAAAGTCAAAAACTCTTTAGTCAAATAGATTTACAAAATGAAATACTTTTGGTACGTTCAACATTTTTTTCCTACGTTATAGTCCGTTTTTTAAGGGGAATGCTTATAAGGGGAGTTAATCAATTTTGATTTCAGCAATGTCACTTGGTACGAATTTTATACACGTCCATCTAAGCCCAAAACACCCGGGAGGCAGATTGAACTACGCGACTTCTGGTAATAGCCCTAGGAAAGCAATCATCAGTGATGATTGCTTTTCTAGGGTTACTATGGTTGGAAAGGGACTAATTAAAAAACATGAATTATGCGATCTCAATTTATTTATTGCTCATACAAAATGTATCAACCAGATCTTTAACGATGTCCAAATCACAACGTATTATGGAATTACATATTATTATTTGAACCGCACTGCCCTGTGTAGGCTAGCTCTTGTCCGGCGCAGTCCAGGCTGGAAGGAAAATGGGGCAGGTTTAATGGAGCAATGGAGACGCGAGTGACGTTGCTCGCAGTATGAACCGATGTATAAGGCCGTAAACAGGAAGGAATTTGGCAGCCTATCAGCGCTTAAAGGAACCGGTCCGCGCAAGTAACCGGCGAGGCAGTCTCTATGAACAAGCGCCGATAAGCGCCGAACGTCGCAGACAAGTTCCGACACGCGCTGGTCAGCGTTGGCCTGGCCCTTTTGTAATAATGAGTACTTATCTGCTTCATTCGGCTTGCTTTAGCTGTTACCTGAATGTAGCGCTTATAAGCGCCGGTAGATTGGCATCGGCTTCCAGCTTACCTTCTGTATACGGCCTAAGTAGCAGCACGTAAGTCTAGCGCTGACCGAAACATGGAGGGGATGTGCAGAAGTCAAAAATAAAGTATTTTGGGTCTTGCGCCATACCATAAACATGCGCAGTTATCCCCTTCACGCCACGGTCAGCGCTAGACTTACGTGCCCCTACTTGTATAAAAGTGGTGAAACGTCGCGTCGCCGTGCCGGATAAACTCTGCGCGCGAGTGTGGTGCGTTTTTGGCGCTAGTTGAAGTTCATTTTTTGTGCAAAGATTATGGAAAATATTAGTATTCGATTTCGACCGTGCGCAGACTCCTCTGGCGCGCATGTCGTCGTTAGCTTGTTAGCATTTTATTTTTCTTAGCCACAACAGTAGAGCATTTACCCTTCGTCACATCTGATGTTAAGTCACATTACTTTGTGGCTAAGTTATGATAAGGCTGGCGGTAGAACCGTGCTACACCCGGAATCCTCAATGAAGAACTGTAAACTTATTCTTATTCTCTTACTGTCGGAACATGACAATCTTGAAAACTTGTTTGTAATGGCGACAGACTTAGAACTTCACTAAAAAAATAAATATTGGCTCTGTTGATAATGAACACACAGAGTAGCCCGTGGCGCAGCGGATAATGCGCTGACGGAATCGACTTCACATTAGGATCGAATCAACTTCAAAAATCTGTTATTTTGGTACTTTGAAAACTTTCTTTTTTCTTTTTACTTTTTATCCACAACGGGGTAACGGTTGCTATGGTTTCCATACTGTATTGACATTATTTCGATCCATGTGAATTCCTTTCCGTCTAGAGTAAGGAGGCAGTTTTCGCTATGACTCGGTTACGTGATGGGTGACCAACATTTTCTTATGTGCTCCTCCGTGCTTCGCAAGCCGTGAGTCCCGGCTGCGTTTCAAGTCGTAAATACCCACCAATCCTCATTGATCTGAACTGATCACCTGTCAAATCAAATCAAATCCAAATCATTTATTGTTAAACCATAATGTGTACAGTGTACAGAGATGTTAAGTACATAATAAAAGACCATTGTTAGGGACCCTGCTGGGCACGCAATTTGGGCTAAAAGAGAAGGGGCGTTTAACTCAAATAGGATAGCCTGTGCCCGTAGTGTAAGTTTTTATGTCAAAAAACGCAAACTATTTCGATTCCGTATTTATGTCAATTTGTATGAAAACTGTATTAGCGCCTCTAGCGGCGAGTAGCGCGCTTATAGAGTTTTCATACAAATTGACATAAATACGGAATCGAAATAGTTTGCGGTTTTTGACATAAAAACTTACACTAGGGGTACTGTAGTAGCAAGCTGTGATTGGGCTCGAATGGTGAGTTATGACTCATACTCCTGGTCCATCCATAAGGAGCCCTAGCAGTGGGGACATTAAATGGCTGATGATGATGATCTAGGTATTTACCTGCATTTGTTTGAGTATTCACAATTGGTTGTGGAGCAGACAGGAACCCAATCTGCAGTGCATATGCATTTATCACCAGATGGACAGTATGCACTGCCGAACGCAGCGAGGCTCAGGAAAAGGACGAGTACTGTCAACATAGCAAAACTTTTTAAATAAATGATTTAATAAATTAACAAAAACATTAATTAGTATAGCCACTTCCTTGTCTTTATGTTTTGGAAGTTAGTGTTTTTGTTTACAAACATATGAGTTTATTTAAAAAAGCCTCTGATGGTAGGCAACGTAGAGACCCACACAGAATTGTACTGGAAAGTATTCCAAAATCAGACAAATATAATAAGAGCTGTATCGCTACGTGTGTCATGGTCTACAACAAAATTCCAGAAGAATTAAAATCTATTAATAATTGTGGTTTATTTAAACGAAAACTTCACAACTGGCTTACTTCCCACAATTTTTATAGTTTAAAAGAATTTTTAGATTGTAAAAAAATGTGAATCTATAATAATGCATTTTTAATTTGACTTGTATATTTTGTTATTAATAACAGTGAGACGATTTTTTTTTTGACATTCCTATTCTTATTTATAAATGATGTATAATTTGGCTTTTTTTATTTAGATTTAAATTAAATTTTTTCACATGTAGAAACTATTATTAAACTTTGACATTACTTATTTCAAATTCTGACATATTTTGTTTTGCGTAACGCCTATAAAGGTGGAAGCCAGTGGAACTGTATCTAGTTTTAAGACCTGACTTTTATTTCAATTTGTACCTGTGTTTCTTGCGCAATAAATGATGATTATGATTATGATTATGATTAGTTATATCAAGCCATAGGTTAGTTTGACTAAGAACATTACTTGTTAGGTATTTAATGTCAATCACAAATCTCATCTCGGTAGATGCTAAATGGCGTACTTACGCGAAGGCTCTTCACGATATCTCTCAACAGGTTATAGGTAAATCACAAAAGAAAGCCTCTAGTATGCTACAGTACACAAAATGCATGCTAATCAAAAAATTACGAAAAACTTTTTAATTTTGGTATAAAAGTAAAAAAAAATATTTATCTAAAGAAAAATGATAAAATTAACAAAAAAAGTTATTCAAGCCATGATGCAAATATTAAATTTTAAGATATATAATTTAAAAAAAAATGGGGTAAATTTTACCCCAAGATGTAAGTTAAGTATCAAAAAGATACCATGTTAGTTAAGGGTTAAAATAAATAATAAACAATACCATTACTCACCGTACAAGAACTTCATGTTGCTAGATTGCCGCTTAGTTTAGAACTAATTTGCTAATGGAACAGTCTACCAACTGTGTTGACTGTCAATCATGCACTACCTAGGTACTTATACACTTTTTATGAAGTAGGGTACAGTTTGTATTTTATTCAAAATATTTTATTTACTAGAGATGTTGTCTGTACAGACCACTGACCTCTATAATACAAGTACGCTGGACTAAATGTTGTGTACGAAATGACAGTTGGTTTTTGTGCCGATTCATAGCGCCCCGCTCGAGCGTCTCGGGTACTAAAATTGCAAATGGCTGATCGTTGTTTTGAGTAATTCTTAGATAACTTACGTGAAAACCGTGGAATAAGACTTTACTTTGTGTATTTTATGTATATACTACGTGATCTGAACATATTTATCATGAGAGTATGCGTATTTTGTAGAACTGGCTATTAAAAAGGCAGCTGGATAACCTTCCACAAGTAAGTGAATTTCATGGTTAAAAATGTTTCAAAAGCTTGTCTGAAGCTTATAAATACTATTTTATATTTATAATAAACGTTTTTATTCATACCTTATTATATTGAAGTGTAATTTGAGCTATGATTTCATCTCTATTATTAGTTCCATGGACGCTCACGCTGTTATCAGCGCCAAAATGGCGAAAATCAATTGGCTTCATTTCGAAATTGATAGTATGAAGTCCAGCGTACTTGTTTTATAGAGGTCAGTGGTACAGACGCACTTATTCAGCGGAGTAAGACATTTTAATAAGTAAATTAAAAAAATATTGGACACCATCACATCTTCTTCATCAGCCAGTTCATGCCCCCACTGCTTTGGCTCTGGAGTTTCTTATGAATGTATAAGCACAGAATATATATTAGTACCTTACGGTACAGAAATTTCACTCCCGAGTTTAGGTATGATAAACGCAAGCGTCCGGTCACCGGACTAGTCTCAATAGGCTGGCACTCTCTCGACTTATCGCACACGCAGCGCACGCATCCGCATGTGTCGCCATCTGTCTCGCTTCGCGTGTATTACTTTCACAGATAAAGTAGTACCTCTGACAGCCCTAGTAGATTGAAGCGAGACGGCAGACAGTTAATGTACTATGAACGCTATACGCAATGCAAAAGGTTGAAATTAGTTTGTTTTCCAGAATAGTAGGTAAATATCTCGGGGATTTTGCGCCGCTTGTATGGAAGTGAGACAGGCCTGGTATAAGGAGAATGGGCCATGACCCACCACGCGGGCCCAATGCGGGTTAAATTAAATTCGTACAGTAGTTTTAGTGTAAAAAAGAAATAGCCAAAAATTTTAACAACTTTCCGTTATCCTGTCTGTAGTCAATGAACGCATAAATATAAGGTGATCATTAAATACTGGGTGGCGCAAAGTATTGGCACTATTTGGTTCAGCTACAACTTTTTTCTAAATTAGAAAACTAGAATTAGTTTTTTATATACGTATATTTTTATGCCATCACATGTCGTCTAATTAGGATTTGAAGATGATGTCTTCCAGAGTTGATGGGCATTTGAGCCCTGTTTATGACATTTTCCATAACTTGCCGTAACACTTCCTGCGATATGTTCCTTTTCTTGATAAATGTTTCCTTTTAGGGCTGCTAGAGTCTGTGGCTTGTTTACACACACCAGAGATTTCAAATAACCCCGAAGAAAGAATTCTGGACAGGACAGATCGGGTGATCTTAAATCGTCGACGAAATTCACGTTGTGTTTTTATTTTAATGCCGGGGCTTCACCTGCGTGACGCCTAACGGCGTTAATAAATGCATGCGCATCTTAGCGCGCTGATTGTATCAAATTAGTGCGCTAAAATCCGGCTATACCTGCGAATTATATCAAACTAGCTTTCCGCCCGCGGCTTCGCCCGCGTGTGTACTACACGATGATATCCCGCGGGAATGTGATATTTTTCCGGGATAAAAAGTAGCCTTTGTTCCTCTCCAGGCTATAAAGTATTTGTGTCCCAAATTTCAGCCAAATCCTTTCAGCCGTTTTGGCGTGATTGAGTAACAAACATCCAAACATCTCTAAACTTTCACATATATAATACTAGCTTTCCGCCCGCGGCTTCGCCCGCGTGGACTACACGACGTTATCCCGCGGGAATGTGACGTTTTTTCGGAATAAAAAGTAGCCTATGTTCCTCTCCAGGCTACAAAGTATCTGTATCCCAAATTTCAGCCAAATCCGTTCAGCCGTTTTGGCGTGATTGAGTAACAAACATCCAAACATCTAAACATCCAAACATCTAAACTTTCACATTTATAATATTAGTAGGATTAGTAGGATAGCGCGCTAATTAATGGCATTAGACGCAGGTGAAGCCCGGGCATAACACTGATGAATTATAACGTAAAAACATTGACTCGATTATTCCACGTTCTTGGGGAGAATATCGGTCCATGTTTATATTTAGTGAATTTTACATTTATTTACTACACAGTTAAATATCAGAACAACAGGAGATGTCATATAAAAAATATAAGTAACTTTTATAGTGCCAGTACTTTTGCACCACTCAGTATAATAATAATAATTATGACGAATTGAACCCTTTTTTTAATTCGTAAAATATAATCCGATAAAGTCGGTTAAAAGTTATTAGAAATAAGGCCAAGTGAATCAAGTTTCGCAGTTACAGTAACAAACACTTATTTGCAATTAATAAATAAAAATAAGAATAAACTTATAGGATAAATGTGATAGTAAAAAACCACGAGCCCTATAAGTAGCTTTCAGGCGGGAGGCGGAAAGCTACTTATAGGGCTCGTGGTTTTTTACTATCACATTTATCCTATACTTACAGAATTGCATTGTGAATGCATAAAAATAATTTAAAATCTCGAAGATTAAACTTATTTTGAATTGTGATAGACCAATAATTATCCAGGACTTAAACAAACCGGGCTCTTTGCCCTCTAAGAGCGGTTGCACACTACGTCCGTTTCTTATTCTATTCGTATTCGATTCTTATCAGTCAAATGACGGTCCGGCGTGGTCATAAAACTATTTGTATGGTAGTTTACGCACTAGATACGATTCTAGTTATACGTATTCTATCCGGAGTTTTTAAGATCCGTCATTTCACTGATAAGAATCGAATAAGAATCGGACGTAGTGCGCAACCGCTCTAAGGAAGTACCTCTTACCACTCTTCACTTTAAAAATATACGGAACCTTTTGTAGTTGACCTTGATTTAAACAATTAAGTTTTATCACTACGTAAGAAACGATTGTTTTTCGATTACAATATTATCTTTGTGATTATAAATTATTGCGATAGTAAATTATTATAATTATCATAATATACTTACTAGAACATTATCGGCTCATGACCTTAATACCGTTTTAAAAAGTATATTTAGCTAATAATGATAGGTGCAACGCAATGGTACCTACTGATATGCCTTACTCAGGTTCGTGAGTTTGGTTCCCATCTAGGACAGACACAGACAATAATGTGTAAATAGCTAATAATAATAACCACTATAATTTTATACAGTATTTATTAGTCAACAAAAAACTCAATAAAATTAAGTTAAAACAAATTAGGTTTAATCAAAATAATAATAAATAGGTTTGCATGGTCCTTCATGTTTCAGCTTAGCCTCCGAACACTGCAACCTGTAAATAAACATATATTAAATTAATTTATTTCTATTACATACACAATGTTAAATGAAAATGAAGTAAAGAGCAGAGATTATTGGTTTAACAAAAATAAACCTTACAGGGAGTGAAGTAAGGAATGGATACTGTCTGGGGGCCGATTCTCAGGCAATCGAGAAAAGTTCACTTTTATAAGCTCGAAATTCAAATAGAACACAGTTTGTGTATTGTCAGAATCTCACAATCGAAAAAGTTCGATCGAAAACCAGTCGAACACAACGAGTGGTACAGACCAATAGATGTTCGTATACGAACTTGGCTGTCAAAATGAATTTGTTATCATTTGAGACAGTTTAGTTTGCTTGAAACGTTCTAACTTTTCAATAGAAACCACAAACAAAATGTTCGACATAAGAATTACCACACTGAAAAAGTTCGAATGCCTGAGAATCGGGCCCCTGGGTGTTAAAAATATGTAGTTCAAGTATTATATTACGAGTAAATAAACCGAATCATCACGTCATCATTACTACAGAGCTTATCAGTATCATTTGACACGTGTCTTCTATAATAATAAAGAGCTAATTACCTATATGAAGTCAAAGTCAAAATACGTTATTTAGTAGGCCATCGGTTTCGCAAGACCTATGACCGGAAGTCTCGTAACGAGGAACACGTATGAAACTCATTTCGTAGATCGCCGAATTCAGAATTTTCAATGTAATATATAATTACCTGACAAAGTGTGATTGTTGGGTCCTCCAAAAATATATGTGATTGAAAAATGGAAAATGAAGTATTTTAGAAAAAATCGCTGGCAGTGGCAGTTAGGTTTCGAAGGGAGACACATTTTGCGCAGTTGCCTGTTACTTTGCATATCAATAGAGAATACTGAATTTAACTTTGGTCACAGACCAAGTTAAGGTTGCCTAGGTCTTCAACTTACTTGCACATGTTGCCATAAGTGCACCCGTTGGTGGGACACACAGGGTTCACGAATTGCAGGCAGTGGCAGTTAGGTTTCGAATGGAGACACATTTTCCGCAGTTGCCCGTTACTTTGCATATCAATAGAGAATACTGAAACTAACTTTAGTCACCGACCAAGTTAAGGTTGCCTAGGTCTTCAACTTACTTGCACATGTTTCCGTATGTGCACCCATTGGTAGCACACACAGGGTCCACGAATTAGAGGCAGTGGCAGTTAGGTTTCGAATGGAGACACATTTTGCGCAGTTGCCCGTTACTTTGCATATATATATCAATAGAGAATACTGAAATTAAATTTGGTCACTGACCAAGTTAAGGTTGCCCAGGTCTTCAACTTACTTGCACATATTGCCGTAAGTGCACCCGTTGGTGGCACACACAGGGTCCGAGAATTGCAGGCAGTGGCAGTTAGGTTTCGAATGGAGACACATTTTGCGCAGTTGCCCGTTAGTTTGGGCAGTGCCCAGAATTAGGAGGATAGCGATTGCTGGAACAGAAGATAAGATATGATAATTATATTAATGGAGCATCTTAGGGTGGTATTCTACTTATCAAAGATCTTTGTCCAATATGCATTTGATCAAAGAAAACCATTTATAAATTCGACCTCGTCCAATTTTTTTGATCAAATATTTGATAATTGTAATACCACCCTTAAATACTAACTGTTGATAATTATGTTTTTATTTTAGACTTCTTAGTTTATCCTACTTCCTACTAATATTATAAATGTGAAAGTTTAGATGTTTGGATGTTTGGATGTTTGGATGTTTGGATGTTTGTTACTCAATCACGCCAAAACGGCTGAACGGATTTGGCTGAAATTTGGGACACAGATACTTTGTAGCCTGGAGAGGAACATAGGCTACTTTTTATCCCGAAAAAATGTCACATTCCCGCGGGATAACGTCGTGAAGTCCACGCGGGCGAAGCCGCGGGCGGAAAGCTAGTTATCAATAAATCACATTTTATAAGTAAGAACTCACAATTTTTTAGTAAGTTCTTTTCTTTTTAGGTTAATTAATGCAGAAAGTTCTGCAAAGCTGCAAGTTCTTCAGAATCTATATGTTACTCAGGAAGAATGTAGCTTGCTAACAGTGAAAGATTTTTTAAAATCATTAAATTTAGTTCTTGCGTTTATTCGTTACAAACAGAAAATTTGTATTAGTATGGATGAATGTAAATTCAAATATTACTTTACCGAAAAACAGCTTCATCTCCCAAAACCGTGTAAACAATATCGTCTACACTAATTTCACAGATGTTTTATACTAGACAAAATTGAACGTATGTTTTTAGACAAGTAATGTTTGCTGAAATTGAACAAAGGGTTTTACATGTGCAGGGAATTGAAGAATACAATATTTTGAAAACAAACCTTCATAGGTTCCAAAACAATTTTCTAATTCCTAGGTTTATTATGAGATAGGAATTATAATTCTTGCAAAACTGTATTGTTAAATTTGTAGGCAGTCTTCGCCCAAATGAGTCTTCTAACGTACCTATCTGTAGCTCTAATAGAATAGCAATCGCCCGGCCAGTGAAAAGCAAGGATTCGAATTCTGACCGAACAATTGGTATTTCCCCGCTCGATCGAATCAGAAATGATGAGATCCGCAGGAGAACTAAAATTACAGACATCGCTCTAAGGATTGCTCAGCTGCGCGGAGAACCAATGGCCGTTGGGGCGGAAAGGTTCTCGAATGGCGACCGGGTGCCGGACCACGCTCGGTGGGCAGGCCCTCTACAAGGTGGACCGACGATCTGGTCAAGGTCGCGGGAAGCCGCTGGATGCGGGCAGCGCAGGACCGATCGTTGTGGAGATCCTTGGGGGAGGCCTATGCCCAGCAGTGGGCGTCGTACGGCTGAAATGATGATGATGATGAACTATATATAAGATGGTTTGAAACATTCTGCAAAACGAGCAGGGGGTGGTCAGGTTAAGTGTTTAGAACGTAAATAAAAAAGAAAAAAATCCATAATTTTTTTTTTTTATTTTTTATTTTTACAAAAAATCGAAGATTATCTATGGATATCAATTCAATATTTAACATAATGCCAAACGTAAAAACAAAATTACTTATTTAACCACGAGACAGGTAAACGATAATCCGGAAGCTATTGAGCGCATACAATAGCGCGGTAGGAGTATCGCTATAGCGGCTGGCCGATCAGCTGTTGGACGGCCAGGGTTGATGACCGCGGCGCCCAGCCCGCGTGCGCTCTGAAATTACTTGTTTTCATCGTAAAATAAATAATTTTATTAAAACGTTTGGTATTGCACATATTCAATTGATATCAAAAAATAATATTAGAACTTTTTGTAAAATTAAATAATATAAAAAAAATTGGGATATTTTTTTCTATTTTTTTTTATGTTCTATTCACTTGACCTGAACACCTCCTGCTCTATGTGCAGTTTGTTTTACACCATCTTATATAGCTATGCTATGATATAGCTGGTACAGACGGTCTCGCCAGGTAAGTTTGCTGAAGGTTTTGTTTTTATTCACAAGGTGGCACTGAGCTTCATCACACCTGGTGTTAAGTAGTGATAAGGTTGAAGGTGGAAGCGCACTACTCCCGGGATCCTCAATCACTTCTTACTTTTTTCGTGTCGATGGTAAGAAATTTAATTAAATCTAATCACTCAATTGCTGAGGAACTGGCTATGTTATCTGTAAATGCTGGAAGACAATAATGCTGAAAACATCATTGTTATGGCGTCAGACTTAGATAAGATAAGATAAGATAAGATAAGATAAAAATATTCTTTATTCACTTAGACATAATAAATATGTACTTATGAATCGTCAATATTTTCCTACCACCCATTCAAGACTTTTTTAACTGACAAGAAGTGGTAGCTAAGAAAGCATCAGGTGTGATGAAGGCTAAGTGCTACCCCGTTGTGGATAAAACAAAAGAATTCTGTGCTACTCTAAAGTGAGTGACAGTGGCAATGTCTACTTTGCGCTTGCGGAAACGTTTCCAAAGGTTTGCGAATAAGGGGGCCGGTGACCAGGGTGCGTACCATCAACTTTAAGACAGCGATTCAAAACTAGCGCGATGCAGAATAGGTTCCTAAAATGAATTGCTTTCTTTCGTACTATGACCTTCTAAAAACTGGATCGCAAATTAATTGCTAGATGTGAATGACCGAACGATTTGTGTCTTTATTTCTTCTACCCGTCTTTTTCACTCGATTCTGTCATGCCCGGAGAGTGAGAGGTACGGGTATAACCTGCAGGTGTCATGTTAGCTTGGCCGAGTTATAAGTCAAATAAGAGTTCTTGACAGCTTAGCGGCTGTGAAATGTCATTGAATGATCACTGAATCGCTGTCATTGATATTAAGCTGTTGTGGTACGAATAAGCGAAGCAGATCAGTTTAGGTCATAAACAAAACCACAATAAGAGTTGATGGTAGGCACCCAGTTCTCGTTTTACATACATACGCGAAAGGTTGTATGATCAAAAGTTGCTGTTAAGTAAAAGTTGTTTTTTCTAAATTTAAAGTAAATCCGCTCAGTTTTCGCTTACAAATATTTTATTTTCCAAGTCACTTATGAATAGAATTGATTGTGTACCAGGTGAATGGCCACGAGATATGAGCTTATTAGTATGCTATGCAACATCTACGTAACAAGATTGGAGCTAGCAAGATACTGCATGATTATAAGAACATAAATTATCTGTATACGCACCGCACCTTATCAACTTTTAATATGTACTTTTTTCTTTTACAGGTAAGTTATCCGGAATTTAAAGCAGACTAAGGTAGGGTTTACAAACATTTCTTAATTGGCATTAAAGAACCATTGTAACGGGTGTCCCTAAAGTAGGTATAGGATGATTTGTCTCAATAAAACGCGAATGGATTGGGATTTCTTCGTAGTTTTATTTTATTTTAAAGAAGAGACTTGTACAATTTTATCTGAATAGAATATCTGCTAAATGGCCGCCACGGGCATTATTGCTGTGTGCAAGTTTTTCATGACACTTTCACACATTTCGCTGCTAATTTCACACATTTCGCTACTTATATTTCACCAATAACTCGGCGAATATTTTGTCTATATTGTCTATGTTTTATGGATCGTTGGTGTAGACTTTATCTTTGACGTAGCCCCAAATAAAGAAATCCAGTGGCATCAGATGGCAAGATCTCGGTGGCCACCTCTTCTTGATATTACGAGATTTTTCGACCTTTCGACGAGTGTTTGTAATTGATCGTGAATTTTCGTTACATATTTGTATAACTTCTATGGGCTGTTTTATTGTGAAACGCTCCACGATTAATTTTACATGTGTCAAGATGACGTATGTCAAATTTCAACCCGCCATCTTGAATATTTCGGAAATAGCGCGATATTCAAATCCTATGCGTACTTTTGAGACACCCTTTATTAAAACCTAGTAAAAGTGTTGTAAGATATAAAATATTATGAACTATTTCCTTGCTTATTTCTCAAGCCTCACCTTAAACTGTTTCATACAAACTTAACGTTATTATGCATTTAATTCTACATGGCGTGCCGAAACCCCATAGAGTAATAATAATCACGGAAACTGAACGATTAACTTGAAGAAATGAGGGCAATGTGTAAGTATGCTTCTTATACAAAATAAGTCTTAGTTCAAGAAAACTTTACTAAGTAATTACAAAAATATCATCATCATATTTTTGGCCTTATATTTTATTTAGGGTCATATCTTCATTCCCTCCGTTCTCATTTAAATCATTACGTATACAGTCCATTCATCTTTTTGATGATCTTCCTCTCTATCCAACAACGTTAATTTTTATCACCTGACTAGTAACATCCCTGTCATTCGTTCTCATAACTATTTACTTACATTTAATTTGTTTAGTTACAAATTATTATATAAATTAGTCAACATTATGATGGTACTTTTTTCAATTTGCTTAGACGACACGACAGTACTCACTCACATCACTATCACTACATAGTATAAAACAAAGTCGCTTTCTCTGTCCCTATGTCCCTTTCTATGCTTAAATCTTTGAAACTACGCAACGGATTTTGATGCGTTTTTTTTTAATAGATAGAGTGATTCAAGAGGAAGGTTTATATGTACTTTTTATCCCGATATTCCCACGGGAACGGGAAGCACGCGGGTGAAACCGCGGGCGGCCGCTAGTATTATTATATAACCGATATGACAAAAATGTGATCCAATAAAACATTTTTTTGTGGTTTGGATCACTAAGTCGACTATCACACTGCTGTCGCCGGTTTCCGCTCCCGTGGACGGAGATGCAGCGTGCGTGTGATATACACTGCGGGTTTTGTATGCAAATCAAGATTCTACAGCCAAAGTTAAGAACCGCACTGTCGCAAACCGGAGTGGTGTCCGGTGTAGTGTGATAATCGCCTAAAGGTCATATTTAGACATTTCAATCAAATAAATCGTTCCATTATTCTTGGAAATAACAGCTATAACCTACTAAGTACCTAATCTTATTTAAAGTTTGAACAAATGCTTGTACCATTGAAACAAAGAAATGGTCACGCGATGTCGCAAGTACACGTTGTTGTATGCATAATACCACAGTACATTGAAGACAAACAGTAACCCAACTACGATTGCTTGAAACGGGCGACCGACTGAGCGACACGACACAACCATTTTTACATATGTTGCTTCAAGATTTGCACTACCGTACCCAAGCACGGAAAATAATCGTTCTCATATTCGTATTACAAATTTTGTATTAAAACCGGAGCAGCACCGCAGCAGTCGTAGAAACTGATGATGAGCATTTAGACGGATAGAATCGTTTACGAATAAGAACAAGAGTTTGCCGTGCTTGGTGGCTATTTTGTTTATATTTTGCGGGACGTTAGGCGCAAATAATCAGGCTATGTTCTGTTTTCTTGAGATTACGGAGATACCTGTATATTGCTCACAAAACAATGAATGTGAATCACGCCACTATTACATGTACTACGCGTTCACTTCGTCTTTGCCGAAGCGGGCCACGAAGTAGCGGCAATGATGTAGTGAATGCGAAGTATGTGTAAGACAAATGATAAAGCTTTTCAGTGATGGGAATTCACTATCGCAACAACAGCGAGACGATGCTCATGCTCTATTGAGGTTTTTCGTCATTTCTGTAAACTACACGTTTAGCTAAACGTTAGTTGCGTTTGCACTCGCATTCGTTAAAACCCACTAATCTGCATTCAGTCCGTGAGATGAGTTAGAGTAATGCCGGTCATACACCATCCTGCCTGCGTTAAACATTCCTGCGGTGGTGTCGTGTGAGTCGGGTCGTTACGTTCCCTAAAATATGGTTGAGCGAAGCGATGGCTGGCTCATACGTCATGCTCGTGAACGGGTGCTGCCAGTGGGGTGGGTCTGCTCATGTCTACTTGTGTTAAAGGTGTTCGGGATATGGTTTATAATAGTATTATATAGATTTATGAGCGAGCTGGTGTGTCTCATAGTAATTTTGGTATCCGTGTCTTACAGTACCAGCAATTTTTCTAATAATTGTTTTATTTATTCAAAAAATCCTTTTATTTGTTAATACTTATAAATTTGAATATACAGCGTAGCTTGCAGTTTCCTTTTCATTAATCCTATAATATAATTTGAATAAGATTAAGATTAGTGTGACCATTAAACTATTTGATTCCTTGTTTAGTTGAAAATTGTTTACTGTTTTAGGTAATAAGCAAAATTGTACTTAATTTAAGCGGTATTCTGTATTGTGATGGAAAGTAACCTTACTATTATGTGAAGGTCATTTTTCAAATTTGACGACTCTGTATAAGTTAAAACAGGGAGAAAAAAATAGCCCTTGGCGAGTTTCTTGCCAGTTCTTCTCGCTACAAGGTCTCCTGCGGTAGGATTTGCGAACCGATGGCGTAGCTTCATTGACGTTCATAAGTGTTGTTAAACAAACCTAAATAGAATAAACGATATTGAATTTTGAATTTTTGAATTTTTGCCTATCGTCCAATTGGCATGGCGCTGCCGATCGGATCAAGTAGAACAACGTGTGTGGGCGTGGATTGGCATGAAAGTTATCAAATTATGGTGTAATATAGACGAACTGCAGATTGGATCAAGCCTGCCGTCATGCCGATTGGATGATAGGCAGGATGGTGTATGGTCACCATGAGCCCATCCTCTTTCTACATCCATAAAGAAGGCCTTTATTGCAGCAGTGGTGTTAGTCATAGCTACTGAAGGTGAGATACTGCTTCAAATCATATATACTGTGTGCTTTTTTTTGGTACTACGGTATTTTATATGTCACAAACGGAACAAAGAAAATGAACAGTGTTTTGTGTAAAGGTCTGATTTTAGCATAACATTTAGAAATTTAGCTTTAGGCGAGGTCTTTGGTTAAAACAGACATATTTTAAACAATGTAATTAATTTAAAAAGAAGAATTTGCGACGACCTTTCACTGTCCAGGTATGCTCTGACTAAGGGCGCGTTCTCACTACGTCGTCGTGACAATTTTTCATCGTTCAGCCGTTCCTATTGTCATGACAATCTGTCGTCATCGCAAAAAATATTTGAGGATACCTGAAGCCCTACTCTAATGAGAGATTTTCTACCAGCAAATTCAAAAAAAAAGTTTATTTATTAGCTCGTCAGATAGCGCTGACCAGACATGTATCTCATCTGACCTACACTTGTATTTCAAAGTTGTGCAAGAAGGTGCAAGGCCAAAAAAAAGTTGATGTTGACGGAAGAAAAGAAATGTCAAATAATTCTATTCCTCTTGTTTTGCGTTGCAATACCATACCGACCATACCGCGAGTTGTAGATAAGACTTTTCGGTCCTGTAAATGTTTTTTTTTCCTTCTGCAATTGTTTTTTTTTAATTGACCGTCTTAACGTGTCTCCTTGCCAGCAGATAAAAAAAGCAGACCCATGTCTGACAAACGCCATCTGTTGAGTTTTTTGGAAATAACTTTTTTCTTTTTTAATCATCAGTCAGAAAATCCCTCATTCTATCACTCGAATCTGTCATCCCCGGAGAGTGAGAGGGAAGGGTGTAACCTGCAGGTGTCATGTTAGCCATGGAACTGTAGGTAAAGCTAGCTCGACCGAGTAGTACAAGTGTCACTGTCGCGTACCGGATAGTACTACTCGGTGGATCTAACGTGACAGTTGCAGGTTATACCCGTCCCTCTCACTCTCCGGGCATGACAGAATCGAATGAAAGAATTAGAGTATAGCTTCAGGTGTCATGTTAACTTGACCCAGTTGTACAAGTGTCATTGTCGCGTAACGGAACTCCAAAAGGTAGTATCCTAATAGCATTTGAACCGGAGAGTACAGGAAATAGGTCGGTCGCGGCGTTTTGTGGTTGTGGCCGGTGGCTCGTGTGCGGCAAGCCTTAACAGGTTCACTGTCCACAGACCATATGTGGTCTGTAGACGGAAAGCTCTACACGTTCACAGTCCACATATTGTCTGCTTGCCGGTACAATTTCTAGGCTTTTTGGAGCTGTGAACGTACAGGGATAGTTACATATATTGCGCGGACTTGACAGGACATTTAACGGAGAACCTTAAAAGTGCTGGGATGTGCGGAAAACTTTTTTTTTTTGAAAAATAAAATTTGTCAACCTTGCTCGCAACTGGACGTGAGGGGCATTTCCACTTTTATGTTTGGACAGTGAACCTGTTAAGGTCACAGCACATTACATCAACTCGGAAAGGGATCGATACCGTATCAAATCGAGCGGTTCAGTATTCTTTGTATGAAACCCCCTACTGCAAAGCACACTAATCGGAATCGTAACGTAATCGCATTGCCTCGGGACCAGCTCACGAACCGCTTTGCGGGTCGCTCAACTTGCTATCCCCGCGCTTACCGCTAGTCGTCCACGCGCTCACGTCTCTCCGTACCCGAGCTTACGGCTCTACGCACAGTGTTCTGAAAATGAAAATGAACATCACAATTTTTTTTTTCACCTTTTATAGTTTTTTTTTTATTTTATTTTTTTATCATTATTTTTTCTCCCATTATTTTATATGGAACCACTGTGCGGCGAGCCGTAAGCGCGGCGTCGCCTAGCCGGTAGCCGAGCCGACGTACCGACGCTGATCCGGTTTGGTTACGTGCTTGCGTTAGGTTGACGCCTGGTTGACGGCGAGGCGAAAGGCGATACGGTGTCGATCCCTTTCCGAGTTGATGTAATGTGCTGTGACCTTTAATCTAAAGCGACCCTACAAAATGTCAGTATTCATTATCAATCATTTCTTGCTCAAAAGGCGTCCTGTCACCTACATGACATACTCTAACTTTAACGCCATTTAAATTTACACCACCTTTTTCATACTGCGTTAGCTTAATATGGAACTCCTTAAAAAGGCTTTTAGCAGCACCCAGTTTATTTTGAACTGGATGTTCAACTACATTGCAAGCGTAAAGAGGTTTTTATGCACTGGCTATGTAGAGAATTTCATCCTTTTCAATTTGCTCAGTGAGTTCGTAACCATTTCAGATTTGAGAGCGATGTAATTTATCATTAATTATATGGCTGGAATGGTTAATTAATGGTAGGGACTGTTGCTTTTTTAAGTTTGCGGCTGTTTTATCGTGTCGTGTTTTTTTCGTCTAAAAGGAAAAGATACACTAATAGGGTATCTCCTTTGTCTGACCGTCTGTCAAGATCCTTTTCATAAAAGTGTGGACGTTGACGTAACAAGTTGAAAATATCAAATGTCGACTTCGTGGACTAAATTGCTGTCAGAGCGACTAACAAGACTTTATTCCGCAATAAATATCTTTATAATGTTGACTACGATGCTACCTAAGAAATCTGAGAATCCTACTAATATTATAAATGTGAAAGTTTACATGTTTGGATGTTTAGATGTTTGGATGTTTGTTACTCAATCACGCCAAAACGGCTGAACGGATTTGGCTGAAATTTGGGACATAGATACTTTGTAGTCTGGAGAGGAACATAGGCTACCTTTTATCCCTGAAAAGTATCACATTCCCGCGGGATAACGTTGTGTAGTTCACGCGGGCGAAGCCGCGGGCGGAAAGCTAGTATTATAATATATCGTTATCTCTGTACCTAAAAGTCCTTATAATCTTTTAAAAAAGTCATTGCGTAAAAAGCGAACAGATAAATACGGAAAAACATAATAGGTACGTAATATTTAATGAAATTCGCATGGAAATTTCAAATGATTCAAATGTAGATTTTCTAATGACTAGCGGCCGCCCGCGGTTTCACCCGCGTGGGACCAGTTCCTGTGAGAATATCGGAATAAAATATAGCCTACTAGCTTTCCGCCCGCGGCTTCGCCCGCGTGGACTACACGACGTTATCCCGCGGGAATGTGACGTTTTTTCGGGATAAAAAGTAGCCTATGTTCCTCTCCAGGCTACAAAGTATCTGTATCCCAAATTTCAGCCAAATCCGTTCAGCCGTTTTGGCGTGATTGAGTAACAAACATCCAAACATCTAAACATCCAAACATCCAAACATCTAAACTTTCACATTTATAATATTAGTAGGATGTCACTCGGGAAGACTGTAGCTTTCTAACGGTGAAAGAATTTTCTAAATCGGTCCAGTACTTTTTGAGTTTATTCGTTACATACAAAAATACAAATCTTTCCTCTTTATAATATTAAGTATAGAAGTAAATATAAAGAAGCGAGATTAAAATATTTCCAAAATGGGCCGGAAGTGTAATCTTCGGTTGAACATAAAATTTATTATTTTAGTTATTACCTTTTTATATTCAACGGGAACATCCATTATAATATTGACAATAATAATCAGAACCGTCAGCAAGTCTAAGTTTAATAAAAAAGTAAATCTAATCATTTTAAAACGAGAAAGTACACGTAAAAGGATTCCTCTCCGCCTTCGTGGACATATCTGTGCAACACAAGCATAATATGCTAAGTGTGACAGAATTCTAGTTTACGAAGCGCACTTTATTATATTGCTTTCTCAGAACCTTGTCGCTTTATACAGTTTGGTTGGATAGAAGCTTTGTTGGAAATAATAGATAAAGATATAAGACAACACATAACATTACATACAAGTGTAGTGACTTCCCGCGGTTTTACCCTAGTGGTTCCCTTTTCCGTGGGCATAGCGGGATAAATTAGGGTAAAGAAAGGTATATTGATGATATAAGTAATTTGGTGATACCACAAAGTTCCCTATGCGAGCTCATTCATGAGACAGCGCTAGCGAGTTCCTACGAGTGTGAGGAAGATAGACATATATCACGCGCTACGCTTCAACGTTCATGTGTTTAGTAAACAATCTTTATACAAAACTAGCTTTCCGCCCGCGGCTTCGCTTGCGTGGACTACACGAATATGAATATGATGACGTATTCCCGCGGGAATGTGATATTTTTCCGGGATAAAAAGTAGCTTAAGTTACTCCTTATTACATCAACTACCTGCCAGTGAAAGTCCCGTCAAAATCGGTCCAGCCGTTTCAGAGATTAGCCGGAACAAACAGACAGACAGACAGACAGATAGACAAAAAAGGTTATTTTGGTATATGGTACCGTATATATTATCATATGCATGTAGTAAAAAGCTGTTATTTTAATATTATAAACAGACACTCCAATATTATTTATTTGTATAGATGTATAGATATCACCAAATTACTTGTATCATCAATATTCCTTTCTTTACCCTAGAGCCTATGTTACTCGAGAATAGTGTAGCATTGTAATGGTGAATAGCACAATAAGCAACTAAGAGGTGTTGCGCTTGTAGGTTTAAGTTGATAATAATGATACTATTTCTCGGAAGTTAACTGGACTTACTATCTTTATAGCCGATGAAGTTCTAATAAGGTTTAAAAAAAAACATTTTTATGGTAAGCTTTTTGCTGACTGTACTTTGATATTGTATTGTCATCAAAACCAAACCTGTATGCAAAGTTTCAGCTCAATCGGATACTGGGAAGTGGGTCAAATTAAGCTTGCGAGATTTGTCCCCCACTAACTAACTAACATGGCACGTTAATAAAAAGCTTGTAAAAAACCATTCCACTGTGTTTTACAGTAGGTATACTACACCAACAGCACTTTACGACCAATTTGGCGCAGGGGTAGGCTACCCACCTTCTGCGCCAGTGGTCTCGGGTTCGATTCCCGAACAAGACAAATATTTGTGTGCATGGAACATGTCTATTTGTCTTGGTCTGGGTGTGTACTATGTATGTTAAGTATGTATTTACAAACAAAAAGTATATAAGTATATATTTATCCGTTATCAAGTTTTCCATGATACAGTTTCTTAATGAAATTAAAATGGGCTTAGATAATTGGTGTGAATGTAAGAAGTTATTTATTTATTTATTTACACATTACTACGAATAATAATTGTCGTAATATTTTCAATGTGTGGTCTACGGTTACGCGCCTATGCAAATTAAGCCACAAAATGTAGCTTAGTAAATAACATAGAGATATTCAATTCATACACAATTACAAGTAAATACCAAACAATGTAAATGAAGTTATACGAAAGCCCCGCGGACCCTTATGCAAATTTAATTATTCTTACTGTATTAAAGACTATATGTGTTTAACCCCTAAAATGAGAAACAGTTCACAATTTATCATGGGATTAGAGGCCAGTCGAGGCTTTATTTTCAGGGCCATGGTAAAAAAAAATAACTTTAATTGTTTGCCCAGACTTAAAAAAACCCGGAGTAGTCGTCGATTGGTACATCTTCCTCTTTGTACCACTAATAAAATTCAAGACAGAACAGTTTTAAATATCACACATACAGTGACAGTTGACAATTGAATTATTAGCTTTCTATATACCGGTGAAAGAATTTTTAAAATCGGTCCTGTAGTTGAGTCCGAAACTAGATCGCGAAACACTCTTGATCGATGAACTAAACATCCAAAGAATTCTACTACGACACACTTATGTTCGATTGGACGATTAGTCGACGAACTGAATATCGAACGAACTTCAAAACGACACACTTCGACTTTACTAATTCGATTTAATATAGTTCGTTATTAATTACCTCATAATTTAGGAGAGTGATTCTAAAAATGAACATTTATATTTATATTTATTTATTCAGCACCAACAAGATATACATCAATAAATACAATTATAACTAAAATGCAAAGTTACAGAGCTAAATGCTATCTCAGTTACAGGTACTACACAAATGCATAATGAGAGTAGCCGCTATTAATTTAATACCTATAATATATACCAGCAGTGGGCGTCGTTCGGCTGACATGATGATGATGATGATGATGAATAAAAGTGTTCTTAATGTGAGATTATGATTTTATAGTACTTACATAAATTTTATTATTGAAAATTAGAAATACAAAAAAAAGTCAGAAGCATTAAACAAATATATATCAAATAGTCAATGTCAAAAAAAATATCAATGTCAATTATGTAATAATAATATAAAAACAGCAAAATATCAATGTCTAAATTACGATGTCAGATTTATGGATTATATATAAAAAGTTACAATAATAATAACATTTTGTTTTAGTACGACACTACATACTAATTAACATCATAATTAAATGCATTCAATGGTTTAAATAGTTTGAACCAACACACATAAAGTTGTTTATTTTTTGAAACGCTTTGCTAAAATTATGAATTACTTACCTAATTACGAATTATAATATATTAAATCGAACTAGTCCAGTCGAAGTGAAGTGTGTCGTTTTAAAGTTTGTTCGATAATCAGTTCGTCGACTAAGCGTCCAATCGAACATAAAAGTGTGTCGTTTTAGAATTCTTTCGATTTTCAGTTCATCGATCAAGTTTCGGACCCTTGGGGGGGGGGTTAGTTTATCCATACAAACCTGCAGTCTACAGTAGGTACCACAAAATAACGCCTCACGAACTAAAACACAACGCAAATATAACACCGAATGTCATATTTTTAAACGGATTTATGAATGTCACGGTCTTACGTCAAAAATTACATGAATATGAAAAGAGAGAGAAGGTGCGCTTTTATTGTATTCGGCTGTTTTTAACACTCCAGCTGGTTATCTAGTGGTATTATTGATCGAAGATACAAAACAAAAGATCAAATCTTTCCTCATTGTTGTAATATACAATTTATTATGGGGCTTCACCTGCATTTGATATAATACGCAGATGTAGCGGGGTTTTAGCGCACTAATTTGATACCTTAAGCGCGCTAAGACGCGCATGCCGTTATTAACGCCGTTAGGCGTCACGCAGGTGAAGCCCCAGCATTAATGCAATAGCCGAAAATCCCATACACCCCAACTTATTTATTTATAACAAGCTGACCCGGTAAACGTTGTTTTACCAATAGTGAACCCGGTCACCAACATCTTGTGGGTGTGTTTATACACCAAAAGTTGCATACACCAGACAACAGATAGCGCTAGTTACACACTACCAATAAAGGGGCCCAAGCTTGGTCTCTATTTCCTACATATAAAAAATTACTCTGTGAAGTAGAGTGAGTGTCAGATAACTCTGCGCGACTGGGGCATTTTTGGCGCTAGTTACAGTTCATTATTTTATTCTAAGCTTATAGAAAAGATTAGTATTCGATTTTGACCGCGCAGACGTCAGTGATTACATCATTACATACTCTTTGGAAACGGCAATGGAAGAAATGACAGTTTTGTATCGAAGGTACGACTGTTAAACGATTTTTCATAGAAAATTACAATTTTTACTCAATTTTCCTGAATAATAAGTAGCCTATATTACTCTCCAGCTCCCAAACTATCCCCATACCAAATATCACGTCGATCCGTTGCTCCGTTTTTGCGTGAAAGAAGGACAAACAAACAAACAAACAAACAAATAAACAAACAAACAAACACACTTTCACAATTATAATATTAGTATGGATACTAGCGGCCGCCCGCGTTTTAACCGCGTGGTTCTCGTTCCCGTGCGAATATCGCGATAAAAAGTAGCCTAAGTTACTCCTTATTACATCAGCTACCTGCTAGTGAAAGTCCCGTCAAAATCGGTCCAGCTGTTTCAGAGATTAGCCGGAACAAACAGACAGACAGACAGACAAAAATTGTAAAACATGTAATTTTGGTATACGGTACATATGTAGGTACCGTATATATAATCATATGCATGTAGTAAAAAGCGGTTATTTAAATGTTACAAACAGACACTCCAATTTATTTATTTGTATAGATGTATAGATGATATTGAATTAATTTTTGATTGAATCAGGCGTCACTTGGCGGAAGTCCGTAACCATTGTGAAAAACGAAATATATGTAGCTTACTTTTTGCGGAAGTAAGCTACATATATTTCGTTTTTCACAATGATATTGAATTACATTGAAAATAATATTTTTGTTTAAAGAAACTTCCAAGATATTCGTGCTTATATAGGTCTCCGTGACTTTCTGATGATGATGACTACGTATGATGGAAGAGAGCACGTGACGGGTCGTGCGTGTATTGAATGAATAGGCAGTAGACACAAACATTTTTAGAAGCGGCAAAAAAAGATTTTTTTTTTAATTAAAATTATTTATTCCCTATCAAAAATGTGTGGAATCGATTCTACTCTCGATCCTGAACAAATTCTTTTCTCAGTTTTGCTAAAACTATTAACACGTTCTAGATATTCTATTTATACTTCCAACGTAACTCTGAAATATACTAAAACTAGCGGATCCTCGCGGTTTTACCCGCGTGATACCCATTCCCATAGGAATATCGGGATAAAATATAGCCTATGTCACTAGGGAAGAATGTAGCTTTCTAATGGTGAAAGAATTTAAAAAATCGGTCCAGTAGTTTCGGAGCTTATTCGATGCAAACAAACAAAGAACCAAATCTTTCCTCTTTATAATATTATATAGTAAGTATAGATAATTTAACACGTTATCAAACAGCTTACACCATTTTTCCTTGTTACCGTAACAGACTAAAAAGCAACACTCTCCATAAGACAGGAAAATCTTATAAGCCCCGAAACACCGGGTCGACTACAGAAGCTCTAAAAATCTTCGCAGGTATTATCTTCAGCGAACGAGCTTACTTCGGCTTGTACACGAATGCTTTTACAACCTTTAATGGTAAAGGTAAACGTCCATTTCTCTTTGTGTATCTTTATGAGTTGCTATTTTTCTTTCTTTCGGCACAAATGTTGTTTTTTATGATGATGTTTTAGTATACTTATGAAGCTTGAGAACTTATGTTAGGCCTTGGACTAAGTTGCGGCGAGAACGGTATTGGTTAAATAATGATTTGCCGAATTAATTTACTATTGATAAACACCAGATTCTTTGCAATATTATTATGTTGAACCTTACTTTATTATTTAGGAGACCATCTACATTTATACTTGCAATGCACAGCAATGTACCTATCAATAAAAACAAGTATGGGTATACTCAAATTGGGGTGTATACCCCATTGCAAAAATTCGTCCCTGTGGTATCGAAAGGGACGAATTTTCGCACTGTAACTATTCTTTAGTAACGTAACTCTTATATTAAATCTACTTATTTTAATTTTTTTAATTTTCTATGTAAATCGTTAGACAAATCGCTCTTAGCGATAAGACCGCCTTTGCCCACATAAGTGTTGTAGGTATATAGTTATCTTTGATGATGTTTTGTATTGTATCTTTACCTATGTGTGCAATAAAGCGTATGTCTGTCTATGTATTGATACTTTATGTGTACTTAATTATAAAAGCATTTTTGAAAGATGTTAAGGCCCTATAAGAATAATAGCAATTTAGCAAATTAGAAAATGTATTGCAAATCTCTGATTTGATACATTATTATCTTACGGGGCATGTTTTAATCCCAGTCAGGTCTCAAAAGTCTATAATCGGAAGCCCAATGTTTCCAAACCTTCCTAGTAATTAGTTTTAAACCTTAGTTTGCCATCCTTTATGAGAAATAATAGCTATTGCAATGAATAGACCATATATCCTATATTTCTCTGCGTTCGTCCTTAATTTATGAAGCAATTTGCGAAGCCATATATTTGTTGCCACACAAACGCTGTAGGTCACGTCCTTTGCCGCTGTGTGCTTTGTAATTTCGGTTAAATGCTGAAATTTTACTTTCGAACCTGTTACATTGGCAAAAAAAGAAAAACTGTTGTACGATTTAGGTGAAACTCTTATCCTTGTTTAAATTTTTACTTTTTTGCATTCACAATAGTTTTTATTATTGAAAAATTGAAAATGAAGTAAGTATTTAGAAAAAATGTGGAATGGTTGTGGGACGGGTCGATTTTTTCTGAATACTTACTTCATTTTCAATTTTTCACCTCTTATCCTATTTATTATTATTATATTTATATTAAACTAGCGGCCGCCCGCGGTTTCACCCGCGTGGTTCTCGTTCCCGTGGGAATATCGGGATAAAAAGTAGCCTAAGTTACTCTTTATTACATCAGCTACCTGCCAGTGAAAGTCCTGTCAAAATCGGTCGTTTTCAGAGCCGTTTCTTCAGTTTCTTCAGAGCCGTTTCAGAGATTAGCCAGAACAAACAGACAGACAGACGGACAGACAGACAAAAATTAAAAAAAATATATTTTGGTATATATTATAATCATATGCATGTAGTAAAAAGCGGTTTTTTAATATTACAAACAGACACTCCAATTTTATTTATTTGTATATAGATGTAAAAAAGTGGCAGTTTCGGAAAAATTGTGATAGAAAAAAAACCACAAGACGTGCAAGTAGCTTTCAGGCGGGATTCGAACCCGTGTCCCTATGGGAATCCTGCCCTATGCTCTGACCAAATAAGGCTTGAGTTAACCAACAGTCAATTACCTTAAACGTTGGTTAACCGTCGGTTAGTCAGTTGTTTAACCAATCACGTGTTTTAACCAACCGCTTAACCAATGGTTAACGTACGCGTAGTATTTGAAATCGACTTTTGTGGAACAAGTCACTTCCACAGGACCCTTCAGTACCCCTAGACGAGTTTGGCAAACAATATTCGTAATCGAAAGTTATTGCTCTACTCATCTCTTTCATTTCCTTTGACTGCTTTATGGACATGAACAGTTCATCCGATAGTTTTCATAAACGTTAACAGTTCAAATCAACTCTTTCGTACTAAGGGTACATGTCAGCCCCAGTCCTTTCAATAGGCGATTACCCCGTCTGGGAGTCAGTCGATTTAATTTCATTTTATTTCCGACCCGCTCACTTCATTTTTAGTGCGCACTTCGCCTAGGTGGCCTAGGTGAGTGATGCCCTGCGCCAGGTCGCCTTAGAGAAGCTGATTTCAGGTGGTGTTTAGTCAGTATGAGTCTGACATACCTCACAGCCGGCTCGGAGTGATGTATCTGGCGCAGCCAAATGGTTGAATCCGCCATTTAATTAAATGGCGATCTAGGCCGATCATTTTTTCCGTAAGCTATTTTATCTTCCCATAAGTTGACGGGGTCACAAAAAAATAACCAGTTCTAACCTATCACGTGTTCTACAGAACTTCCGAGGGGTACATGCTGCCATACTTAACCATCCGGCGGATTCAACCATCCGCCTGCGACATATCCATGAGGATTCACCACCTCCCTCCCCCTGCGTCCGGAGGGTTGCCGAATGCGCGGTTATTTCAGTAGGAAATGGTCGAAAAAACGACGAATGCTTAGTTAAGTATCAAGAGTTAATGAATAAATGGCTTATTTCAAAATCAAAGTCAATATTTTTTTATTCATATACCTAGATTAAATAAAATTAATGCTTATGAATCGTTCAACATTCTTTTACTTGCCACCTATATTCTTATTAAAAACACGCAATCCAAAATGAGTAATATTATGTTCTTTTCCTTCCGTCATCTAGACAATTAGTTAAACCAATTATCTTGCAGCTGTGCAATAATCCTTGAGAATAAAGCAACGGATCGTTGCAATTAGTTATAATATTTTATCTTCAGAGGGATTTCACTGCTTTTTTACCATGCAGACCAAAATTAAAATATATTGTTGTACAAATGAGTTCAAAACCCATTTTTTCAGTATTTACAGAATATCTTTCAACGAATTCGGATTCTTACCTAGTTATTAGAGTAGAGTTGGACTTTTTAGGCTGACTACAACTAAATAAAGGCTATCAAATTCATACCATTTTTAGTGATTTTGTATTTAGAAAATATTTGTAACTATGAGTAAACTATAAATGAGTTAAGGTTGTGATCCATGAAGTATTTTTTCTCTGCACAAAAGATTTGTTCAGTATTGTTTTAAGTAGGTACCTAATGTATAATAACAGTAACAAGCACACCAGAAAATAAAATAGAAAAATCAGTCGAGTTTCATTTTATAATAATAATTGTTGTTTAAAACTAAAACTAGCGTATTTAGAAAAAATCGACCCGTCTCACAACTAGCTCCGATGGGACTCGAACCCACGACCTTTCGCTTTCCGAGCGACTGCTCTAACCACTGAGCTACGGAGTCGTTACGAGAAGCGTCGAATTTATCCAATACTTCTTACGCGCTGTATAGTCAGCGTTAATTTCATCAATGTGGAGATATTACTACCCTCACACGCGAAAGAAATACCTTTCCAGGTATTTGGCAATCGCTAAAGATGAAATTACTATTGCAACTTATTTTAATTATTAGGTTTTTGCATTCACAATGCAATTTTTATAATAGAAAACTGGAAAATAAAGTATTTAGAAATAATCGCTAACAACTAGCTCCGATGGGAGCTAGTTGTGAGACGGGTCGATTTTTTTTCCATTTTTCTATTATAAAAATTGCATTGTGAATGCAAAAATCTAAAAATTAAAATAAAACTAGCGCTCCACCCGCGACTTTACCTGCGTGCCTGCGTAATTCTACACTTCCCATGGAACTAACATGTCAAATTTCAGCTTCTTGCGTCCAGTAGTTTCGGGTGTGCGTTGTCCGTCAGTGAATAACGCAAGAGTTTTATTTAGATTACTATTGTATTGTCCAGAAACCTTTGAAAAAAAAATACCTAATATTGTTGAGCGAACGCGGAAACAAACAAAATGCATAACAACAATGCAGAAATAGTAGATTGTACAACAAGTGCATAAAAGGTACCATTTTACCCGAGACGTATATATCCATCCGAGCCGTAGGCGAGGGTGGATAGTCAATTCGAGGGTAAAATGGGTTTTATGTACGAGTTATACACTCTGCTTTTCACTTCGAGTATGAGGAAAATAAATAGCAATATTGCAAAAAAGAAAAAATAAAGACTTCGCCATATTGGCGGGAAGACTTTCTTTTTCTTTTTTTTTATACGGGCATTGGCAGCACAGTGACTTTAGCATAGATCGTAGTCCATAATACTCTTGAAATACTTATTCCTTAGAAAACTCATTAATTTTGCCTAGTTTTATTAATTTAATAATTTAACATGGATAATGTACAAAATTAAAGAAACAGAATGAAATACGTTAGGTATTAATAAAGTTTATTTAACGAAGTTTAATTGCGTGTGTGACTGTTTACCTGACGACCTTTGTCTTAAAGTCTGAGACTTAGACGAAGATTTTACTTTATGCACTAGAGCATAAAAAGCGATTTTATGCCGCCTATACCCAACATAAACACGAACTTTACGAGCATGAGAAGTGAAAAAAATATTTAATCACCACTTTTAAAAAGCAGGAAAGACATCATCCACCTTATATAGGCCTTTGGGCCTCATGTGAACTGTCAAATTTTCATTTGTATTTTACTTATTGTTGTATATTTATGGCTATAGAAACGATCTACAACGGTTTTTTAATACCCAGATTCACTGAAAGAGAGAAAAACGATGTAGAACTTACTGTTTTAAAAACTATAAAATAGCAATGAAAAATCTCAAAATGGAATAGTTTTTGCTTGAAAATGATACCAAGTGTATTGATTATGGATATTTATATTTTATAATAACAGGTAGTAGGACCTACAGTACCTACAGTCAGGCCTGGGTGAGAGTCCGCCCGTGTGCATGTGGTCACAATATTGTTCCTGATGATGGGGGGCAGGTATAAATTATAAAAAAAGAAGCGGCCTTTATTTCATCATATTTAATCGGATTCGTATGTTAACAATACATTATCTAAAAAATAAAACCGCCTTCTAAAAAAACCACATCAAAAAAGTAAGAAATAATTCCTCACCAAATAAATAACGTAAGTACTTTGAAGTCGGGCGTGAAACATGTACAATTTTTTGTTGTTTTTGTTAAAACCCGCCCAAAAAAAAAAAAAAAAATTGGGCTCGAGGGTTCACATTTTCATACCTCGCCCAGCCCAGATACCAAGTAATTGACATCACATGGGCGCAACAACCAACTGTCCTCCGACCGACAATGTTTAAACAATACGGTGCCCCATTTATCATTTATTGCTATTTTGAATTATTTCAAATCTAAATAGAAAAAATTAAGTTCAAAAACTAAAACCCGACTAAAAATCACGCTCTAAAAAGTATGAAACAAGAAAATATTCTCATCTGAAATTGCCGTGGTCGTATGCCACTTTTCCCTAGAATGAAAATATTGTTTTGTTATAGTAAGGGGCATACGACCACGGCAATTTCAGATGAGAATATTTTCTTGTTTCATACTTTTTAGAGCGTGATTTTTCAGTAGTCGGGTTTTAGTTTTTGAACTTAATTTTTATTTATATTATTTTGGGGTCATAACTTTTCGCTGTGTAGTGCCGGCACATAAAAAGAATAGCACTACCCTCTCTCTTCTCGTGGGTGTCTTAAGAGGCGAAAGAGGGAAAACTGCATCAGGAGATGGGCAGCAGCATCTCCATGTAACAGCAGGCCATACGCGATCGCCAACACTTGGCAGGCCAAGCGTGGCGATTATGGCAACCCCTTCCCCCCAAAATGGCTTTACACCAAAAAAATCAGCCCCACTCCACGGCGACCCCGCTATTCCTAGCTACGGTAGCGGCTATGGTAACGGCGGGGCAGGGGGTGCTGAGAATCTCCGGGTAAGTTGACCCGCCAACCTACAGCACGCGCATATTGCCGAGTGACTCGAAGCTCATAGAGTTGGAAGAGGCTGTTAGTAAGTTACACTGGGACATCATTGGATTATCTGAAGTCTAAAGAGAGGGGAAGGACTCGATTATCCTGCAATTCGGTATTTTACTATACCACCGGGAGGGCGAACAACAGTCCCTAGGTGGTGTCGGAAGCGTGTCGCGCAGGGCAGCGTACCTGATACTCAGAATATCGAAACGGTATTCGCTAAATGTCATACAAGTTTGCGCTCCGACCTAAACACATGACGATGACGAAGTGGAGGCTATGCATGAGGAGGTTTCGAAACCCATGCATAGCTATAAAACACACTACACGGTTGTGATGGTAGATTTCAATGCTAAGTAGGCAACGTTGCGGTGATGAGTTGAGAGTGGGGCAATTTGGATTTGGGCAACGAACCGACAGAGGCCAGATGCTGGCAGACTTAATGGAGAGGAAGAACATCTTTATGGTGAACTCCTTCTTCAGGAAGCCCGCAAGCTGCAAATGAACCTGGATGTAAAAAACGAGATCGATTTTATCATGTCGACCAAGAAGCACATATTCAATGATGTCAGTGTGATCAACGCTGTTAAGACAGGAAGCGAAAGACTTTGACCAGGTGTGTGTTGCCAGTAATGGATGTGAGACTGGCCTATAGAAGTCAGACGTGGTCTTTTACTATGTATCTCATAAGAAGGCTCAAAGTCACACAGCGAGCAATGGAGAGAGCGATGCTTGGTATTTCCCTGCTCGATCGAATCAGAAACGATAAGATCCACAGGAGAACTAAAACAACCGACACCGCTCGAAGGATTGCATCGTTGAAGTGGCAGTGGGCGGGACACATAGCGCGGAGAACCGATGGCCGTTGGTGTGGTAAGGTTCTCGAATGGCGATCGCGTACCGGACGACTTTCCGTGGGCAGACCCCTATAGGGTGGACCGACGATCTGGTCAAAGTTGCGGGAAGCCGCTGGATGCGGGCAGCGCAGGATCCATTGTTGTGGAGTTCCTTGGGGAAGGCCTAGGCCCAGCAGTGGGCGTCGTTCGGCTGATGTGATGAACTAAATTATTACCTAATAATGTAAATATTCTACCTACCTATTTTCATCAAACAATGCTGGGGTGAACTATGGAACGCCATAAACATATATTATATTATACAAGGGCCTAATCATGTATAGTCTGTTCGAATCCAATTTGGAAAAAATGTAAACAAAGACGCCATTATTCTGACCATAGGCTATTTAGTGGTGTGGTAAAAATTATACCATTTATAAATCGATAAATAATTTGATTGCTTCGATTCGATTAATTGAATGCTATTATGTTGGAGCTTCGTGTTAGTGTAATACTTAGTAAAAAACCACGAGCCCTATAAGTAGCTTTCAGGCGGGATTTTTTTAATTTCACACAAACACGTCATCATCATCACATAACAAACTGAAAAGTGACTTTAACATAATATATATTATTTAAGGTCACTTTCCATCACAAATTTATCATAAATATAAAAAAAAAATAAAGAACCCGGTACATAATCATCATCATCATCATCATTTTAGGCGTGCGACGCCCACTGCTGGGCATAGGCCTCCCCCAAGGATCTTTACAACGATCGGTCCTGCGCTGCCCGCATCCAGCCGCTTCCCGCGACCTTGACCAGATCGTCGGTCCTCAGCACCTCGATGTACCTGTAGTCTATTTGGCACCTCTGGAGAGACTGCAGCACTGCCCAAGTCTTGATCGAATCAAAGGCTTTCTCATAGTCCACGAACGCCAAGCATAGTGGCAAGTTATACTCTTCGGTCTTCTGTATAACTTGTCGCAGCGTATGAATGTGGTCTATGGTACTATAACCTTTTCGGAACCCGGCTTGTTCAGGAGGTTGGAAGTCGTCAAACCTGCGAGCGAGACGATTCGTAATGACTCTCGAAAACAACTTGTAGATATGGCTCAGAAGCGAGATGGGTCGGTAGTTCTTCAAGAGAGTCTTATCACCCTTCTTGAAGAACAGCATCACATCGCTTCTGCCCCATGCCTTTGGCGTTTTGCTCTCGAGGATGACAGAGTTGAAGAGCTTCTGGAGGACCTTAAGTATCGGCTTACCGCCCGCTCTCAGAAGTTCTGTTGTGATTCCGTCATCACCCGCCGCCTTGTTGTTTTTGAGCTGCTTGAGAGCCATTCTAATCTCGTACAGGCTGACGTCCTGCTACCTCGTTAAGTTAAGTGCTACCTCGTTGTGGTTAAAAAAGGTAACAATATACAATATATATGTCGCAGCCGACTGGTTGAATCCGCCATTCAATTAAACGCCTAGGCTGATGATTTTTTCCGTAAGCTATTTTATCTTCCCATAAGTTGAAGGAGTCACTAAAAAATAAATTCTACCCTATCACGTGTTCTACAGGACTTCCGAGAGGTACAAAATGAATGTATGGAAAGCTCAGTTGACTATTTATCTATGTATTTAAAGTGTCATAAACTATGTGGTTGATCAACAGATAAACAGTATGGCGGATGCTAAGGTATGCAAAACGGTAATCGGTAATCGGTTTTTTACCGGTAATCGGTCCAATGTGAACAATCGATAATTACCGAAAAAAATGGTACTTAATGCGTCGTGTCGTGTCGGGTCGTATCAACGACAGCGTTGCTAACTTGCTGGCAAACGTTACACAGGTGATAGTTATCGCGATTTGATCGCGGCTGCTGATCACGGACTCGATTCTCACTCGTTAGAAATTGTATTTATCCTACTTGATAAATAGCGAAAAAAATATTTTCAAATTTAAAGTCAAAAGTTGTACCTACAATAAATTTCTGAATCATATTCATAAGACTCTACTTACGATAAAGTAGCAATGACATCGTTTCAGCAAATTATGCGCACGGAATTCCGCTATCTCCCAGCCCTAACGGACCCGAGAATATACTTTTTTTAATATTTGTGATTTTTGTGATAATTTTTATCAAGACAGAGATATTTTATCTTCGATTACATAACATCGATTAATAATCGATATAGTTGAACTAATAATTGAATTATCTGATAGAAATTTCGTCAAGCACTATGCGATCACCATGGCGATCACAGATAAGACAAGATTTTTGCTTGGATAAATAACCTCACTTTTCTTCTTAAAATTTTCAAATAAATTATAAAAATAATAAACATACTACGATCTTTGGAACAAATTAGTGAGATATAAGTTGAAACCTTCTAATTACTAATGAATGTGTTTTTAAATCCATTTAGTGGCCGAAAGTGTGAGAATTTTTAATGGAACAGGTTTGTTTACATTTTTTCCAAATTGGATTCGAACAGACTTTAGGATAATATTTGCTAGGGGAAATAGTCTTAGTTCGCTGACCCTGTAAAGATGTCATAATTCGATTTATGCAAGCAAAGCCGCAAGCAACAACCAATCAAATTTATATTTTTGAAACGAGCTCACCAAGAGCTTTCATTTGATACCAAACACGATATTCTATTTTAAAAAAAGTTTTTTAGTTCACAACTTTATGTCGTGTAGAGGGTGCCATATCCAATTTCATGTGACGTGCCATAGCCTATAACCAGCAGACAATCGAGACGCTTCCAACGATACCTCAATTGTGAATATATGATCAGCAGTTTAGAAGTTATGCGGGAACAGATGAACATACATACATACATACATACATACATACATACATACCGGTCAAACTCATAACCCTCCTTTTTTTGCTTTGCCGTAGTCGGGTAAAAAAAGTACGACGCGTGGAGTCAAAAGTGCTAGTGTCCAAGGCCATGCGAAAAACAATATGACTGCTTTTGTGTTCGAAGTTTGAGCTATACTATTCTATATCTATGAGTTTGAGACTATCAAGAATAATACTTTCTAAACCTTGTTTTTTATTAAAAATCTTTGATACTCCAAAAAAGGCATTAATATTTATTTAATATTTATTATGTATATTTGATAAATTCGTTTTCTCTTAAAAACGCTGTTCAGACCTAAGCCCAAAGTGAATGATGTCCTTTATGTTATTCAGTAGTCCCAGGACTAATTAACACAGAATAAAATAGAACAGAATAAGTAATTACACAGAATAAATAGCGAACCATTTGCGAGGATACTAATGAAATGTGTGCAATTTTAATGTCATCAGAATGAAGCGCTGCTTTTTGTACAAAATTTCATATTCATAAGGTTTTTATGAGGAGCAGGTTGTGTAGTGGTTAGCGTTCTCGGGCTGCGATCGTTCAATGTAAGTAACTTTCGAAATAGGGTATTTGACTTTTGTTAAAATGTAGATACTGAGAAAATAAATTCAAAATGTTTTTTTTTTGCATTCACAATACAATTTTTATTATTGAAAAATTTAAAATAAAGTATTAGAAATAATCGACCTGTCTCACAACTAGCTCCGATGGGACTCGAACCCACGACCTTTCGCTGTCCTGGCGAAAGCTCTAACCACTGACTACACTGTACAGAGTCCCATCGGAGCTAGTCTGTTATAAGACCAGTCAATGTGTCTACTTCATTTTTTTTTAAATACATTTAAAAATGTAACATTTCAGAATACCAAATGTGAAGAAGAAATGAATCTGTTTTACAACAAACGACTTATGAGTAGTTTAAATTGTGGCAATAGCCATCATTTTCTAAAACGAAATTTTCATCGGCTAGACTAGGTATAGCGCTACATTCAAGTGACTAAAAATTCCTATGAAAAAATAATAATAATACAATGAACAAAAAAGTTATTCCTAATTAATAAATTACATAATACCTAACATTTTATATTTTGTCATAATTATTCTTATTCCCTATTTTTTTTATGACAATGACGATATTACCCAAACGTCAGTTGACGATTCGAGGTTGCCCCATCTAGTGATGTACCGTGCCCGGGCACGTTCCCAAGGATTGGAAATTTTGCCGGCAGCGTTGCCGGCAGTGTCCCAAAGTTTCCAGCAATATTCCCAAGCAGCATTTTGTAGATGAGTATTTTACCATGAAAGACAATTTAAAATAAGACTTTAAAACAGTTTGATTATATTGAATTACGTAATAAATAGCCACCAACATCAGAGGTAAGCACATATGAAATGAAAAACAGTTTGATATAAAATGGTTTTTTTTTATTATTCAACAAACTAAGAAAACAAAACAAAATAATCTTGCCAGAATTATCAACAAATTATAAAATTGTAAGACACAGAAGAAAAATACATTATTTATTTACATAATTTAACAAAACGACAAAATGTCTACTGGGAATTTTGGGCAATATTCCCAATGTGCCCGGAAATTTCCCGGGCACATTGGAAGTGGAAAATTGCCGGCAGTGGCAATATTCCCAGGCGTACATCACTAGCCCCATCAAGATAAGCGCAGACAGCGATGTTGTGGCCCAAATCGATGTTCGATGGTAAATGGTGACAGTGACAGATAAGCTAACCAGACAGGCTACTCTGTATCTAAAGCCTATTGACCTGATTCTATGAATCGCAGTTGATCCGCAAGTCTAAATGTCGAAACACTTACCCCCTTATCAATAACCGTAAAGTAAATTTATATCTTACCTGGTGTAAATCTGTTTATGTCTCTATCTTCTTTTTAGCGAATAAAAGTCACAGCATCAGTAACAGGGTGCATACCATCAACTCTTATTGTGGTTTTGTTTAGGACCTAAACTGATCTGCTTCGCTTATTCGTACCACGACAGCTTCATATCAATGACAGCGATTCAGTGATCATTCAATGACATTTCACAGCCGCTAAGCTGTCACATACTCATATTTGACTTATGACTCGGCCAAGCTAACATGACACCTGCAGGTTATACCCGTGTCTCTCACTCTCCGGGCATGACAGAATCGAGTGAAAGAGACGGGTAGAAGAAATAAGGACACAAATCGTTCGGTCATAATTTCACTACTATAATTTGGTATTATGTACACTAGCTCGCACGCGAGCTCTGTTTAGCTCGATTGTATTGGTAGGACTGAATCAAAATGCTGAATAGGGCACGTGGAGCGAAGAATTTGAATTACGACAGAACAGTGGTACATACAGCATAAAATTGATGGCCAGTAGGTAAAACTATGGACTTTCCAGCCATTATGGAGTTTCTAATCATCCATAATGACTGGAACGAAACGGCATCGTTACAATACTCAAAGCGAAGCTTTATACAGGGCGTCCCAAAACTATGTCACATGGAGGGAAAGTACCTTAAATACTGAAGATATACAATTTTACTAAAAGGAGACTTCATTTTTATTTTAAAAATAAAACGAACTGCATTCAAATAATTTTAGATAATCGCCTGTCTGAACTGGGAATCGAACCCGCTGAATGTAAAATTAATTATATTGTACCGTTAGAAAGGCTTGATTATACCTAAGCGTTTCTTTTAAGTAACATAGTATCTTAAATAAAAGGAAGACTACGAAATTTAACATTTAATGTTGAATTGTTATTCAACATTAAATGTTGTTAAAAGTTTGTGCAACGTTATGTACCTATAGCCTTTTCTGGGACTGTCGTGCTCAAACTTTGACATTTTAATGTATTACTAAAATGAGTGAAGGTTGGAGCAGTTATATCTAATTTCCCTGTCATAAGTGTTTGATAATATGATAAGTAACACCACCTCGATTGGTTTATATATTATTGTTATTATTTATACCTATATATCGTTCGGCTGACATGATGATGATGATGATGATATATATTTATATATCTCTTGGGGGATGTTTGGCCACTTCCCGGAGTCCGATTGAGCTGAAACTTTGCATACAGGTTTGGTTTGGATGACAATACAATAATAAAGTACACTCAACAAAAAAGCTTGTCAAAAAAAACGAAAATTTTACCAAAAACTTATCTAATAAGTACTTCATTTTGAATATTTTGAAGTTTACAATTAACTTACACACAAGCATGCATATTCAAACACGACAAGTTTCAAATCGCCTCTAACTACAGTGGACGAGCAACAGCAATTTGCCTATCTGCAGTAATTTCCTTAGCGCTCGAATTTGCATATTTGCAGTAAGGAAAGACCAATACTGCAGCTGTGATCAAAGTCCTTGTTGCACCCAAATATAGGGGCTTTGTGAAATTCGCCCTGTTGGTATTGTTGTTATGAATCGAAATAATATACAATTTAAGTGGTCAAGTTTTCTGATTTAATTCGCTTTATTAACATTGTTCGACATTTTAATGGCATTAAAGAAATAGAAATAGAAATAGAAAAAAGTTTATTCAGCAAAAAAAACATACAATAAAAGAAAAACAATACAAACAAATAAATTCAGTTTTTGCAGAAACGGCCTCGTCTCAGCTTATGCTGCAGCTAGCTACAGCGCTGGTTTTCGGACGCAGCCTTTTAGTTAGACGACGCTCGTTAAACACTTGTTTTTTTAATTCTAGTTTTAAACACAGTACATATTTATCATTTTAACATTTTAAGCACATTATTTACCATTTAAAATATTGTAATACACATCAACAGAACCTAAACACCGAAATAAATACTAAATACTAAACACCGAATAAAATACATATTAACCTCCCAATAATCACAAAGTCAAAAATAATCAGTAACACTTCCGAGTTTCATTGGCCTTTCTTCCAATCCTAATTTCTACTCCTACTAATAAATGTGAAAGTTTAGATGTTTGTTACTCAAATGGCAATTGGATGGATTTTCAGACACAATATTAGTGGCTAAGAAATCCACTTTGCAAAAAATCCTGGATCAAGGAATAAAGTGGAAAAAAGAGTGCGAAAAGATCCATCAATGGATCTTTGCAATGGACAATGTTAGTGCTAAAAAATCCACTTTGCGAAAAATTCTGAATCATGGATTAAAGTGGACATAAGAATGCCAAAAGATCCTTTTCACTTCTCATGCTCGTAAAGTTCGTGTTTATGTTGGGTATAGGCTGCATAAAATCGCTTTTTATGCTCTAGTGCATAAAGTAAAATCTTCGTCAAACAAAGATCGTCAAGTAAACAGCCACACACGCAATTAAACTTCGTAAAATAAACTTATTATTTCATTCTGTTTCTTCAATTTTGTACATAATCCATGTTAAATTACTAAATTAATAAAACTAGGCAAAATTAATGAGTCTTCTAAGAAATAAGTATTTCAAGAGCATTACGGACTACGATCTAATGTTAAAGTCACTGCGCTACCAATGCCACGTATTAAAAAAAGAAAAAGAAAGTCTTCCCGCCAATATGGCGAAGTCTTTATTTTTTCTTTTTTGCAATATTGGTATTTATTTTCCTCACACTCTAAGTGAAAAGCAGAGTGTATAACTTGTACATAAAACCCATTTTACCCTCGAATTGACTATCCACCCTCGCCTGCGGATACATCTCGGGTAAAATAGTAAGTTTTATGCACTTGTTGTACAATCTACTATTAATACATCTTTGCAATGAATTTAAGTGGAACTTTTTATTCAAATATTTTTTTTTAATACTTTTGAATCGTCCAACTATTTTTTCCTGCAAAACAGGCGAAATAAACTCATCAGCTTTAACAGAAGCAACGCCATTTACAAATAATAAACATGTAGTTGCTAAACGCATAATCCTACATTACAAAGAAAAATAGAGAAAAAAAACAAACATTGAAGAAAATGTTCATCTTGTCCACGCGCTCTTTTTAGCTAAAGTTTTTCTCGCGAACGAAATAATTTTGCCGTGTTCTAACAATAAACATTAAAACATAAGCACAGTGGGAAGGCCCTAAACCTAAAGTACACTCGACAGCACATCAGGTTAAACAGTTGAACTGCGATAACAGTTTTTATTGCGTAGGGCATACTTAAAGGTGGTCTCAAGGTCAACATGTAAAGTCTGATGTGCCGCCGTGTGTACAAGGTAAATGGATCGAATTGTGTGTCTGTTTTGCTTCAGCATTTCCATTACAATGTTGCCACTTCTCACAAGTTTTCCTCCTGTATTTCCCGCGGTAATGGAAGGGTTTTTGTTACTTTGAAAGTATTATGTTTTCCTTAGTGCTTGAATAGGTGACACCTCAGATCAATGTATAGTATTATATGATGTGAGGGTGACACTCGTGAGTGTAACAATATTATGAGTCTTATACTTACCTACCTACCTACTACTTACCTACCTTACCTGCCTTCTGCGCCAGAGGTCTCGGGTTCGATTCCCGAACAAGACAAATATTTGTGTGCATGAACATGTCTATTTGTCTTGGTCTGGGTGTTTACTATGTATGTATAATAAGTATGATATTACAAACAAAAAGTATTTAAGTATATATTTATCCGTTATCAAGTTTACATAGACACAGTATCTTAAGAAATTTACTATGGGCTTAGATAATTGGTTTGATTGTAAGAAGTTATTTATTTATTATTTATTTATACTTGGTTTTGAAAACTGGAATTTTCTTACAATGAAAAGGAAGTAAGATTAACAAAACAAATGCTAGCTAGCGTATGTCAACATAAACAAGAACTAGTAATTAGTACTTAAATATACCACACTACATTGTGATTGTGGTTCTGATATCAGAAATAACAAAGCAATTACATAAAAAGATAACATGCTGACACGGAATAAACAAATGTACCTAAGTCATATTTCTTCAGCTGCATGGGGACAGAATCAAACCAGCAACCCAAGGCTTAGCTAGCTTAAGTGCTTATTACACTTGGCTAAATTCAGCATACGTTGCTTGTTTTGATTGCATCACTTGCTACAAATGAGCTCAAAGAAAGCAATGTATGCTGAATTAGATGCTGAATTTAGCCAAGGTGTAATAAGCCCTTTAGTGTTAAAACGATTTGAATATTAACACTATTACTACTAAGCCTGGTCACGGGATCCCTTTGGTTAACATAATATATGTATTCCTAAAATGTTTTGGCACAATGAATTTGGCATAATTTTTTTGGCATAAGGCAAATTATACTTGGTCATAATTGATTTTTAGCAGCATATGTACTGTGGAATAATTATATTTAGGCCTAATATATTTATGCATAGTTATAATTTGCACAATGTTTTTAGGCATAGTGTACAGTCGCCTAATAGTATATTTTACTAAAATTTAATAGGTATAAATTAATGAAAAACGCTAACGCTTAGGGTAATAATTACAATAATATACATACTATATTTCTACCTAACTGAGTATACTGTCGGCAAACGTAACAAGGAAACAAAAAACGAGTTTGCCATAAAGTCCTGTAGGAGTAGGACACGTGATAGGTTAGAAATTTAAATTATGTTGTAATTTTTTTTTCACACCACAGTACTACTTGTTGTTTATAGAAACGTCTCTACTGAAATTGCATTATCCCTGCGATAACACAATATACCTACATACATAAATTTTATTACTCTAAGAGTATTAACAATTTTCCTTAGGAGTTACTTATTCTGCGAAAGATGATTATGACTATATTCATTACAGCGGCCACCCGCGGTTTCACCCGCTTGGTACCCGTTCCCGTGGGAATATCGGGATAAAATATAGCCTATGTCTTTTGGGAAGACTGTAGCTTTCTAACGGTGAAAGAATTTTCCAAATCGGTCCAGTACTTTTTGAGTTTATTCGTTACATACAAAAATACAAATCTTTCCTCTTTATAATATTACTAGTATAGATAGTTTGATATTTTTATGCCTTTATAAAGCTATTTATATTATAAATTTTGTGCTTAAATATGATTATGCTAATTTTAATTATGATTAAGACAATTATGCTTAATTTGTTATGGAAAAAAAATTATGCATAAATATCATTAGTCTAAATTACCATATGCCAAAATATTTTATGGTTATTTTTTTTATACAAACGGATAGTGAACATGGGCCTCTTTGCTGTAGTTTTTATATTTTTTTTATGAACGGCGAACGCCTTCCTCTAGCTTCAAGTGGGGGCATCAGTGGATCGTGTGCAGCGACGGTAAGTTAAACTAAATCAACCGTCATGCAACCGCCTGAACTAACTGCAGACTTCAAGTCGTCAGCAAACATCGCCTTGCAGCAACATCGGCGCGTTGTGTGAACAAGCTCCGACGCTGACGTTAGAATAACACTTCGTTGCAAAAACAATGAGGAACTGTAAACTTCAGGTGATGAAAGTAAAAATTCATCTAGCAGTGATAATAAACGTGTTCCTGGCTAGGGGAAAATCAAATAAATATTTGGGCGCTTGGCAATACATTATGTATGCAAATCTGTACAGCGCCTCTAGTAGGCAGTAGCAGAAATACAGATTCTCATAGAAAATATCTCTCGTACGCTCACTAAGCTTTGTTAGCTGCAAACGCTCGCCGAGTGTTTCTCATTCATTTTAAATTCTTACCATGTCTCGAATTAATTTTTGCTATGACATCTACTTTCTCAGACGAGCAAGCAGAAACAACAGTATAAACTAATTTATACAGCAATCAACCTTACAACCATTATTTTAAGATAGCATTTCGCCTGCCAACCCAATCTCCTTGCAAAAGTTAAAAACTAACAAAGTAGTGATGTCAGCATTGAAATTCGGCGCGCGGTCTTGAGTTGCAGTGTTGTAAAACTGCAGCGGTTCACTGCGTGCATATAAATTTACTGCAGCTTTAGAAATAGCCCTGGGTGCCTACCATCAACTCTTATTGCGGTTTTGTTTAGGACCTAAACTGATCTGCTTCGCTTATTCGTACCACGACAGCTTAATATCAATGACAGCGATTCAGTGATCATTCAATGACATTTCACAGCCGCTGAGCTGTCATCAACTCTTATTTGACTTATAACTCGGCCAAGCTAACATGACACCTGCAGGTTATACCCGTCCCTTTCACTCTCCGGGCATGACAGAATCGAGTGAAAGAGACGGGTAGAAGAAATAAGGACACAAATCGTTCGGTCATTCACATTTAGCAATTCATTTGCGATCCAGTTTTTAGAAGGTCAGAGTACGAAATAAAGCAATTCATTTTAGGAACCTATTCTGCATCGCGCTATTTTTGAATCGCTGTCTTAAAGTTGATGGTAGGCACCCTGTTCTCTATGGCGGAGAAGTTTATCAGTGATATTATAATTATTATTCTTTTCTATGTTCTTGCTGTAAACTTCCTATCTTTCTATCTTCTACATTATTCTTTTTAATGTTATTGCTGGAAATGTTAAAATTAAGTATAATATTTTGTAGACTGTTTACCTTACGTTATTTTGTGATTTCGTTGGAGATAAGACAAAAAATCTTATTTTGTGGTTTAAATAAGTTGCATTTCGCATGTTCTGACGAAATTTTCTTTCAAAAGTTAAAAACCAACCAAGTAGCGATGTCAGCATTCAAATTCAGCGCGTATCTTGATTTGCAGTGTTGCACAACTGCAGCAGTTCACTGCGTGCATATAAATTTACTGCAGCTTTACAAATAGCCCTGTGATCTGTGGCGGAGAGGTTTATCACTGATATTACTCTGTATCAATATAAAGAATAATTAATGCTGGAAATGTTTTAATTATAATATTATGTAGACTGTTTAGCTTACGTTATTTTGTTGGAAATAACGCATTTAATTAAAACACTTTTTGTGGTTAAAAAGTCAACATTTAGCATGTTTTGACGATATTTGTAATAGTTTAAGTTACAATAGGACTGGTAAGAATAAAAAAAGCATGTTTTGTCGAAATTTTCGTGCAAAAGTTAAAAACTAAGTAACAAAGTAGCGATGTCATCTAATGTTATTGCTGATTAGTTTGTGATATATTTTCAGTAATGTACGATTGGTTAGGTTTTGTTATGTTGTGGAAAATCAAATATTGTAGCTTACTTCCGCAAAAAACACAACATGCAAGATGCACTGCCCGCCCGCCCGAAAAAAATTGCACATGCACTTCTCGAAAATACCGTTAGTCAGTGCTGGTTTTCGCACGACCAACAACTCTACAACTCTTTAATTCCATACTTAACCCTACGTCATATTTTTTTTATTGTTGGTAGGCAAGCGCTTGCCCGCTATCTCGCCTGATGGTACCTAAGCGATGATGCGATCTAGGATGCGTCGCACTTGCCTAGAAGATACCTATTCACTCGCGACTTGAAGGCCCCCAGATTGTACCTATCGGGAAACACAGACTCAGGCAAGGAGTTCCATTCAATAGCGGTGCGGATGATAAAATTTGAGGCAAACCGCTTAGTTCTTATTTTTGGAATATCCACCGAAAAACGGTGGCGCTGATTCGTACGTCTGGTCGTCCGATGGAAGAAGGGAGATGGCGGAATTAGGTTATGCAACTCCGCTGCACACTCACCAAAATGTATCCGATAAAAAACCGATAAGCTTGCAACCTTGCGTCTATGCTCGAGGCTTTTAAGCTTTTCATCGAACAGATTATCGTTGCCGATGAGCTTCCTGGCCATATATGGCCAGGTTATAACCTATACCCCCTTATTTCAAAACGTTGACTAACGTTGGCTAAAATAGTCCTGGCTTAGAAATTGGTACTAAACTCGTGCTGTCACTTTCATTTTCCAAATGAAAGACAGAATTAGCATTAGTTTTAAACCAGGGTGCCTACCATCAACTTTAAGACAGCGATTCAAAAATAGCGCGATGCAGAATAGGTTCTTAAATGAATTGCTTTCTTTCGTACTATGACCTTCTTAAAACTGGATCGCAAATGAATTGCTAAATGTGAATGACCGAACGATTTGTGCCCTTTTTCTTCTACCTGTCTCTTCGACAGATGTCATGTTAGCTTGGCCGAGTTATAAGTCAAATAAGAGTTGATGACAGCTCAGCGGCTGTGAAACGTCATTGAATGATCACTGAATCGCTGTCATTGATATTAAGCTGTCGTGGTACGAATAAGCGAAGCAGTTCAGTTTAGGTCCTAAACAAAACCGCAATAAGAGTTGATGGTAGGCACCCAGGTCTCTCTTTGAGTGCACGTTTTGGAATAAGGGGGATCTATAGAGTTCAACTGATTTGGTTTGATAGTTATTTCACCAACCGTTTTGTAGTGAGCTACCATTGTCATTGCATTTAATTCTAAAACAAAAGGCGTGTGCACAGAACACGGAAAGATTTTACTTTCCATGTTCTGTGGGCGTGTGTTTTCCCTTTTTGAAATTCTGGTCTTGATAAATAATGTCAGTAAACTACATTTTAGCTTCCCAGCGATCTTGCTGAAATAGCTTAAAGCGCTGAGAGCTAACATTCCACCCTAGAAATACGATTGTCTGGCTGTCACCGAGTCTGTAATTGTGGCTGGCATCGCGCCAGATACTGCACCGCGCGTCTGTGCTGTGTTTGACTCCATTAAGCTTTAGTAAGCGACAATCAGAACGTTTACTAGCTTTGTGGCACCGTGGTTAGTGCACTTAACCCTTTCAGACCTCTCATCCACAAATGAGGATCATCCACAAATCCTTACTTTTTATATTATAAATGCGTCGCTGTCTGTCTGTGTGTTACACAATCACACCTAAACTACTGAACCAATTTGAATGAATTTTGGTACAGAGATAGTCTAGAGCCTGAGAAGGGACATAGGCTACGTTTTATTCATGAAAAATATCACCTTCCCGCGGGATAACGTCGTGTAGTACACGCGGGCGAAGCCGCGGGCAGAAGGCTAGTGAGGACATAAAACTTAACAAAATATTTAGTTACTTATTTCAATGGTATTTTTTATTTAAAAACGGTTGAGTTAATTATAATCACATAATAAACTCTATAAATACAGATATTATTTACAATTTTTTTACATATTCTCTGTAGTCTATTTTAACTAAAAACAAAAAAAAAAACAGGTCTGAATGGGTTAACTCGAGTTTGTGGCGATCAAACATATCACGAGGTCCTCCGTGCTTCTGAAGACAAGTGGCTCCAGCAGCATTTTCATTCGTTAACACTCGACAATCCGTATTAGTCTTACATTTTGCGTCCCGTCCTGGGTGCCTACCATCAACTTTAAGACAGCGATTCAAAAATAGCGCGATGCAGAATAGGTTCCTAAAATGAATTGCTTTCTTTCGTACTCTGACCTTCTAAAAACTGGATCGCAAATGAATTGCTAAATGTTAATGACCGAACGATTTGTGTCCTTTTTCTTCTACCCGTCTCTTTCACTCGATTCTGTCATACCCGGAGAGTGAGAGGGGCGGGTATAACCTGCAGGTGACATGTTAAATCGACCGGGGTTATAAGTCAAATAAGAGTTCCTGACAGCTTAGCGGCTGTGAAATGTCATTGATCGATCACTGAATTGCTGTCATTGATATTAAGCTGTCGTGGTACGAATAAGCGAAGCAGTTCAGTTTAGGTCCTAAACAAAACCGCAATAAGAGTTGATGGTAAGCACCCTGATCCATTTTTAAGGAAGGCTTTCCTAAGGTTTATTATTATTTGATGATACTTACTTGCTGAAAGAGCAGACCGCTTTAAAGAAATACGATTGTCTGGCTGTCACCGAGTCTGTAATTGCTTCTGGCATCGCGCCAGGCACTGCACCGCGCGTCTGTGCTGTGTTTGACTCCATTAAGGTACAGTTAGCGACAATCACTGATTTACATATTGCGGAGCCTTATCTTGTTATAATTAACACAATGTTACAGACACAGCGGTAGAATATTTTGGATTGGTAATTTGGCTAGCTACTCCTTTGATAACTTTGTCATTTTCAAAAATATTCAAATTTATAATCCACTCTGAACCCTTTTTCGAACAGTTCGTCAGCTAAACCAAAAGACTATACTCTTTTTTTTAATCCACAACGGGGTAGCACTTAGGCTTCATCACACCTGATGATAAGTGGTGATAAGGCTGAAGGTGGAAGCGCACTACTCCCGGAATCCTCAATCATTGAGGAACTGGCTATCTTACCTCTAACTGCCGTAACACAATAATGCTAAAAACATCATAGAAAAGATGGTGGTAGCTAGCCAGGCGGACTAAGAACAAGTCATACCACCAACCAAACAGAATACAATATGTACCCTCACTGGGAATCGAACCCGGGACCTCTGGGTCTGAAATCGGTTGTATGAACCACTAGGCCACGCTGCCAACTATTTAACTTAACCAGTATTACAAATTGCAGTAATGTCGTGTGACGCCAAAATAAATATTTCTTTCTTACCTTCTCCTTACTATAAGGAAGCCCAGTAGACCAGCAGTGCGGGCATTGATCAAACAAAATCCATATGGATGGATAAGGAGAATAACCGCCGACCAACCACTAAGGCCCAATGTAGATTGGTGGGTTCTAATGCAGCGGTATCAACGGATTAGAGAGCTTCTCAAGTAGGTACAAAAGAGATGGAAATAGTAAAATTTTGGTCACCTATATCCCGTGAGAGACCATTACATTGTGAATGCATAAAAATTAATTAAACATTCAAAATTTCTACCGATTAATATCACACTCTCTAGAGTTACCACGATAAAACTCAGCTCAATACAACTTTCGACGAGAAAGTTCTCCTATTTCACAGCTTCACTTTACTACCACCCCATAAATCTGGACAATTTACGGAGCAGAGATAAGTAATCTTGGCCTGGATCTTGTCTTTTTATTATTATCATTTGTTGAAGCCTTTATCCTCTAATGGAATATAAGACTGGTGAGAAACTAATTCATTAGTGAGATAGTTGTTTAACTTTGCTTGTAGGAAGATAAATGGGATAGCTACCTTTGCTGATGCAGCTTTGATGTTCAGACTAGCGGCTTCTTGACACTTTTAACAACTTAAGTTTTTTTATTTATCAATGAGTCACATATGACTCACGAGGAACTTTAAAAATAAGTTCTGGAGTTACATGTGACTTGAATTTAGGAAAAACATATTTTGCTCCATATCATCCATAAGGAAGGCCAGTGCCCCAGCAGTGGGGACATTAAATGGCTGATGATGATGATATTTTGCTCCACGCCCATGCAAAACAAGGTCATAAAATAAAATAAAAATATGTATGGAACATATTTATTTATTACAGTGTGAACTACTTGAAAAAGTAATGGACGTGTGGTACTTATAAATTGTATTGGAGACAGTATGTCTGGATTGAGTTAAAACAAAATTATAAAGTGAACTATTTCATCTCTCTGATTATGAATGCCATTTTTCTCGATAACGTATAGGTACCAACTTACATTAAATCTAAACACAATACACTCCTTTTTTGCAGTCGTGTATATACACAATACATAATAGAAATAGTTAGTAAATTTTTTCCAAACTCTTGGGCAAATTTTCCAAATGTTTTGTTAAAAAAAATTCACATATAAAAACACACAATTGTAACGTCTAGTAATAGTCTTTCTTTAACTAAGATGAGTCACTGAATTTTAGATAGCTACTTATGTCAAGTCCCTAAGTGCTATAAAAACATGAGGCTTCTAAGTAAAGTCTATAAAAAAATACGACCATTTCTGAAGCATATTGTGGCTACAAATAAAGAATTTATGGGAAATATCTTGTTGCCTTAGACAATAGACATTCATAACATATTATAATAGTGTTATTTATGACGTCGAATTTATTGTTTTTTTTTTACGACTCTTTGACGCAAAAAACATTGCAGAGGTGCAAAAAGTTTCCTATCTATGAGACGCTAAAGTGAGCGAATGAAAATTGTACGTTGGCCAACTTCCAGTGCAGGTGAGTTGGAAAGAAAGAAAATACATATTTTATTACTATTATATCGTTACTTCAATTAAAACTGATAAGTTTATTGCGCCTGCTCTTCTTTCCACATGAAAAGTCTTGAATGTGGTAGGAAAATATTGACGATTCAAAAGAGTTTATTTATTAACTTAAAGTTGATAACGTACATAATACTTACAAAAAGGAACAATATATTGTAACAATATAACATTAAAATGAAAGGTGTGAGAGAGAAGAAAAAATCACACGAAAGCACAAGGTGACACTAAAAGATTACTGACAACTGAGTAGCTACATACTTCAGACGATCAAATTATTCCGAATGAAAAAGAGACAGACATACTGTCGCAACTTAGAAACACTTGGACGGAATTTAAATGACTCGCCACAGAAATGGCGGGTAGCCAAAGCGTTACTGAGAATTTATTGATACACACAGCCATGTTCCACCCGCAACTTCATCTGCCTTGAATCCATACCATGGACTGGAGTTACACCCAACTCGCTAATTACCAATAATAATACTTACTTACTTCGCTGGCTCAGCGACCCGAAGTGGATCTTGGCATTATACTAAACAGATAACATGACGTAGGTAATGAAAAATTTTAGTCAGCCCCTGGTCTATGTACAAAAATAAATAAAAAACTATGTATTATAGATTCCTGACGCCACCCTACAGGGGAAAACTGTTTTGTATAGAGATTGACTATGCATTTTTGACGATTGAATAAACTCTAAGCGACAGCCCTACGTGTTTAGCCTATTATCGCTCGCTCAGGGCTCCAGTCCGCTTACTTATATTGTTTTACTATGATCTTGGCCACCGATGTCACAGTACGCCATTTTGTTCGGTCTTGCGCCAGTTTAACCGCCTCTGTGGTCTAGTGGTTCACACCACCGATTTCAGACCAAGAGGTCCCGGGTTGGATTCCCGGTGGGGGTACATATTGTATTCGGTTTGGTTGGTGGCAGGACTTGTTCTTAGTCCGCCTGGCTAGCTACCACCATCTTATCTAAATCTGACGCCATAACAATGATGTTTTCAGCATTATTGTGTTCCGGCAGTTAGAGATAAGATAGCCAGTTCCTCAGTGATAGAGGATTCCGGGAGTAGTGCGCTTCCACCTTCAGCCTTATCACCACTTAACATCAGGTGTGATGAAGGCTAAGTGCTAACCCGTTGTGGATAAAAAAAAAAAAAAAAAAAAGTTCCGACCACTCAGCTACGTTGATTTAGCTTAAGTCTTTGGCAGCTTCATCCTTCCAGCGATATCTCGGACGGCCCAACGGGCGACGCCCAGTTTGTTGCCCCAGATACGCTCTTTTGGCAGCTCGATCCTCTCCCATTCTTTCAATATGTCCTAGCCAGCGACCAATAATAATGTAATATGTGAAATTTGCCTCCAGCCCTAAAAAACCGTAGCCGACTTAGAAGTCTTTCAACAGACTCCGAACGCAAGTCGGCCGCTGCAAGGAAAATATTAAGGATAATGAAGATCAGTGCTAGTGCGGTGTCTCCCCACATTCTATGCCTCACCTCTTAAGGTCACAGCACATACATCAACTCGGAAAGGGATCGTAAACGTATCAACTCGAGCGGTTCAGTATTCTTTGTATGAAACCCCCTACTGCAAAGCACACTAATCGGATTCGTAACGTAATCGCCTCGCCTCGGGACCAGCTCACGAACCGCTTTGCGGGTCGCTCAACTTGCTATCCCCGCGCTTACCGCTAGTCGTCCACGCGCTCACGTCTCTCCGTACCCGAGCTTACGGCTCTACGCACAGTGGTCTGAAAATGAAAATGAACATATTTTTTTTTATTAATGTTTTTTTCTAATTTTTTTGTCATTTTTTTTTTCATTTTTTTTTACTTTTTTTTATTTTTTTTTACTTAAATTTTTTTTTCTCTCATTTTTTTTTTTTATATGGAACCACTGTGCGGCGAGCCGTAAGCGCGGCATCGCCTAGCCGTAAGCGCGGCGTCTCCTAGCCGTAGCCAAGCCGACGTACCGGCGCTGATCCGGTTTGGTTACGTGCTTGCGTAAGGTTGACGCCTGGTTGACGGCGAGGCGAAGGCAATACGGTGTCGATCCCTTTCCGAGTTGATTTAATGTGCTGTGTCCTTTAAGGTCATAGCTCACCAGAGCCACCCGGCACCCGACCCGCGCCGCCTCGCCTCGAGTGGTTAGTATTCTTTATATGGATTCGTATGGGTACATATGCGCTCCCTATATCAATTCCGTAGCGTCACCGGATCGCCTCGCTCGCGAGGTGTCCACGCCACGCGCAGACGGCGAGTGGACTACTCGGTGATAGCTCGCTGCTCGCATGCTTGCCTCGCTTGAACCACACGTTGCCCGCGCGCCGTTCAAGCGAGGGCGATGCGGCGCTCCCCACACACCCTTCATTTCCGGCCTTTCTTTCGAACGTCTTTTTGTGGACCACGCGAGGTTCACTGGTCCACTTGTTGACCACGCGTCGTTCACTGGTGACAAGGCGGCATCCACTCGTGGACCACCTGTCGACAACGAGTGGAGCGACGAGGCGGTGCTGGTGGGTCTAATGAGCTGTGACCTTAACACTTATTTATTCTAAGAAACTAACAGATCTGTAAGTGTAAACTTTGTGGAAGAAAATAAAAAACAAACATTTTATTTTATATTTCTCACTGCTCCGCGAGCCCGAACAGATGCACACTCGACGACCAGTGGTCCGCTGCCGAGCCTGCAGTTAGAGCACTCAAGTTCGGGGAAGATTTATTCTACCATCCACCATGAAACTAGTGTCACGAATGAAGAAGAAGTGTCCGTACTAGTACATATTTACAGAACTGCGGTTAGAAGTTGTAATAGTTGGGGGCGCGGGTTGAAACTCCCTTTCCTCGAACAACTAAGAACCATTCACCCTTTGGATTTTATATTTCTTGTTTTCGATTCCACACTTCATAAAAGCATTACATGCTCTTTATCAGATAGACTAGAGTCTCGCATTTATAATATTAGTAAGTATGGATTACTCGAAACGTCGTAAATAGACAAAATGAGAGAATACGTTTATGTCGTTTTTATAAGCACTTATGAAAGTTGATGTTATTATCGATTTGTAATCGTAGTAAACGCTATGTTTTCTGCCTTGTATACTCCAGTAAGAAACAAAGTTTATGAGATCAGAGAAGTGACCTAACTCTTAGGATAAGGATTGAATGATAACTATTTTTTATCCACAACGGGGTAGCACTTAGCGTTCATCACATCTGATATTAAGTGCTGCTAAGGCTGAAGCGCACTACTCCCGGAATGCTCAATCACTGAGGAGTTGGCTATCTTATCTGTAAGTGCCGGAACACAATGGTGGTACTTAAGGACACAGCACATTACATCAACTCGGAAAGGGATCGACACCGTATCGCCTTCGCCTCGCGGTCAACCAGGCGTCAACCTTACGCAAGCACGTAACCAAACCGGATCAGGGACCGCTAATCCGAAACTTCGGTTAGCCCCGCGCCTTTCACTCGATTCTGTCCCGACTAGAGAGTGAGAGGGACGGGTATACCGAAGTTTCGGGTTTTACGTTTCAGAGTAGGCCCTCAGCGTCGTCGGTACGTCGGCTCGGCTACGGCTAGGCGACGCCGCGCTTACGAGGCGAGGCGATTACGTTCCGTTTCCGATTAGTGTGCGTTGCAGTACGGAGTTTCATACAAAGAATACTGAACCGCTCGAGTTGGTGGGTCAGGCCGTAGATTTTGCCACATTCGAGGGTACAAAAGTCTCCGCCTCATATAATTTTAAATATAGTACTCTTAGAAATGTATCAATCTTATCATCGTGTTTCCTAAGAAATAGCAAACCAAGGCAGATATAGATATTTGGATAAGTTTATATATTTGGAAAACTATTTGACATTTCCTTCCCAAAAGTGACGGATTTTTTATAAAAACCGCGAATCCGCAGTGGTAGGTGTACAGCTTAAACATCGATAAAATTATCATTTTTTAACTTATTGATGAGCTGTTTGATTTGACGTTATAAAATAATAATAAGGTTGCCATTCCTTTAATATCTTTGCGTCTTTCCTAAGAAAAAAGATAAATTTTCGGCAATAAGATTTTTTTTTTGAAAAACCATTTCTTTGCGCTACTTATATTGCGCAACCATTTTCACCCATTTTATGGTTTTAAAACATTTATTAAGATTTTGTTTGAGTGCTGGCATCACCAAAGTATCATATTCTATGGTCAATGCAGCGTTGACGACCATATTTTTTGACATTTCGGTGTCAACTCCGATCAAAGTGAAAAGTGTCGCCTACTTTGCAGAGTGCATTTTTTGAGATTTCAAGGTAAGCTTTTGATTAAAACTTATAATTGTTGTTGCGCATGGTTTAATTAGATGTGTGTGATCTGTATATGTTAAACTAGCCTTGTTAAATAGTATATTTTAAGAGTTATAATCGATTTCATTTGCGCCTCGGTTCCGCAAAACTGTCTTTATGTCACTTTGCGATACTGGTTGCGTAGAAATTGCGCCACTTATTTTACGCTATTGAATAATAGTGCATGCACACAAGGTTTTCAAGTTTTTTATTATTTTGAAATTACTTTTAGCTGTAATTCCGCTAAAAAACATGACTAGCATTACTATTAATTGATTTGTTAGATTTTATTAATATTCTATAAGTACAGGGTGTTCGGCAGAACGTTAAACATACGAAAATAGGGGTAAGTGCGGTGGTCTGCTACCTAACCAGCCTCAAAGATTTTACCTAGTTCCAAAGTTTTTTTATTTTGTATTTTATAAGTTTTGGAATTTCGTCACTTTCATACTAACTTTTAAACCCATGTAACTTTTTTTTTATTGACAGATCTATTTTTTTTTAATTTTTGGCATCCTAATGGTTGGCAGGTCCTTTTAAAAGTGATACTTCAAGCAGGTTGTTGCTAGAGTCAAAGTAATGGACTCTCAAACATTGAAAAGAGTTGAAATAAATTTTAAAGTTGTATTATATTTATATAATTAATAATGAATAATACCAAATACCTCCATCTAACAAATTAAATGTATTTTTTTTTGTAAACTGAACAAATCATACATAGGTACTTACTAGTTTTGTCATCCTGTTTAACTTTTCATTGTGCGCAATATATAAAAAAGAATTACTCATAGGTACATTATTGTTAATTATTAATAAAACATACTTACATACCAACATCGTGTTTCTTTTTCTAGTTTGATGCAATACCTCTTGTTAGTACATGTTTGTTAAATAAAATCACATTAATGTACGTGCTCCTTAATAATTTTGCGCTACCATTTTGCACCACTTTGTGCGACCGACTCGTAGAAAATTTTGCGTCACCATTGCGCTATTTGTGGCAAAATCTACGGCCTGACCCTGATACGTTTATGTTCCGTTTACGAGTTGATATATGTGCTGTGACCATTAGGGCACACCGAAATGATCGGGAATAGAAAAATATATGGTATGGAGATATCTAAATTTGTTTTTATTGTTTTTCGAAGTATTTCTCGTAACAGTCAATGCACTTTTGCATTCAGTCAAACCAATTATTAAAGCAGTAATTCCAGTCTGAAGTTGACATAGGTAGTCGAAATGGCCGATTTGTTTGCTTCGACTGCTTCTTCTGGGTCCAGGACCCGGAACCCTTAACCACGTAATAAATCTTTGGTTTTTGGGAATGTGAAGTAATCGTTAGGGCTCAGATCTGGGCTTTACGGAGGATGGTCCATAAACTTGACGTTTTCCTGCTTCAAATCGCGAATGTGAAACGGAGTTGGTCGCGCGTAAGCTCCACTTTCTTGACTGACTTGTCGACTTCAAGCTGGTGTTCTATTTTCAAATAATTTAAGTTTATTTTTTTCCTAATTCTTTTTTTTAAGGTGGTTCGATGAGCTCGGTAGCGCAACCAATGGAAATAAATCAATAACATTTTATTAAAGGCTTAGATTAAAAGTTTCAGTTATTTTGCGCAAATAAAAAAGTAAAATGCATTTTATAAATATACTTTTAAGAACTCAAACTTACGCAATAAGTAGTGAATCTCAATAGTGCCAAAAGTGGCTACAATTAGCAATATCGAGATTCATAGCTTAATGCTTATATTTGAGGCCATGAAAAAACAATTAAAAATTGCATTTTACTCTTCTATTTGCGCAAAATAACCGAAACTTTTATTCTAAGCCCTTGTAAATCGTAAATGATTTATTTCCATTGGTGGCGCTACTGAGCTCGTCGAACCACCTTAAGGTTTTTTTTTAGAATCAACATAAAAAACTGTAAGTTTATTAGAAACACTCGATTCCCGATCATTTCGGTGTGCCCCTCGTAGCTAGCCAGGCTGTGTTCGAAAACTGTCATACATTTTTCTAAAGACTTTGAACTTTAAACTAACTATTAATCGTTTCGTTTGAACTGATTGAAGAGATAATAAATTGATCTAGTTTAACCATGGGTTTTGTGCCTTAACTCTATTTTATCGTCTTATAAAAGTAACAAATACACAACCAATTAAAAATATTTTTACTGGTTGCTCCCATACATTTTTATACCATCCTAGATCCCGTGGGAAGGAAATATTGATGGAAGCGAACAGGTTCAGCCAATTTGAATATAAAGCGGTAAAGAGGGTAAAGCTGAGGTTGTTTTGATAGCGGTTTGAGCAAGAAGCGGTACTGAAGTTATCCCTTGACTAGTTAAATGTATTGGCTATTAACGGAAAGAGACGGTTATTTCTTTTCTTTTGAAGCGCAGTACGGTACAGCACGGTAGTATACATACTACCTCATCATAGATAGTTTATTGTTATCAATATAATATTGTTATCATAGATAGTTATGATTGCGGTGTGGCCGGTACCACCCACGCGGTCGATAATGACTGCAAAATGTGGTACGCGTGTAAATTTGGACAATTCATTTCCAATACAAATTGCTCCCCGCGTACGTGTTGTGGTTGTGGTTCGTGTGGGTTGAGCCTTATTTTCTCTGTGTCATGTGCTCATAGCTATAAGCTATCGAAAGTTAGAGAGTTTTGATAAAAAAGTTAGCAAAGAAGAATGTCTAGTGTGTGTTGTGTAATGAACAAACTTTTCTTTCTATCATTTATCCGCTTGTCGCTCCGCGTATAAAACCGCTCATCCTCCGACCGCAGCCTTAGAGATAAGCTCATTTGTCTGCCTTGGCCAGAATCGAGTTATCATAGTGGCCACTCTTACAATGCCCCACTTTGTGCGTTGAATTTTCGATCAGAGATCTTTCAGCTCACAATAATGGCCATTTCGTTTTCAATCGTATTCATTGGGAATAGAGGTAGGTTTACAATAAAGGACTTCGCTTAAGGATTAATAGTGGGGAATCAGTATTCACTTTGAATTTATAGTTTTAACGATTACTGAAGTCAAATGGCTGGCGTCACAAAGGTTTTCATGGTATCTATATTTATATATCGCCATAAAAAGGGTCCTAGTATTTGCATCATGGTTTCTATCCCCCAGGCGGGTCAATGTAATAGGTTATAGATTCAAGATTCAAGATTCAAGATTCAAGATTCAAATTTGTTTATTCAATTTAGATTGTTATTTACAATACTTGTGAACGTCATAGAAGCTACGCCATCGGTTCGCAAACCCTACAGCGGGAGGTCTTGGAGAAGAACCGGCAAGAAACTCTAAGGGTTGTTTTTTTCTCCCTGTTTTATTTCATACAGAGTCTTGTTTTTTTCTCCCTGTTTTATTTCATACAGAGTCGTCAAATTGAAAAATGACCTTAACATGGTATGACTAAGGTCAGTTTCCATCACAATTACACAATGGGTTATGATAAATACAGTTAAGTATAGGCGAACTAATGATCATAGCGGTGAACAATTTTCAATTACTTAGGAACTCTACTTAAAGCTTTAGGGTGACTTTTACCAAAATATTTAAACGTGATTAAAGCTAAACGTGTTTAAAACGTTTTTCTGTCTCTGTCACATTCAAACAGATGACAGAGGCAGAACTATGTTTTAAACACGTTTAGCGTTAATCACGTTTAAATATCAGTGGTGAAAGTCACCCTAAATATTAGTTAAAAACAAAAGACAATTCTACTATATACTGTAAGTTGCGCCATACATGTTTCAAATTTTAATGTAATTCTTAATAAAATGAATAAAAACAAAAAAAAACACATTTTAAGGCAAGCAGATAAGATCAGACCCATTCCCACTGGCAGCACCCGTTCACGAGCATGACGCATGAACCAGCCATCGCTTCGCTCAACCATATTTTAGGGAACGCAACGACCCGCCTCTATAGGTTTTAGGAAACCTTACTGTTCGGGCTGCTGCGTAGGTTTCTTCTTCAATAAAGCTCAGTTTGTTTGCGTAGATAAATATAATGAATAAAATAGCGAATTACAATAGAAAATAGTTTAAATAGCGAAATAATAGGACAGAAGTAAAATTTAGTGCGTATAGGAAGATGCGAATTTTGAATGTGACGAATATTTAATTTTTAGTAACGAATATTGTTTCGCGCTAAAACTTCAATTCGGGGCGCCCCAGATGAACTTCATTGGTCGAACGCACGGGCCGCGCAGCCAATGGACGTACGGCTGCTGCAACGTTCCAGTAGACGCAGCTCATCATGGTCTTCCGTCCGAACATGCCCCCGGCCTTGGAAGCACCAGCGTCCAACGTCTTGTCTTTCTTCGATTTTGATGAGAGGACGTATCTTGGGAAAAGCGTGAAGAAATCTCTCCTACTTTCAACTTGCATCGCTGAGATGTAATATTTACTCCAGCGGCTCCAGAAGTGTTGTCGAATCTATTCCTGTGGTTGATGGCGCGTCAGTCGATGAGCAGGAACATCTTCCAGTTGCATAGTCGCTGGTGTAGTTAGCGACCGGCCATTAAGGAAGAGAGGATATAATGGATTAAGATTATTCGGATCAGTGAATATGGGACTCATAGGATGGGAATTTAGGATGGATGTAACCTGTGACAATACTGTGCGAAATTCCTAAATGCTAAAAGAGCATTTCCATCTACCCGTCATAAATCATGCTTAAATGATTTACTCCAGCTTCCACAATCCACCGAAATGAGGCGCTTAGAGACAAACAAATGAAAATAAGTCTTGACTAGTTAAGTTGCGTATTCAAGGATATCATTTGAGCATCTCGATAATAATTTTCCAAACTTGTTCGCAAACGCTTCAATGTTTCCATCATCATCTCGAACAAGTTTTCCATGACGTGCAATTTTATCATTGTAACGCGAGCAGATACAAAGCATCCGAAGTCAGATAGCCTACAAGCTCTAAATGTACAGCGCGAGTACAGAAATAAATAAATAAAAAATATACCCTTCCACTAACTAACGATTTAGTGTGAGCAATAGTCAAGCGTAGGCTACACTACACTACACATACCTATATATTGGTCATGAAGGTATGAGAGAGAAAATGTGAAAAATATTAACTAACATAAATTAACTTGACAGCCCTAACTAGGTGTCAAAACTTGCGCTATATTAAATACTAGAAAACGTAAATAAATAAATTGGAAACATGCTAAAATTAAAACAGAAAACAGTATATAATATTAACCTAAAACTAAAGTTTATAGGAAAAATCACCAAGTGACAGCCCTGTAAAATGGGTGTTCTATGGTGTTATTGTTGATCGAAGACAATCGAAGTCTATACTATATCATTTAAATTAAAGTTAAGCTTCCATTTGCGAAGTGGAGCAACTAGAACTTAATGTAAGTACCTATACAATAATATAATTATGTGATTACTAAATTAAAATTAAAACCAATAAAATATAATATAAAACAAAGTAGCTAGACACATTTACACATAAGTGCCAACCGTAATGATATGCAAATATATTTTCATAAAACGTAATTTATTAGGTTTTCACTAAAAATCATACTAAACTACAATAGCGAATGTGACTCGTACTCAAGTCGTAGTTGTATGTACTACGTTCGCGAAAACTATCATGGTAGGGAAAAAATTGAAAAAAGATGAAAATACGTATTTTAAATTTACATTGCGCTGTAACTAGGTACGCGAATTTCAAGTGAACCGCTGTTCAGCTTGCGAGTACCTATTTCCTAATACGTTAGGATTTTCCTTAAAAGGTTTTTGAACGCAAAACCTTTCATCACTTATGCGCGTAGTGGTTGTGATGAAATGTTTTTCACGTGCACGTTCCTCATTAGTTCGCGTATCCCGAGTAACGTTCCCTTCTTCGAGCTCCCAAAATTGACGAGATTGGGAGTTAACTATCCGTGACATATTACAGTGAATATATCGGTTCTGTCGTAAAGAATGGCAGATCGGACCTGATATAATCCATCCCAACTTAGAATCTAATAAGACGGGACCATTAGCTAATTTAATTTTACTATTTGTGTTCAATAAATCCCAAAACTTATCAGCGCCGATAAGAATGTCTATACTTTGCGAATTATAGAATTGCGGATCAGCTAACTGAATGTTGTTGGGAATATCAAACTTAGCGCTTTGTATACTCGTCGCGGGTATCGATGACGTAATAACCGGCAAAACAAAACATTGTAGCTGCGTAACATACGGGTTGGTGCGCGACTTAATCTCAATATCACATTTTTGCGTTGAATTTGTGATTGAGTTTCCAACACCACATATTTCGTGAGTGGACTGTATTACTGGCGTTTGAAGTAAATCGCATAATGATTGTGATATAAAACTACTTTGGCTACCGCTATCCAGAAGCGCGCGTGCGACGTGATAATTATTATAACGATCGGCTATTTCTACTAATGCGGTCGGAAGTAAAACTATATTCGCGTCGTTTAACTGTGAGCCGTCAAATTGCGTGTGTGCGTTGTTTGCTTGTATAGTAACTTGCGCTGATAAAGATGAAGATGGTAGGTTCGGTGCAGAGTGCACGGGGGGAGTGGTCCGCTGGTGCGAGTCAGTAGTCACTTCAAGCCGCGAGCTGCCAGTGCTTTGCGGAGATCCGTATGCGATAGATTTATCATAAGTCATCATTATAGAATTATCGGGATGTACAAGCGAATTATGTTTCTGGTTGCACATTCGACAGGGACCGAACCTACAGTTTTCTAACGTATGACCAGCGCGTAAACAATTAATACAAAGGTTCATATCGCGAATGAATTTTAGTTTCAGATCTAAATTATAATTTAAAAAAGTGTTACACGAATATAGCGGATGGTTTCTTTTACATAGCAAGCAAGTGTTTTTAGTGACATCGCGTGAAATACGTTCCGTTGGCTTATTTGCGGAAACATTACAGTGAATTTTAGAATTGCTTTGTTGCGGGTAGTGTTTTTTATTTTCAAAAATGGTTTTATTATGCGATAATTGTAATGTTTCTAGCATATCAGCCCGGTCTTTGAGAAAGTTAATGAGATGTGTTACTTTTAGTTGCGTTTTAAAATCACCGTTAGCAGAATATAAGCTACCTTTGTATTGTTCCCACTCGCGTTCGGTAACTGGGTCTAGTTTTGAAACCATAATGTAGATAACCAAAGTATCCCAATATTCTGTCGGCTCGCCAAGTATTTTTAATGCGCGTAAATTCTTTAAAACATTGTCGATTAACTTTCTCAGTAAAATTGATGATTCTTTGTTTACACTTTGCATGTTAAACAACGACTTGATGTGATTCTGCACTAATAACCTGCTATTATTGTAACGATTAAGAAGTAACTCCCAGGCAACGTAATAATTATCACTTGAGAATTCCACTGAATTTATTACTAGCTCTGCGCTATCCTTAAGTGACGACTTAAGATAGTGGAACTTTTCTATATTACTAAGTTCAGTCGAATTATGTACCAAAGAGAGAAAAGTGTCCCTAAACTCTAACCATTGCTCACATGAGCCGTTAAATGTGGGCATAGAAATTGTAGGTAATTTTACCGATCTATTACCATGCTGACTACACCTATTAGAACTGCCAGCCACCTGACTAGGATTCAAAAGATATTCAGCTCGCGAAAGAATGCTGTAATAACTATCTTCGAATAACCCTCTCTGTGATAATTGCTCGTCTAAGTCAATGGATAGCTCCTCAAGTTTGCCCTGGATATTATTAAATTCAGAAAATAAATTAGATACTCCTTGAATGCGCAACTTAAGGTCAATTTGAGTTTGACCAGATATAGATTGTACGTTAAGATTAGATAGATAATTTTCAAATTTTGTCAGTCTCCCTTTAACAATCCCGCGTTTTTTGACTAACTCTCTAATAACTAAACTACTGTCAGTCAATTTGTTAGGAGATTTATCGCGACTATTACTAGCCTCAACGTCTAAAGTCATTTTCGGTGGAAAGTAGAAAGATGGAGTACTCACAGTTTAAAATATGCCCGTTGATGCTGCGTCACGAAACGACTCGTAGGCTCGTACAACACAGGCAAGTAGTGACACTGAGAATACGAAAATACACAGTATTGTACAGTGGAAATGGAAAAGAAAAGGGAAAGGTAGGATTAGCCGGCCGTAGCTATATGCGCGTATTTAATGCTGGCTGGTAAATCCCTCTTTTGCGGCTCAATTTCTTACTCCTTGGCTTCCTGACTGGACAAGCTGATACCTCGCTCCTCTCAGGATCACGTTGATGGAAGTATTTTCTTCGAAGTCGAATGATGACAACGAAGTCTTCGGTCCAAATATTCGGCTCGCAGGTCCAAATGTTCGGGCTGCTGCGTAGGTTTCTTCTTCAATAAAGCTCAGTTTGTTTGCGTAGATAAATATAATGAATAAAATAGCGAATTACAATAGAAAATAGTTTAAATAGCGAAATAATAGGACAGAAGTAAAATTTAGTGCGTATAGGAAGATGCGAATTTTGAATGTGACGAATATTTAATTTTTAGTAACGAATATTGTTTCGCGCTAAAACTTCAATTCGGGGCGCCCCAGATGAACTTCATTGGTCGAACGCACGGGCCGCGCAGCCAATGGACGTACGGCTGCTGCAACGTTCCAGTAGACGCAGCTCATCATGGTCTTCCGTCCGAACACTTACTTTAGTTTAATTATTGCGCACAAAGGCAGACATAACACTTAAATAACTTGTTCTCTACCAGCCAACTTTTTAGAAACAAGATACCAGCGAGTGTGGTACAAAAAGATAAAAATTTTAAAACTTTCGTATTTCTTCTGGTCTCCTTGACAGAAGTGATCATTGATTCATCGAATAATAAAAAATCTTTAAATCGTTTTGTTCTTCACAAACTCATACTTTAAGTTTGTAATATTAACGTTAGACTAATTCTGAGCTTAAAACTTGATCATAGGAAAAAGCAAAAATGCGCTGAGTTTCAAAGCCTTATTAAACGGCTGTTTCCTTTTCTTTTTAAAATTTTTTGCAATCTCGCAATTTAGATAAAGCCAACAGTCGTTGTTCGTTCGACTTACAGATAAGCATAAACTTGTAAACAGCAAGCCGCAACAAGTTCCAAAACTAAGTTTACCACTTTTAAACAATCAGGAGATAATACTTTGCCAACTAATAATGTTGGTATGTCATTTGTGTCGGTTTGGCGCCGATCCAGACGGCTCGGCTATCTGATATGATCTGGCACAGTAAATATGTTGGAGCAGTATCTCCAATTAAAATAACAATAACTTAAAATAACAATAAACTATGAACTTGTCTGAGACGGTCATTTGTTGGCAGCATGTATACACTTCCTAGCGTATACACCTCTTATTTCTTCTCTTCTATCACTGTCAACCTATTTTCTTGACCTGTTGAGTAGCTATTGCTTTCTCTGTTGTCCTGCCCAAATTGTTTGTATGTGTGTGTGAAAGTCAATAAATGTATTTCTTTCCTTCTTTCCTTCTTTCCTTCTTTCCTTCTTTCCTTCTTTCCTTCTTTCCTTCTTTCCTTCTTTCCTTCTTTCCTTCTTTCCTTCTTTCCTTTTCTCCTTCTTTCCTTCTTTCCTTTTCTCCTTCTTTCCTTCTTTCCTTTTTTTCCTTCTTTCCTTCTTTCCTTCTTTCCTTCTTTCTTTCTTTCTTTCTTTTTTGTTCTTTAAATCTGAGCGAGGCGTCAGTGGATTATATGAAATCCTGTCTACTAGGGACATCTATATTATAATACTAGCGGAACCTCGCGGTTTCACCCGCGTGGTACCCGTTCCCGTGGGAATATCAGGATAAAATATAGTTAATGTCACTCGGGAAGAACGTAGCTTTCTAATGGTCAAAGAATTTTCGAAATCGGTCCAGTAGTTTTGGAGCCTATTCGATGCAAACAAACAAACAATCAAATCTTCCCGCTTTCTAATATTAGTATGGACTAGCCTTCCGCCCGCGGCTTCACCCGCGTAGCCAACACAACGTTATCCCGCGGGAACGTGTTGTTTTTCCGGGATAAAAAGTAGCCTATGTCACTCTCCATCTAAAAATCACGTCGTTCCGTTGCTCCGTTTTGACTTGAAAGGCCATATTATATATTTACGTCAAATGCTTGATAGCTGGTTGTTATGGGAAAAAGAGAAGTTCTTTTTACTCTTTCCTAAGCAATTTTTATGTTTTTTTCTCTCCATAAAAACCTTCTGTGTGCCTTATGGAACATATGATAACAAATTTTTGCCGAATAAAATTGGTCCCCCCGTTCTCGAGTTTTGCGCTTAGCAACATATTTTTATATAATAAGGAAAGATTTGTTTTTTTTTAATTCTTTGTATGTTTGTAATGGATGCAGTCAAAAACTACTGGACCGATTTTAATAATTCTTTCACCATTAGAAAGCTACATTCTTCTTGAGTGAGGTCATATTTAGACATAGGCTATGTTTTATCCCTATATTCCCACGGAAACGATGAAATATAATATAGTCTATGTATTTAAGGAATAGCCTAGCTTTCTACTGGTGAAAGAGTTTTGAAATCGGCTCAGTAGTTCTAAATAAAATTTATCTCTTGATAGTGACTATGACCAATCGTCCATGCGTTTTCTCGTGACTTGCGTTACCGCTTTACCATCATATACTGTGGCCAGGGCCACAGTATATGATGGTGTGATTTATCGCAGTAACGGATATCTAGCGGCTGTCATTTGCTTGTATTGCGCTTGTATTGTTTGCTGATAGTCGATTGTAAGCAAACGTCTGTTAGGTAAATGAGCGGATAACTGTCGCTGTTTAGCTTGTACATAAAATTGTAGTGGTGGCAAATCAAGACAGAGAAGCCCGTAGAGCAGTTGTAAGGCCTCTACAGACCAAAACCGGCGGCCGTGCCGGGCCGCCGGCTTTGGTCTGTAGAGGCCTTAAACGCGCTCGGTTTTTAGTAACCTTTGCATACGTTTTACTATAGCAAAAGATTAAAGTCTAATAGGAATATTGATGAGAATTTAGTCTAATCATTAAATTAACTGAAATTATTTTCAGTACCTTTCACTGTCCGGGCGAATGCTCCTACTACTGAGCTACGGAGTCATTATTTTCATTTTCAATACTTTTTTTATATTTCTTGTTTTTTGATATTTTTTTTATTTATTTACATAAATATGAGCAGAAATCTACCCGATACGTCGATTTAGATGATTCGGATTGTCGTTAATCAAGAAGTTTTCGGTGATTTTTTTTCGGTGAGTATTTTTCGGTGAGTTTTTTCGGTGAGTTCGGCCGACACCAACAATTAATACTAAAAACAGAAGAAAACAAATATTTAAGGGTTGCTCCCATACAACAAAGGTGTATTTTTTACGTTTTTTGCTCGATATTAACAACGGCAACAGGTAGACGCTTGAAATATTCACAGAATATTTAGTTGTATATTCACTTAAAAACATTTAATTTAAATAAAATAAAAATTTCGAGGAGTTCTCATTAAACAAAAGTATTTTTTTAATGGTACTGAACCCTTCGTGCGCGAGTCCGACTTGCACTTGGCCGGTTTTTAATAATTATAATAAAACTCCATTTAACATATCTTCAAATTACTTAAGTTTCATTAATATTTAGGAGGACCCCGTGGCGCAGTGGTTAGCGCGCTCGGCCTGCGATCGTTGAGGTTAAGCAACGTTCGCAATAGTCGTTCACGGGATGGGTGATCAAAACTTTTCATCTCGAGCTCCTCCGTGCTTCGGAAGGCACGTTAAGCCGTTGGTCCCGGCTCCATTCTGCCAATTGCAATCTGCTAATTGGCCCACGTGGTGGGTCATGGCTCAATCTCCTTATCCATCCATAAGGAAGGCCAGTGGCCTAGCGGTGGGGACATTAAATTGCTGATGATGATGTTTGTTTTAGCATATTTATGGCTATATCCTACTTGTACTAAAACATTCTTTACCATTTAACTATGTAGGTACATTCTAAAATCTATAAGTCATGAAAAATTGAAAATAAGTTTATCTTTAGTGATGGTCAAATATCTGAAAAGGTATTTCTTCCGTGTGTGAGGGTAGTAATGTCTTCACATTGATTTAATGAATCGCAGGGTGACTACGAGTAAGTGAAATTACTCGTGGTCACCCTGGGGTGACAAAACGGGGTAATCACGAGTCTGACGGGATGAAATTAACGCTGGCTATCGACGCGTAAGAAGTATTTCATAAATTTGACGCTTCTCGTAACGACTCCGTAGCTCAGTGGTTAGAGCAGTCGCCCGGATAGCGAAAGGTCGTTTTGGTTCGAGTCCCATCCCATCAGAGCATGTTGTTTATTTGATTTTTACTAAATACTTAATTCTTAATTTTTCAATGATACAAATTGCATTGTGAATGCAAGAAAGTAAAAATTAAAGTAATCTATAAGTCTTCTAAAAAAGTTATCATGGAAAAAGCTTTTTAAACCTTCCGCTACTTTCACAGGCTATCAACAATTTTTTGAAAACCTATTTCTAACTAAAAGTATGCTTCAAAAAGGCGCACTATAACTGTCTGAAGTGGAAGTCGGTAGTCATGGCAACCACCTAATTCCTCCGGGAAATAAGTTTGTTTCAGAACGGGTTTATGATAATCTGAATGTTTTATGTAACGCTCACTTCAACTATATTAGTTGAGTCTCGTTCTATCTTCTTGTTTGAGAACGAATGTAATGGTTATATCTTTTTTTTATTTTATCTTTATTCTTTGACGTTTATACTCGACATAAGGGCTTATTACACTTGGCTAAATTCAGCATCTAATTAAGCATATATTGCTTTCTTTGAGCTCATTTGTAGCAAGTGATGCAATCATAACAAGCAATGCATGCTTAATTAGATGCTGAATTTAGCCAAGTGTAATAAACCGTTAAAAATGATTTGATCTAGTGGGTAGGTAGGTATGTTAGTATTTTATTTTGTCGTTGAGACATCAACTGTTAATGAAAACTATTAACTCTCTTGTTATAAATGTTTTAATCGTGCTTAGTAATGAGGAAAAATATTAAATAAGCGTTCCGCTCGCGACGTCTCGTCCGCGTAAAATTCGGTTTTATTATGCTCTCAGTTTTATCGCGTTTAACCAGACATAAATAAATAAAAAACACCAGGGTCCTATTTCACTCGACGAAAATGGGATTTTGTATCGTGTCAAGTTAAGATTATTATTTATGAGTGTAAAAAAAATCTATCAATTTTTTGGGTTTTTGGCTCTCCTGTAAAGAAGCATTAAGTGGACAAGTCTGCATTTGTTCGCCAGCTCCTCTTTCAAATACAAAATCATAAGATCCATTCAACTTCAGTAGGTGTATTAAATATATCCGTAGGGATTCACATAAATATTTTCCGCGAGAGAAGCGTCTGTACGACGTACTTCCGGCCGCGGATGTATCCGGCAGATGGCGACACTTCCGGCACTGAAAGGGTATTAAATATATACTCCTGTGTGAGGATATATTTATTGTTAGTCGGATCATGAAGGAATAAGAAAATAATCTGTATTTTTTTTATTTATTAGAGGATCTACAGCTTCTTCAGTTTTTTAGATCAGTGGGGCAGCTGTAGTTAACTCGAAACCCCGATAGTGTTTTTTTTTATCCAAGACAGATCACTCTTGCGTTGTGGAGATCCTTGGGGGAGGCCTATGTCCAGCAGTGGGTCCGTCGTACGGCTGAACTGATGATTGCCCCACCAAACATAACACTCTTGTTCTCTTTTTGTAAACACCCTTAATTTTGTAATTTGTACAAATAAATAAGTCTTATTATTATACCTTGCAGGTTATTAAAATGTCAATTAACTGTTCATGCATCAAAAGCCGACAAATGTTGCAACTTGTCCTTATTCAAAATGAAGGGTGCATGTCATTGTGTACTTGCACTATTACACTTTCTATTCCAAAATAAAATCAATCCACAGTCTAAAAAAAGATTGTGTAAAGGCAGCTCAATTTATAGCATTTTTTACGAACAAAGTAAGAGATTATTTGATTGAATCAGGCGTCACTTGGCGGAAGTCCCTAACCATTGTGAAAAACGAAATATGTAGGTAGCTTACATCCGCAAAAAATACACATGTAAGATGCAACGCCCGCCAGCCCACAAAAAATTGCACATGCTCACCACGAAAATACCAGTGCCCCCTAAGTCTGCATTTAGCAAGACAGCAATACACCTTGCACCTTCACCGATTAGACTACTCTACACGTGCTACGCCCCAATCTGGGGCATCCTCAGGAGATAGATCGTGCGACAACAAACACCAAAAATATTGTATGTTATATGTTATAGGTATTTCGTTTTTCACAAAAGTAAAAGAGAGCTAAAATGATTTAATTCCAAGCATCGTTACCAAAAGTTAACGCTTCACAATTCGTGAAAATATACAGACAACGCTACAATTTGTGAAACGACCAACTTTCAGATGGAGCCTAGAATTTCCGAAGCGTGTTTCAGTCTGAAAATGTTGGACAGCAAAAAGCCTTGTTGAGATCCAGCCATGTTTCGGTTTACAAACAGGGATAGTTTGAAGCGTCGGGAAGCGACGAATTTCGCTGGACGAAACTGGGAATTTGAAAAACGCAAATAAGGTTTTCATACGGTATTGTCTTTTTGAAATGGTGTTGGTTTTCAGGGGTGTTTGTTGTTTTGAATACATTGTTTGTGTGTTAAATATAAGTAATTCGATTACTCATCACATAGGAATTGAACTAAAGTAACCGTTTTGAGAGGAGCACGTGGCGCAGTGGTTAGCGCGCTCGGCCTGCGATCGTTGAGTATAAGCATCATCATCATCATCATCATCATTTCAGCCGTACGACGCCCACTGCTGGGCATAGGCCTCCCCCAAGGATAATAAGAGCTAAATCTATATTCTAGAACAACACTTATGTGGAGATCTCTTCTCAAGTACAGTTAGAAATGGATGCAAATACATGCAACGCATACATTCATCCCCATTCTAACTATACTTGAGAAGAGATCTGTCGTTCTATAATACGGGCCTTGCGCCCGAATTCTCGAACGCAAATCTTAGGGAGCGTCTCAAACATCATGGCATCTCTTTCATACGTTTGACATTTAAAGCGACAGGGCCATGCTTGAGACGCTCCCAAAGTAAAGTAACGTTCGAGTATTAGGGCATAGACTCTTATTATCTGAGGCCAAGACCCACTTTGGGTAGCTGCGCCCTCATAGTAAGTAAATCTATATCTGAGTCGCTAATACAGCTCTGCGTGATCTCTCGCCGCCAAACTAAAATCCATTCGAACGTGGCGCAGCATAAATCACAGAATTGCTGACTGTGCAATTCCGATTTAGTTCTTAGGGACTTAATTAATCATTCCTAATGCCCGAGGTTACGCCTACAACCACTATGTGTCAGTAATACCTTATAATGTCTAGGTAAAGTTTTAAGGTTAATAGTTACGTATATCGTTCTAAGAAAATGTTTATAATTTAGCAGCAATGTCGTGTCTTCAAACTTTTCCATTATAATATAATTATTATGAAAAATAGGCTAAGTGCGAGTTGGCCTCGCCCATGAAGGGTTCCGTACGTACCGATTGCCTATACCTTGCCAAAATAACATGCTATCATTTTTCGTCAGCAAAAAATCACTTTCTTTTCCATAGTGTTTGTATGAACGAGAAACTTACATTTGTGGTTTTTGAAATTGTGTTATATCTCAAAAACTGGTTTCTATATCTCGTTCAAACCAATTTCGTTGAAAGTTTTTCTTAAGATCTACAGCATATATTTTTTCATATTTTTCACTCTCTTATTTTAAAAATAAGAGGGGGGGGGGGGCACACATTTTACCACTTTGGAAGTGTATATCTATAGAAAAAATGTGATAGTAATAAACCACGAGCCCTATAAGTAGCTTTCAGGCGGGATGGATTCGACCTGCGCCTCCAGGGATCCGGCACGATGCTCTGACCAACTAAGCTACCGAAAGGCTTACACGACTCGTCGAATTTTGCCATCACTTATTACGCTGTTGGCCAGCAGCTGTAGAAAGTTAGTTATAAGGCTCGGGGTTTTTTACTTTCACATTTTTCCTATACTTACTTACAAAATTGCATTGTGAATGCTTAAGGCGCTACTCGGAAAAATATGGACTTTTTGATTTAAAACTATAGGACGGTTACAGTGGTTACAAATCTGGTAATAAGATATATATTTCTTCATACCTTTATCTAGATTCGTATAGTTTCAAAAACACGATTTTATAATTTTGCCGCGACACTTTTTCTTTTCGAAAAGACCTCTAAAAAATACAAAAAGTGAAGATTATTCTTAAATGGGGTTACTTACACTATTGGAAATTGGTTTGATTAGTGGACACCAATAATATTGAGGATCGTATAGAAGCATTTTTTTTTAAATCGCTGTAGTTTTTTAATACGAAGTAGTTTTTTTTTTTTTGCCTAATCTGCAAAATCAGTCTCGCTCCCGCGCGCGTAGTTTTCTCATTGCTATCACGCTTTACATTTTTTCCGAGTATCGATTTAAAATAATTTAAAATCTCCTTGTTAGTTATTTTATAGAAACCTAAACTTCAAATTACAAGAAAGCAGCAACCAACTTTTCTCCTTTTCAAGAACCTTTAGACTTAGAGCAACAAATTTAGCCAATTTGTAAGATTCCTGTAGATCAAAGCCTCACTTGGGTCGGGTCCAAGTGGGATGACTCCGTTCCCGTGGGATCTGGCTAACTTTCAGCCTTGTCTTGAACGTGGCATTTATTATAAAACCAACTTGCGAAAGGAACTTTAAGGCGAGGAATCCCGACCGAAATAGGCACGCTAACGCTTGCTCGGCCGCGCTCTTTACACTTCGCGCGGACCCAGCGGCACCCGGCAGTGAACTGTGAACTCGCGAGCGCCCCGCGAATCGAAAATCACTTAAAATTCAATAAAAAATTTAATAATAAAAAAAATAAATTTATGACGGCCGGAATCCCTCGGCTATTCAAATACAATTGTTTTTATATGTTTTTCATTAACTAAAACAAAGTATACTGCAAGTAATATGATATTTGAATTATTATTAGACGAATGTTTGGGATTTTATTTGACACAGTTAAATATCACCAATCGAAAAAAAACGGCCGGAAGCACTAAATAAATAACTGTAAAATAACATATATTTTTTCCAAGTTTTAAGTAGGTACTTGTGATTTGCGAGTAATCCATAATTTAAATTACCCTATTTTGGGGAATCGGCGCCTTAAGTTGGGTGCCCCTGGAAAAAGCTCTGTAAAAGTTAGGCGATCGCTATTTGGTTTGTTTCGGTTTATGAAATGTAATTACTAACAGGAATGGAACCAGTTTTCTGAAATAACAATTATTTTATTAATATATTATCATACTAGCGGAACCTCGCGCTTTTACCCGAGTGGTGTACTTGTTCCCGTGGGAATAACGGGATAAAATATAACCCACAGAACACGGAAAGATTTTTTTCTCTATATAACCTATGTCACTTGGGAAAAATGTAGTTTTCTAAGAGTCAAAGAATTTTCTAAATCGTTCCAGTAGTTTCAAAGCCTATTCAGTTGAAACTAAAAAACAATCAAATCTTTCCTCTTGATAATGCTTGTAATTACTTATTTAGATAGTAGGTATTTTGTTATCTTGCAATAGATTCGATAAATGATGTTATGGATTTATAGAAACATATCATCGCAGATGTAGAGAAACAGGAAATTATACTCAAATATAAATTTAATGAATAAATCTAATGAATTTGGCAACTTATCTGAGGCTTACCAAAAGTTCATTGACTTTAAGGTCGACAGTTCACATCAAGTTTACACAGCATTTTTTTTATTTGTCCAATTCATCTTGCTGACATATTAATATATTGTAAAAGCCGACATATGTGAGGTTATTAATCATTCCGTATTGCTATGAGTTTTTACAAAAAGAAATCTTGGCAAATAAGTCAAATAACATGTGATAAATAATCCTGTTATAATGAATTATTGTATTATGGGGCACATCTTGAGGAATGTCGGGTTTTCAATAAAATTAATATTTAGTCCCTTTACAATACGGTTTTTTTCATGACCCGTCAAACAACAATAAACAATAGTTTTAGTTTTTTTAAAGCAGCTGTCGGCACTAAGGCAAATACAAATACAAATACAAATGTCTTTATTGTTAAATGTAGGTAGGTAAATTGTTAGTGTACAAAGAGTGTTAAATAGGTTTTAAGTTTCACTACATTTTCACCTTTTACAAGGTTTACAATAATTTCCGTAAAAATAAAAAAATCAATAAAATCAAAATTTCAATTTAACATAATTTATAAAAAGGCTTATTAACGTATTCGAGCGATGTCAGGAATTAAACTAAGGATACCTAAAATTAATTGTGTTATAAATATGTCAAACAAAAGATAAAACTAAATTGTGCCATCATATGTCAAATAAAAGATAAAAACTAAATTGTGCCATCATAATATGTCAATATAAACAAAAATTAAATTGTGCCATAATATGTCAAAAATAGATAAAATTAAATTGTGCCATCATATGTCAAATAAAAGATAAAACTAAATTGTGGCATAAACGCGAATACGCCCTAAACACTGTCTTATTTATCTTACCAACTAGCTTTCCGCCCGCGGCTTCGCCCGCGTAGACTACACGACGTTATCCCGCGGGAAGGAATATATCTTTGCTCGATAAAAAGTAACCTATGTTCCTCTCCAGGCTATAAAGTATTACTTACTGTGTCTGTTTTATTTTGATAATGTTCTTAAGATTTCCGAAATAATTCCCGAAATCTTGTTAATTCAAGTTGGCAGCTTAAGACAAGTTACCCCTTTGTGTTGTAAGGACTAACTTAAATTGTTTCGAAGGCATCGAAGAGTAGATAGTTAGGACTCACTTAGCACTTAGATAACTGGCAAATACCAAAGTTTGTAATATTTGTCAACACTTGACAAGCTTAATCCTAGTACCTACTTCATAAGAGTAATAATCATACAGGTACCACACCGGTTTCTTTAAGTATCTTTTTGATTTATAAATGGTAGCGTTTAGGCTTCATCACACCTGCCTTCACCTTCTACACCTTAGTGGGGGTAAGCAAGACAGCATGACGTGCTATACCATATCGCGTGTTATAAGCCGCTCATGCTAGGCCGGCTGATGTTAAGTGTGATATCAATTTGTGCCGTGTTTCGAGCGAAAAAAATTTCTTTCTGTCTTTCTAAACGGAAAGATCAAATCTAATGATTGATGGTGATGGTGATGGTTCTCATCTCACGTGCGTAGGTATGCTGTTTTTCTCAAACTAAGGTAAATTAAGGAATTTTGTCTGACGGAAAAAACTTACATTATAATTAAAATGCAACTGCTAACCTTTACGTGACGTCGTCAGTCCCTTAAAACGGTCAGTCCAAGAATAAGCACAAAAGTGATTCCTTCACTCAAGCACTTGAAACGCTCATTTGGCGCATTTGCATGCTAATGCCAGGACAATCGCTTTCCAATACTCGGTTTGCGAGTTCCCAACGATTGTCAAGGAAAATAAAAGCGTTTCAATTCGAGTGGAGAATTTAGCGAGTTTTCAGTTTATGCTTGAGTGTTACACCTGCGTCCTTGTGACGATAATCTCTCTAAGTGTAGCGGTACTCCAATAATGGCAGAAAAACTTGATTGCTTTCACATAAATAATTGAAATTCACAACTAGCTTTCCGCCCGCGGTTCAGACAGAACGATGCAGTCGCCGTGGCCGAAATCGGTCAAGATCATCATCATAATCATCATCATCATCAGTTCAAATACATTTTTATTACATAGTTTATTAGTTACAAGTGGCTTGCCGCGGTTTTACCCGCATGGTAGGTACCCGTTCCGGTGGGAATATTAACAGGATAAAGTATATTCAACTAGCTTTCCGTCCGCGGCTTCGCCCGCGTGGACTACACGACGTTATCCCGAGAGAATGTGATGTTTTTCCGGGATAAAAAGTAACCTATGTTCCTCTCCAGGCTACAAGGTATCTGTTCAGCCGTTTTGGCGTGATTGAGTAACAAACATACAAACATCCAAACATCTAAACATCCAAACATCCAAACATCCAAACATCTAAACTTTCACATTTATAATATTAGTAGGAAGTAGGAAGTAGGATGTAATTCTGTAAGTTTAGGAAAGATTTTTTTCAATCACATTTTTCCTATGCTTTCATAAAGGTAACCAATCTAAAACACATTTAAATTAAAAAAAGACATTTTTATGACAACCTTTTTTTGACTGTTGACTGACTGACTTTAATATTGTATTGCCATCTAAACCAACCCCACAGATCACCTGTAGTAGTGACCAAACCTGTATACAAAATTTCAGCTTCAGCGGACAGTGGGATCACGTGGGACAAATTAAGCTTGCAAGATTTTTCCCCCACTAATACGAATTTAGTTTTATCTGTATTCAGGTAACAGATCTTCACACAACTGAACAGGATCATTTGCCATAGCCCATATTTCGGATCCAATTGTATTGGTGGATGTTACCGCAAAAGATTCATTAAGTTTTTAGTAAAAATTTTATTTTTATGAAATTTTTTTTGCTGACTGTACTTTAATATTGTATTGTCATCTGAACCAAACCTGTATGCAAAATTTCAGCTCCATCGGACACTGGGAAGTGGGTCAAATTATATATATATATACTAAATCAAGCTACTAAAGGCTCACATTGTGTTAGTAACCTTATCCTATGTTAGTAAAAAGTAGTAGGGTTTACAAAAAATAAAATTTAATATCGTCTATGGAAATGAGGCACTGGTCCATGTAAGGATAGCCAGTGCCCCATAAAGCAACCGTCAACCGACCGTGCAACCACACTCAGGAGGCTGTTGCTGCTGTCGCGCGTCCGCTGCGCCATCGAGGCCGCCCGTTTCCGCATGATGGCGAAGAAACCGTCAACACGCGCTTCAGCGAACATCCCCGACGCGCTACAGAAGCGAGGCAGCCGCAATAAGCTTGCAAGATTTGTCCCCCACTAACTTAACTAATAAACATGGCAAGTTAATAAAAAGCTTGTAAAAAAAGTAAAAAAAAAATACATTTTGCTAATCCAAAATAATAAATATTTTTTATTTTATTCTAGTACAAATTTGTTTTATCAGTATTCAGGTAACAGACCTTCACACAATTGAACAGGATCATATGCCGTCGCTCATAGTTCGGATCCAATCGGGTTGGTGCCTTTGGTAGATGTTACCGACTGCAAATGCTACCGAAATCAAAATATAATACCTCAAAAAGGTATTATCTTCACGTCTCCATCACCCATCCCGTGAGTGACCGTAGTGGAAGTGGTTTAACCAATATAATCACAAGCCGAATGCGTTTACCACTGCATCACCGAGCTCCTTTCGTTGTAGAAGTTGCAGACGTCGCTTAGTTTTGCCAATAGCCAAGCAAGCAACGCATGGGTGGCATGGGCCATCACTGCACAGGACAAATATTCACGTCATCATCACCATCATGTCAGCCGTACGACGCCCACTGCTGGGCATAGGCCTCCCCCAAGGATCTCCACAACGATCGGTCCTGCGCTGCCCGCATCCAGCGGCTTCCCGCGACCTTGAGTAGATCGTCGGTCTAACTTGTAGGGGGCCTGCCCACGGAACGTCGTCCGGTACGCGGTCGCATTCGAAAACCTTTCCGCCCCAACGGCCATCGGTTCTCCGCGCTATGTGTCGCCCACTGCCACTTCAACGATGCAATATTTACGTGGATGATCTAAATCGAGAATAACTCTTTGTTAGAATCTAAAATAAGGATTAGTAAGTTACATAATCTATCATACTTACTTAAGGTTATTAAGGTATTTTTTATTTTTAATTATTATTAAGGTTACCTGCCCTCATACAATAACACATAGGTATGGTAAAAGTATGCACTTGCAGTCGTTAATACCCACCAATCCGCACTGAGCCCGCGTGGTGGGTCATGGCTCATTCTCCTTATTCATCCATAAGGAAGGCCAGTGCCCCAGCAGTGGGGACATTAAAAAAAAAAAAAAAAAAAAAAAAAAGTCAACGTGACAGGTCATTCTTTTCCCATTCTATTGTATTTTATTAAATTATATTTTATTCAAAGGTCAAAATTCACATTTACTGTATAATATTTATTACCCTGTAACAACAATATCAAAAATAAAAAGAAGATACATTTACAACAACATATTATAAGTATTAAAAATGAATCTGTATGCCAAATGTCATCACTATGACATATCCAATATAAATAAACAAAATTAAAAGGGATATGAATGAAGAAATCTGTAGAAGTAATAAATGTTGACGAGAAGCCAAACAGCACGCTTACCACCTCCGGGCTCGTCACCTCGCTCCGCCTCGCAGTTGTCGGCAACTGCCTCTGTGCCGTGTGTTCAGCTGACTTCTGCAGTTGCGTCGAGCGATAGTGACGAGTACTTCTCTCCGCCGACGTCGCCACCACCTGTACGCCGGAGGAGGGGCCGGCCACCGAAGAGTTTGGGGCTTCTGGGGCAATCGGCTCCGGTCAGGGCCCCCGCTCCCGGTGGAGTGCAGCGCATGCGATGGACAATTACCATCAATGAAAATGTCATGCGCGCATATTTTGAGGCAACAGAGGCAGGAACTAATCTTACTGCGTATCGTGTTCGGATGCTTTCTCTGTTTCAGGCTCTCGAACCATCAATCAACGTTTCGGCTCAACGACTGTCGGATCAGGTGCGAGCCATTCAACGGGGTCACTTGTTGGATGACTCGGTACTTGATCGGCTCCGTACAGAGGTGCAACGTAACCGTATCATTACTACTGCATCGCAGGCGGCAACTCAAGCTTCTGCCGCGGCCACATTGCAAGCTGGCGTTGCTGATAGTGATCGTGGAGATGATATGGTTACTACTGTGAGTCCCCAATACAATGATATATTGAGGAGTACTCTTGAAGATGTAGTTCGGGAATTTCGATCGACTTCGGTTCACCTTAGACCTCGGCTTCCACGTTTTCCCATGCACAAAAAAAATAGGGCGCTGATGTGTGCTTTAGATTTGCTACTACCAAATTACTTTGATAGTAGTGAAGACCTGGCTGATACTCATTCGATCCTGTACTGTGCGGCTATTACAGCTTGTCGTGTTGCTCATGTCAAATTTCCAAATACTGACACAGCAACACGCCCTCGCCTGGCTGTACCAGCCTGGCAGTGTAGGATTGAGCGTCGTATCAGTGAGGCTAGGGTACTCATCGGTAAGCTCAGCTGCTTTAGGGAGGGCAACATGCGCCCTAGGGTCATGCGCTTTGTGAAACGTGCATTCTTGGGGACTGGTATTAGTCCTCAAAATTATATTTCATGTGTCACAGAGCGCATCGACTTCCTGAAGCAGAAAATTTGTGCATGGGCTAATCGTATTCGAAGGTATAGGGTGCGAGTCGATCGCTTTACTCAGAACCGCATGTTCGAGAGAGATCAACGACGTGTTTATGCATCCTGGGAGCGATCGGATCAGAGTGATACTGATATGCATCGGCCGGATGATGATGCCATGATTTCTTTTTGGCACAACATCTGGTCCGTGCCTGTCACTCACTCTGAAGGCGCGTGGATGGAGGATGTTGAGCGTTCGTGTGAGCTTATACCTGATATGAATGAAGTAACCATTGACTACCAAGACGTAGTTTGTGCAGTTCGTTCCTTACCCAACTGGAAATCTCCAGGCCCGGATGGACTGCACAATTTCTGGTATAAATGGTTACCTAGCTCGCACGTTTGCTTAGCATCTCAATTTCAATGTGCTTTATTATCTCAGTCGCTTCCAGAATTCATGACAACAGGCATCACCCATCTGCTCCATAAATCTGGTAGTACTGCGGACCCCAAAAACTATAGACCTATCACCTGTCTGCCAACAATTTATAAAATTCTTACGTCCATTTTGAGGTCGAAGATTAATAAACACATTTATCAAAATTCTATTATGGTCGCCTCTCAGAATGGATGTAGGAATGGGGCCCGTGGTACTAAGGAGCTACTCCTCATTGACATGGCTATTAACCAACAGGTTCGTCGAAACCGAAAGAACCTGTCGACTTCCTGGATAGATTATAAGAAGGCCTATGATTCCGTGCCGCATTCGTGGCTCATGAGGGTGCTGGAGTTGTATAAAATAAATACAACTCTACGCACTTTCTTGATATCGTGCATGCGAAAATGGAGAACGGTCCTTTTCTATCCAGGATCTCGACGGATTCTAGGTCAGGGCGATCCCATAAAAATAGAGCGAGGTATCTTCCAGGGTGACGGTTTGAGTCCATTGTGGTTCTGTCTGGCCTTGAACCCTCTGAGTACACTTCTCGAGAGTTCAGGGTTAGGCTATCGTTTACGGAGAAATGGTCAAGTAATATCACACCTGCTGTACATGGATGACCTGAAACTATTTGCCAATAGCAGTTATCATTTGACAACGTTACTGAAGGTTACTGAAGCTTTCAGTAATGCCATTAAAATGGAATTTGGTGTGGACAAATGTGCAGTCATGCATGTAAAGCGTGGTCAGATAATGGAATCTACGGGTATACAACTCTCGGATTCTATTCATCTTAGATCTCTCTCCGTAAACGAAACCTATAAATATTTAGGTATGTCACAGGCATTAGGCATCAACGATGCTGACATGAAACAGTCGTTGCGTGAGCGTTTCTTGGGGCGCCTATCAAAAGTCCTTAAAAGTCTTTTGTCTGGCGGAAACAAGGTTCGCGCATACAATGGATGGGTCATGCCGGTACTGATGTATTCCTTCGGCATACTTAAATGGGCTCAAACTGAACTGGATGCCCTGGATAGAAAAGTTCGTACATTGCTAACAGCACACCGCATACATCACCCACGTTCATCGACCATGAGATTGTATATCCCGCGGAAGTGCGGTGGTCGTGGCTTCTTAAATGCTAAGACATTGCATAACCGCGAGATATGCAATCTTAGGGAGTATTTTCTCCAAGTCGATATGGGGTCTCATAGAGATGTAGTTGCTGTTGACAATGGACTGACTCCTCTATTTTTAGCAAAAGAAAACTGGCGCAAACCTGTAGTACTTAGTACGTCCGACCGCAGCACTGTGTGGCAAAGCAAGGAGTTACATGGCAGATTCTACCGGGCTCTCCATGGGCCCGACGTAGATTTACTAGCCTCAGTATCCTGGCTCCGTTTCGGTGATCTTTTTGGTGAAACCGAAGGTTTTGTCTGTGCAATTATGGATGAGGTTGTGATGACGAATAACTACCGAAAGTATATCCTAAGGGATGGCACAGTGGATATTTGCCGAGCGTGTCATCGTCCGGGTGAATCCCTTAGGCATATAATCTCCGGTTGTTCTCGTCTCGCAAACGGCGAGTATTTGCATAGACATAACCAAGTGGCCAGGATAATACACCAACAACTTGCTCTGAAACATAGTCTTGTGGCATCCGAGGTGCCGTACTACAGGTATGCACCAGAACAGGTCCTTGAAAATAGCCATGCCACATTGTATTGGGATCGATCTATCATTACAGACAGGACTATTGTTGCTAATAAGCCTGATATTGTATTGATAGATCGACACGAACGCCGCGCGATAATTGTTGATGTCACTGTTCCCCATGACGACAACCTTGTGAAAGCTGAAAAAGATAAAGAAAACAAATATCTTGATTTAGCTCACGAGATTGTTGACATGTGGGACATTGATTCAGCAATTGTTGTTCCGATAGTCATATCTGCCCATGGTCTGATAGCCAAGAGCCTCGATAAACACCTTAAGAGGCTCGCGTTAGGTGGATGGATCGGGAGTCAGATGCAGAAGGCAGTACTTCTGGACACGGCCCGTATAGTGAGAAGGTTCCTGTCTCTGGATCCTTAACCATCGGTAGCCGGGACCTTGATCTTGCTGCCGTTGGGGAACTGCATTTTTGTATTTTTAAATGTTATATTTTTTAGTGTTATACATTGTAAAAATTTAATGTTTAGAAATATAATTTTGTAAGTATTTAAAATGTAATAAAGGGAATAATAATAATAATAATAATAATAAATTTATTTTTTCTTCTCAACACAATCTCATGTTTTACACAAATACTTAATTCAAAACAAATTACATGAAAATCACTAGTACGAGATTGCGGAGAGACTGGTATCTGAAGTAAGCCGTAGCCTGTATCTCAGAGAACCAGTACTCTCCCCTCTTAACCACTGGCACTTTAGTCAGATAAACATGTTTGTTTAAATTTTTGATACATAACTTACAAATATTTACGTTAATTGAGTAAAAACAATTTACAAAACAAGAGTAGGTAAGTATGTAGTATGTGTGTAATACAAGTTTAATTATGTGTATATGTACGACGGACTAATAATTGTCTGTTCTGTTTACATGAATTAATGTGTGTTTGTGTGTGTGTGTGTAAGTGTGTGTGTGTTTAAGTGCAAGGGCGTAGAAGATCTTCGGTTTCATCATACTTTAACGTATTTAAAAAGCAGAAAAGAACCTTCTTACACATGAACCTAGTTAAATTAATAATGTTACATTTTTTGTGTAGCTTCTTATACAGATGTGGGCCAAGAAAATAAAAGAAGCGTTGCGCAAATGAGGATTTACAGCGTGAAGCCGGAACTACAAGGTAACTACTGCGAGATTTAGCCGTTGTATCTATGTAAATATGTTGTTTCAGTATAGTCTGGAGAATAAATAATTGTCGCACCGTTAGTACCTCGCAATACTGATAAAGGTCATAAGTCGAAAACATTATGGGTTTGAAGGTACAGACTTTTAAGACCGCCCTTTGGGCTCTTTCGAGAGTTAATAAAACATTCTTGGAAGTGCCACCCCAGGAACTGATACAATAATTTAAGACGGACTCACAGAGCGCTCTGTAGGTATTTTTTACAAGTAAAGGATCAGCTACTTGTCTTAGTTTTCTAAAAATGTGCATGAGCTTACGAAGTCTAGAAGCAGTTAAATTAATGTGAGGCTGAAAAGTGAGTCTAGCATCGACGGTGACACCAAGATATTTCACTGAGGAAGCTAAATTTAAGTGAGGGCAAGAGCAACCTGTTGTGTTCTTTGTGTGAGAGTGAGCCACAAGATGTAAGTTCTGTAGGACAATCGAGGGAATTCTTATTTTTGACATGGGCATATATTGTGTTTTGTCGACGTTGATTGAGAGCTGGTTTGCTCTGAGCCAACTGAGCACTATATCTAGACCTACCTGAGCACGTCGATAGACTTCAGGGAAAGAATTTGCATTAAAGATCAATGCAGTGTCATCTGCATAGGAAACTATTTGACAATTGGGAATGACAAGGGAAGACAGCTCGTTTATATAAACTAAAAATAAAGTAGGACCTAAAATACTGCCCTGCGGGACACCGCACTCTACAGGAACGTCAGTGCTCGTTACTCCATTGATCACTAATCGCTGAGAGCGATCGGTAAGGTAGCTATGAAATAAGGTCAGTTGCTCTCCTCTCACGCCAAGGCGTTGAAGTTTATCTAAAAGGATTGGAATTGATACGGTGTCAAACGCCTTGGCAAGATCAAGGAAAACTGACAAACATTTATCTCCTTTATCAAGGGTTTTGACTATATGGTCAGTGAGTTCGTGAACGGCATCTGCGGCAGATCTTTTTGCCCTAAAACCATATTGTCCTGGTGATAAGAGTGATGAACTTTCTAAAAAGTTTATAAGCCGTTTATTTAGGATGCGCTCCAGAATTTTTGAAAAGGTTGGAAGTATCGATATTGGGCGATAGTTGTTTGGGCAGTTTTTAGGTCCAGACTTATGGATAGGATGGAGAAGTGCTTTTTTGAAAGCAGAGGGGAAGATACCAGTCTCTACAGAAAGGTTGCAGATGTGAGTGATTACTGGGACAAGAATATTTTTATGACGCTTCACGAAAGCTGATGAAATGTTGTCCCAACCTACTGCACATTCGCCCTTTAAGGAGTCGATGATACTGTGGACTTCATCCATATTGGTTTTAAGTAGGACAAGTGAGGTAAGTGGTGACGTAGTAGAAGAGGTGTGATTCAGTGCGTGTGATTTCTGATGGGACTCTACGTTGGCCGACTCCTTCAAAATCTGTTCAGCAAGAGATTTACCTACATTTGCAAAGAAAGTGTTGGCGTGATTAAGTGATTCCTCTGGAGTAGGTTTACACAGAAGTAAGTCGTGTGCGTTGCTGCGATTTTTATTCATTTTTGTAACATCTCTGACAGCAGCCCAGAGCTTTTTATTGTTATTACCAGCTGAACGTAATAACTCCCTATCATAATTTAATTTAACCTTTTTAATGAGAGAGTTGCAAAAGTTACGATAGCGTTTAAATGTGGTTTTGAGAATGTCATTATTAGGATCTAACTTAATGCGCTTGTGCATTTGGTCACGGTTTCTGATTGATCTTAGTAATCCCGGTGTCATCCAGGGCTTTAAAGCCTTTTTACGTCTGGAGGGTATAAAACTCACGGTATTTGAAGCTATAGCTGATTGTAACATATTAATAAGTAAATCAGTAGCCACATTGGGATCTGGAGAGGTTAACACTGGTGTGAAATCTAAATTTTCCATTGTTGTAGTAAGTAACTTATAATTAATTTTATTTATGATCTGCGGAGAAGGTCTATCTATTTTTGTACCAATTGATACCAGTACAGCATCGTGATCCGTGACCAAAGAATTTACCACTATAGTCTGAGCTAAATGTATTGTTTTCAAGAACGCATGATCGAGACAGGCAGGTCCCCGTGTTGGTAATGTATGCGCCGGTAAGAGACCGTTAAAAGCCATGCTGTTTAAGTAGCTTTCACTGTGAATGTCCAGTCCTTGATCGTCTAAGTCCAATATGTTAATGTTAATGTCACCTATAATCAGTATGTTACTGTAATTGCGAAGAGAAACAATTACTGAGTGCAAAGACTGGATAAAAGCTGTTGGATTTTTGAACGCACAAGGTCGGTATATGGCAAGAATAATCATATCTTCGTTTATTTGGATTTGTAAGCAGCTGGCTTCAGCAACATTAGGTTCAGTGACTGAAATACCCGTAAGTGCTGTGTTACAGTAGACGATCACGCCATCATTTTGATTGGCAGGATAGGAAGAAGTGAAGGAAATAAAACCAGGTATAGCAGGAATAGGAGGCTCCTTCTGCAACCAGCATTCTGTTAAAATTATGAAATCTACATCAATATTTAGTCTACTTAAAAATAGGTTAAAACTTTGAAAATTGGCAGATATGCTACGTACGTTTTGTGTTATGACTTTTAACGATGAGTAATCCATAACCAACTTAGAGGCTTGAAGAGTATCACAGGTAAGCGAGTCACTTACTACTATATTATCTATATTTTTTATTAAATTATTAGTATCGCAAGCCATTTTTGTATGTTGAGACTAAAAGTTTCTTACCAACTTGAACAAAAATAAAAGACTGGACCGGTGCAGGTAATAGTTCTTTAAATAAATCAATTAATGGCATAAAAAGGTATAAGAAACCGCTTTGCACTGGCAATAAACAAATAATGTAGGTCAACGACTCATCTTTTTTTATTTGATATAAATGTTTAGCCATGTCTTGTTTTGTACAATGAAATAAATTCCTAGGTTTAAGACAGCGATAGATCTTCTGTTTGGAACGATTGTGTGTGTATATAGTATTTGAGTGCTTTGTGTAAGGAGAATTTGATGCTTGTAGGTGTGAATGTAACAGTTTTGTACATTGTAAATTCGTGTTATCATTACCTATTAAGTTCTTAACTACAAGTAAAACTTTAGAAAAACTTAATGTAACAAAGATAAAAGAAAATAATTCTTTGAAAACTGAGTAAATTAAGTGTGACAATTTTTTGTTAAAGTCTATAAAACAAAAAAGAATTAAGAATATAATAAAGAACAAAATTATGTAAAATCTAAAAAAAATGTAAATATTAAAATAGAGTCATGCTAGATTTTTCAAGTCAGCCTCGTTGTTTATACGTATCGGCAGCATACCATCATTCTTCTTCAAAAATACAATTCCTCTGGAGGTCCAGCAGTGAGCATAGTTGTTTGCTTTGCGGTATTCCCGAGCTAAATAAAACAGTCGCCTGGTGTATGCTGTTAGACTTTCTGCTACATATATAGGTTTTGAGGTGCCAGAGATTTTCAAGTTCGTGGTATTTAATTTATTTTCCTTATGCTCTTTATTATATTTTTTGACAGACCCAATTACTTCTTCTTTGAGAGACTGGTTAGATAATTCCAAAACAATTGGTTTGACATCTGACTTTCTAGTATTATTAACGCGGTAAATATCTTTTATGTCTCCTGGTCGCAGGGGTATGTTTAACGTAGTTCCCAAATTTTCTGCTATTTCGGATAAATCATTTTTTGTTTCCATGGACTTCTTAGGTACGTTTCTAATTTCAATGCAACAGTTGCGCGCTTTTCTTTCTAAATATTCAATTTTGGCTTCTAAAGATTGCATGTATTGGTGATCAGATTTTCTTTCAGCTTCGAGCGAGGAAACTTTTTTAATCAGTTCATCGTATTTCTCGGATAGAAAATTCATGGCATCATGAATATCAGTGTTCTGTTTTTTAATATCATGCATTGTCTCTAGCAATGTATCGAATTTCTTATCCTGCTCCATTTTTAAATTCGAAAATAATTCAAGGATGTCATCTTTACTCAATGACTCGTCTTCCCTTTTACGTTTACGTAAAGTGACATTTAGCGGCGCGCCAATTGCGCGCTCCCCACTTAGATTTGGTTCCGAGTCATATCGCGGCAGCAGCGGTGGAGACGGTTTAGGGCGCTCGGGCAGCGGAGAGGTGGGAGGCGGTGTCCGACGCAGCGGCAACATGATGCGCGATAGAAGGCGAAGTACTAGGCACTTATAAACAGTAGGAACCGGAACCGGAGCGTCTCGCTCGCGCAGTGCAGAGTGGTGCAGGCTAACTAAGGTGTGTGGTGTGCGTGTGTGCGTAGGGACAATGTGAAATACACAACGCTCGAATACTCGCACTCACCAGTCCAGAAGTTGCGCGCGCGTCGAGTTAAACACTTCCTCGTATAGTCTGTTCTCCTATTATTTCGCTTGAATTATTTTGTAAATATTTCTTAATATTTTTAAATACAATATTAACACGGATCTATAAATTAACACGACTGTTCACCACAGTGATCCGGGGGGGAGAGGATGAGGATGATGATGATGATGATGGTAAAAGATGTTCTAGTTATATGTTACCTTTCTTGTTACATGACCTCCAGACGGACTTAGTTAATGAAATCCTTAATGCACCGGGGAAATGCAAAATTGTGTCAGTGACTGATGGCAGCAACACATAAACCCTTTGCGGTTTATCATGCTGCAATTATTAAATATTTTAAAATTGTTGTTAGTAAATTTAGAAATGCCTATATGCCTTTCTGATCTCTTCAGAAATGATGAGATCCGCAGGAGAACTAAAACGACCGACATCGCTCGAAGGATTGCTCAGTTGAAGTGGCAGTGGGCGGGACACATAGCGCGGAGAACCGATGGCCGTTGGGGCGGAAAGGTTCTCGAATGGCGACCGCGAACCGGACGACGTTCCGTGGACAGGCCCCCTACAAGGTGGACCGACGATCTGCTCAAGGTCGCGGGAAGCCGCTGGATGCGGGCAGCGCAGGACCGATCGTTGTGGAGATCCTTGGGGGAGGCCTATGCCCAGCAGTGGGCGTCGTACGGCTGAAATTATGATGCCTTTAATTTGCCTATGCCCAGCAGTATGCGTGGTTCGGCTGACATGATGATGATGATGATGAAATTTAGAAAAAAACTGCCTAACTGATCATTATAGCCCAATCTATCATTAATAAGTAATCATGTTCATCATAATTTCGATAGTTACCTAAAACTTTAGGTAAGTCATCCCATTCCACACCTTTGCTTTAGCCACTTATCTTTCACAATCTTAACCAACAAGCAGTTACATTAACTCCGTCATCTTAGATTAAGTTAAAGACGGTATTTTCACCACAACCTGCTCGTCACGGGAAACCGTCGCGACCGCATTGCGGATCCTTGCGAACGACATACGCACTCCAGTCTGACACCTGTTGGTTTGCGTTGTGTTATGAATGAATTACAGTGCATGGTTGACACGGGGAATTTGAGCCTAACTGCCTTTGTAAAAGGTCTTCAGATTCAGATTGAGTAGTTTTTTCAAAGCCAGCAATTACTGTATGATGTGAGGGTAGTAATATCTTCACATTGATGAAATTAACGCCGACTATACAGCGCGTAAGAAGTATTGGATAAATTCGACGCTTCTCGTAACGACTCCGTAGCTCAGAGGTTAGAGCAGTCGCCGGGATAACGAAAGGTCGTGGTTTCGCGTTCCATCGGAGCTGTTTGTGAGACGGGTCGATTTTTTTCTTAAATACTTCATTTTCAATCGGTCTGGTAGTTTTTGAGTTTATTCATTACATACATACTTACATACTAATCCTTCCTATAATATAATTATAGATATACATATAGAAGTATACAAGATAGTATCAAAGTATAGATAGATAGTAAAGATGAATACTGAAAAATTTATTTCGTTTCCTTCTTTTGATTTAAAATCAGAGTCTTTATTATGATACTAGCTTTCCGCCCGCGGTTTCGCCCGCGTGGACTACACGACGTTATCCCGCAGGAATGTGACATTTTTCCGGGATAAAAAGTAACCTAAGTATGGAAGCTGGGAATCTTACAGTCCTATCCCTGCTCGATTTCAGCAATGCTTTCAATACGGTAGATTTTGATGTCCTTCTTGAGACACTTAGCTCTATTAACATATCTCCAACAGTGGTTGAATGGTTTCGTAGTTACCTGTTAGGTCGTCGGCAACGGATCCGTATAGAGAATTCCTTCTCTTCGTGGCGTAACACCACCGCTGGCGTACCACAGGGTGGCGTTTTATCTCGTCTTCTTTTCGGTATATTTATTAATCCTATTTCCCGTCAATTAATTTCAACCTACCACCTTTATGCAGACGATTTACAAATTTATTCTCAAGCCTCTGCGGACAATATTTCTTTAGCCATAGATAATATCAATAGGGACCTGGTTCAAATCAGCGAATGGAGCAGAGCGCACGGGTTAACGGTCAATCCTGCTAAGAGCCAAGTTATTATAATTGGAAGCACCCGGCAAAGATCCAAAATTGATTTTACTCAAGTGCCAGCCATCACCTTCGATGGCACTGATCTCCCACCCCGTGACCAGGTTAAAAATTTAGGCGTGCACTTCGATAGCAATTTAAGTTGGGGCGTGCAGCTTCAGGAGGTAAGCCGAAAACTTTTTGCATCTGCTGGCTCTCTGCGGAGGCTCCGTAACTTTTTACCAACTCCCACTAAGGTTGCGCTAGCACAAACTTTACTTCTTCCAATTCTAGACTACGCCGACGTCAGCTATCTTGATATTACAGAAGAGCAACTAAATAAGCTTGAGCGCCTTCAAAACTTTTGCATAAGATTTGTATTTGGGCTTCGCAAATACGATCATATTTCTGAATTTCGTAAGAAGCTCAGGTGGTTGCCAATTCGCCTTCGCCGGAATGCGCATATTTTGTCCCTATTGTACAATATTCTGTTTAACCCCTTTACTCCTTCTTATCTTAAAGGTCGCTTCAAATTCGTCAAATTCTCGTTTCTTGAGATCATCAGAAAACTTGCGACTGGAAACACCTATGCATTCAACCAGGTTCTTCGAAAAATCTTTTTCCAGAGGTAGGCAGCTTGCAGCTGCCTACCTCTGGAATGCATTACCGGTGTCAATTAGGGCCGCACGGACTATCCGCTTATTCAAATAAATACGTAGTTTAAAAAACTATAAAAACACACTTTTATAGGAACAGACTAAAAGTACAAAATAACCGACTATTCAGTAACTGAAATTAAAAAGCGTGGTGCGCGTTGTCAATATTAAGTACCTACTTACTTGAATGCATGCTTTGCAAAGGACGTACCACGCTTTTTCATTTCAGTTACTGTATAGTCGGTTATTTTGTACTTTTAGTCTGTTCCTATAAAAGTGTGTTTTTATAGTTTTTTAAACTACGTATTTATTTTTTACTTTTTAGTTTAATAAATGGCAAGCTATGGATGGATGGTAATCGATTTCACAGTCCATTCATGTGTCTGCCCACCCCGTAAACATTATAACTCAAAGGCGTGATTGTATGTATTTGTTTTACAAATTCAAGTGGAGTCTATTAGTTACCAGATGCGCTAGCCGAACCCTTACTTCATCCTTACTCCATCATCAGACCCTCACCACCAAGTGTAGTGGATAGGTTTCATCAGAACGAAACAAATATGCCCAAAATCGAGGGGTTTCCTAGTGGTCATTAAGGAGTGCCACTGACCTCCTCCCTGCTCCATCATCAGGCCCTCACCATCTAGTGTAGCAAATAGGTCTCATCAGAACGAAACAAATGAGCCCAAACTCGAGGGATTTCCTAGTGGTCATCATTAAGGAGTGCCACTGACTTCCTCCCTGCTCCATCATCAGACTCTCACCACCAAGTGTAGCGAATAGGTCTCATGAGAACGAAACAAATGTGCCCATCTCAAGGGGTTTCTTAGTGGTCATTAAGGAGTGGCAATGACTTCCTCCCTGCTCCATCATCAGACCCTCACCACAAAGTGTAGCGAATAGGTCACATCAGAACGAAACAAATGAGCCAGAACTCGAAGGGCTTCCTATTGGCCATTAAGGAGTGCCACTGGCTTTCTCCCTGCTCCATCATCAGACCCTCGCCACCAAGTGTAGCGAATAGGTCTCATCAGAACGAAACAAATGAGCCCAAACTCAAAAGGTTTCGTAATGGTCATTAAGGAGTGCCACTGGCTTCCTCCCAACTCCATCATCACATCATCAGACCCTCGCCACCAAGTGTAGCAAATAGGTCTCGTCTGAACGAAACGAATGAGCCCAAACTCGAGGGGTTTCCTATTGGTCATTAAGGAGTGTCACTGGCTTCCTTCCTGCTCCATCATCGGACCCTCGCCACCAAGTGTAGCGAATAGGTCTCATCAGAACGAAACAAATGAGCCAGAACTCGAGGTGTTTCCTATTGGTCATTAAGGAGTGCCACTGGCTTCCTCCCTGCTCCATCATCAGACCCTCACCACAAAGAGCGAATCATAAGTCTCATCAAAACGAAACAACGGAGGCCAAACTCGAGGGGTATCCTAGTGGTCATTAAGAAGTGCCACTGGCTTCCTCCCTGCTCCATCATCAGACTCTCACCATCAAGTGTAGCGAATAGGTCTCATCAGAACAAAAGAAATGAGCCTAAACTCGAAGGGTTTCCTAGCAGCCATTGAAGAGTTCTATTGCCCACCTCTTGACTCCATCATCAGATCAGCTCGATGGTAGCAAATTATTGTATTGTCATCGGATTCATATAGACTTGCAAAGTTTAAAATCAATACGACAATTAGAAGTAGGTTAAAATTGATTTCCAAGATTTTCTTACATTGTGACTTAGTTACAAGTGAAGCTAATAAAAGTGTGGTAAAAAGAGGTCAAAGAGCATTATCTCTCCTTATGTTGCTGAACTAAGCCAGTAACAAACTATCTTATCTAGGTATATTATAGGTTATTATGTAGGTTCATGTAAGTTTATTGCTTATTTTATTGGTTGTTGAGTATGTATTTATATGTAAATATGTATAATGTTTATAAGTTATTAAGTATGACGTATTAATGTGTAAATATGTAGGTATATATTAGTTTATTTAGATGTAAGTAGTAAGTTTATTGTTTTTTTACTTAACACTTTGTACACCTTTAACTATCCCATCATACTTTGTTTTCTTATCCTGTCCATCCCTAGGTTGTCTGGAAGAATTCGCTTTCAGCGATAAGGCCGCCAATTGTATGTCTCCTTTGTATATTTTTTTTGTCTATCTGTATTATCTGTGTGTACAATAAAGTGTAAATAAATAAATAAATAAACCTATGTTCTTCTCCAGGTTACAAAGTATCTGTGTCCCAAATTTCAGCTAAATCTGTTCAGCCGTTTTGGCGTGATTGAGTAACAAACATACAAACATCCAAACATCCAAACATCTAAACTTTCACATTTATAATATTAAAATTAAAATAAGTAGGATAACGTAACCTATCCTTCATCTCAAAGTTAACCAATATTTATTTATTTTAGTGCTAGATGATCAATGCTCCATTCATCAAAATTGAATATGATTATGGCAAAACCCCCCAAAATGGGATCAGCTCAGTATATCTTTCTTATTTAATAGAAAAGGAAAAGATAAATAGAACAAGCTAATCACTGACACTAATACAACATGTCGCCACATGTCCCATACACACATAATCCTCACACAAGATAGGATTACTGCTGACAGTGACGGTCCCTTCACCCTTCGCGAGCTCATCCAAGATTTATGGCAGCGTTGATGAAGCCGTCAAATATACATGCGGAATTAAAATATCAGGACGCCTTGTACTGGCGACGCTAGGGCTAGCTTGACACTTGTGTTATAAAAGTCAAATCAAATCAAATCGATTTATTTGCAAATACAGGTAGTACAGAGGTATTTAATATATTATTGTATGTAGCTTAATCCGTATTTCAACATGTGGCATGCAAATTAACAAATAAATTTAAAAGTTACAAATGTTTATCCTCTAAATACTCTTCAACACTATAATAGGCTTTGTCAACTAATATGTCTTTCAATTTACATTGAAATCTGTTGAGGTTATCGATTTCCCTAATTTTGGATGGTATTTTATTAAACACTTTAGGTGCCATACACAGGACACTTTTATTCATAAGTGCTGTCTTATTACGTGGCATACAAAGTCCATCACGAAGCCTAGCACTATTAAAATTCGCATATAAATTTAAATTTCCTTTTACAAATACAGCTATTTCATAAATGTACATACAAGGCAATGTCAAAAGTTTAAGGGATATAAAATGCGGTTTACAACTGTCAGTTTGTTTTAAATTACAAATAGCCCTTACACATTTCTTTTGAGCTTTGAATGCATACTCTTTGTGAACTGAATTCCCCCAAAATATAGATAAGTCGCTTTATTTTTAACCCTTTAAGAAAACGTTAAGACTAACGCCCGAATTCTCGAACGCAAATCATCTTTGAGAGCATCTCAAACATCATGGCATCTCTTTTATACGTTTAACATTTAAAGTGACAGGGCGTTGTTTGAGACGCTCCCAAAGATAAGTAGCGTACGAGTATTCGGGCATAAGGCCCGTATTCTAGAACGACAGACCGCTTCTCAAGTAGATTTAGCAAGGGATGAATGTATTTGTTGCATGTATTTTGCATCCCTTTCTAACTGTACTTGAGAAGAGATCTCCACTTAAGTGTCGTTCTAGAAAACGGACCTAAAAGCCCGAAAAAGATGTAGGAAGAAACAGATTTTGCGTTAGTACTCGTATGTTAGCAACCTTGTTTGCTTACTTGAAGCACAGAATAATATTTGTAAGTAGAAGGTCCAGTCTTTCTATTTAGCAAACAATACAAGCAAAATTTTTCTGTAGATTGTGTGGAGAAGAAAATAAACTCATTATTATTATTATTATAAAGCAAACGCAAACATCTTTTTGAAATTTCATACGTATATGACACACGATAACATTGATAGAAACTATACACAATAGGTAGTATAAAATGTGAAGCCAAAGGGCCATTGTCTCAACACAAAGTCTTTAAAAGGTTATAAGGGTTTTAAAAGGTTTTTAGTTTATTCATTACAAACAAACAAACAAAAAATCAAATCTTTCCTCTTAACTAGTGGTCCTTCGAACCGGATGAAGTAAATCAAACACGTATTTTTTTCTCTTTTGAGCCATTTCCACCTTATTTTATTTAAGTTCCTTTAACAATGGGTATTTTGTATTCTCGAGTGGTTCGCGTCGTTTTAGATACAGGATGTCCCTGGGGAGCCTCAGATTACAGGCCGCAAAGGCCGCAATGCGGGGGTACTTTTTGTCACCCGATGTGAATTTGTGGTGCAAAGTACGTGGTATAAGATTACATGTTATTACTACATCACATATTATTACATCACATGTTATTGTTGATCGAAGGGTGTAAAAGTTGAATTTGGTTCACCAACACTTTAGTGTTGAAACAATAATTTATGTTTTGTTAAACAATCGCAATAAAGTAATTATGATTAATCTGATGTTCTTATTGATAAGACTTACTTTTGAGGGTTCCGTAGTCAACAAGGAACCCTTATACCTACGAGACGAAACCGTCTGTCCGTCTGTCCGTCCCCAGCTTAGCTCACAGATTCTTAGTACTAGAAAGCTGTAATTTAGCATGAATATACATATTAACCACGCCGACAAAGTGGTGAAGTAAAATTTTGTAAAACAAAAGCTTATGCTACCTCCCCTATAACTGAAGTGGGGATGTAATTTTATTTCTTGTCTACCCCATAGAGTGAGGTGTCGTTGGATAGCAATTTCAAAAATATTGCGGGTTTGTGAAAACAATTTTATGAATTAAGCTTTAAAGTGCAAAATTTTGTTAGAGTCAAGTGTCCCCCCTGCCACGCAAATGGTTGTTTGAAAAAAATTACGATAGTCGTATGAATATATGACTAATTTCAAAGGAAAGCTATCACAGCTGAGTAAGCTTTACAAGTTTGTTACGAGTAACAGTCGACCAATTTATAAAATGTACTTGGCGCAGTAAAATACAATTTTTTCATTGGGAACTACTTAACCCTTTCGGTTCGGCGTGAGGATGCAGTGCCAGGACTGAAACAAATTTTTCAAATTTATGGAAATTTGGGATATAAATGATATAGAAATACTTACATCTTAAACATGATTAAGGCGAGGATTCCCGACCGAAATAGGCACGCTAATAATGCTTGCTCGGCTGCGCTCGATACGACACCTCACGCAGACCCAGCGGCAGCCGGCAGTGAACGGTGAACTCGCGAGCGCCCCGCGAATCGAAAATCACTTAAAATTCAATAAAAAATTAAATAATAAAAAATATTATGACGGCCGGAATTCCTCGGCTATTCAAAGACAATTATTTTAATATATTTTTCATTAACTAAATCCAAGTACACTGCAAGTAATATGATATTTGAATTATTATAAGACGGGTGTTTGGAATTTTATTTGATACAGTAAAGTATCACTAATGGAAAATTTAACGGCCGGAAGAACTAGAAAAAAAAACTGTAATTTAACTTATATTTTTCCAAATTTTGAGTATCTAATCTACTTGTGGTTTGCGCGTAATCCATAATTTAAAATACCCTATTTTCGGGAATTTTCGCCTTAAGGGCACGATCTTCCAAATGATCGAAATCAACCTATTTTTGATTCAAAAGTAAACAATCAAACATTCTTTATTTTGAGCAGATAAAAATATTAATATGTTGAAGTTTCATAAACGATCTTGGTTATTTTGTGGCTAGAAACACGATAATCGTATCTTATCTCGACAATAAAAAATTTCAAAAACAAAGAAAATTTTAATTATTTTTTCATTTTTTTGGTTTTATACTTAGATTATTAATCTCTAATTCATGAATAATATATAGAAATATAGGTAATGACATTTAGTAGATTATTCTCAGGCTACTTTTTCAAAAAATGAACTTATACTCAAAATAACAACAAAAACATTGAAAAAATGAAAAAGTGAGGTTATTTTCATTACTCTTCACACATAAAGAAAAAGACAAAGACAGAGTTTTTGGAAGATCCTGCCCTTAAATGGATTTACTATATTTACGTTAACATTATAGCCTTCGCTACAAAGCTTTGAAACAGTGCGTGTAGCTTAAGCTTTGAGCGTTTATCAACTCGAGCGATCAATCTGCTTGATTTTCTAAGAGTTCGAGGATAAACAAGTTTTTTTTAGCCCAGAGCTACACGAGTTTGTAATTAAGGCGATACTCGGAAAAATTATGCTAAAGCGAGATAGCAATGAGAAAACGATGCGCGCGGGAGCGAGACCGATTTGGCAGATTAGGCGAAAAAAACACAAAATCACTTCGTATTCAAAAACTACAGCGATTTAAAAAAAATGCTTCTATACGATCCTAAATATTATTGGTGTCCACTAATTAAACCAATTTTCAATAATGTAAGTAACCCCATTTAAGAATAATCTTGAATTTTCGTATTTTTTAGAGGTCTTTTCGAAAAGAAAAAGTGTCGAGGCAAAATTATAATATCGTGTTTTTGAAACTATACGATTCTAGATAAAGGTATGAAGAAATATATATCTTATTACCAGATTTGTAACAACTGTAACCGTCCTATAGTTTTAAATCAAAAAGTCCATACTTTTTCCGAGTAGCGCCTTAAACTTGTGTTATGTCAGTACTACATAGATTTTAATTTACTTTACTTACTTTTAAGCGTGTACCGTCGGAATGCGACAGACTCCCAATAACCGTCAAGTGTGACGTTGCCGTCACAATGCGTCGCATTTCTAGGTTTTATTAACATTTGACTATATAATATTTGTCATAAAACCCACATAATTAGATAGAAAATTTAATAGTCTTTCCAAAGCAGTCATTAGAATTTCTTTATCTATTGTGGATCTCGAGAAAAATGGGAAAAAGTGGTCATAGGTACGCCGGGAAAATAATCCCTGAAACCTGATACACACTTGACGGCTGTTGGCGTTTTCTTAGTACCCGCTCGAGGGGTTATACCGGACGAGTTTATAAGAAAAATAAGTTTTTTGTAAAAATTTCATTTTTATGACAAGCTTTTTTGCTGACCTTACTTTAATATTGTATTGTCATCCATACCAAACCTGTATGCAAAATTTCAGCTCAATCGGACACTGGCAAGTGGGTCAAATTTGAGTTGCAAGATTTGACCCGAACGGACATACATGCATACATACATACATACACTGCAAGTTAAATAAAAGCTTGTAACAAACTCTTTTCATCAATAGAGTCATGTTTTATGTAGCAAAGAATTTTTATAGAGTATTTTTAATTGTCTTTCCAAAGCAGTCATTAGAATTTCTTTATCTATTGTGGATCTCGAGAAAAATGGGAAAAAGTGGCCATAGGTAGGTACTTACGCCGGGAAAATAATCCCTGAAACCTGATACACACTTGACGGCTGTTGGCGTTTTCTTAGTACCCGCTCGAGGGGTTATAAATACCGGACGAGTTTATTAGAAAAACCAACTCTTCTCATCAATAGAGTCATGTTTTATGTAGCAAAGAATTTTTATAGAGTATTTTTCTAAAGGAATTTAATAACCCCTCGTTGGGTCTTCAATAAAAGGTTATTTCGAAGCTTATATAAATTGATTTTTAATGCGTAGCAGCTTTTGTGGCAACTAAGATGAAGTTCGTGTTTTTAGCGACCTCAAGCTTTGTGTGTTTTCATCTCAATTTCAGCAAAAACCTTTGTTGTTGTTTGGTTTGTAATTTTGAAGTAGCTGAAGAGCGATGAACGTGTATTTAAAGGTATAATCCATAAAGTTAATATACCTATCGGAATAGAGAAACAAAGGGCTGAGCGAGCGGGATGTCACTAGCAACAACACTGTGAGATAAAAGGAGATGCGTGATGCAACGTAACAGAACCGTTTTTGGCTACTGTTTGACAGTTCGTCAGCACTTATCAGCACGCTGAGAATTTAGGTATTTTATTTTTTTCGGATTTTACGTGCAATCTTAGATATTTTTAGCCAATATTGGTATGGAAACATGGTGACTTGCTCAGTTATTGATTGTTGTACAACACAATGAAATAATCCCGCAAAATGTTCATTTCACAGGTAAATTATTCCAAACCGACACCTCCCTTCCTAAGGTTTATTTTTGCCAATGCGCTTCGAATTTAAAGCAAGAAGTGTGATAATGCTCTTCAATAATGATTTATTTATATAACAAGCAAATATTGATTACACATAATGCAGAATTTACAAATATTTTGTGTAAAGAAATAATTTTCGTTTTACACTAGGGCTGCATCAAGTTATCGATATTTCGTGTCCACTGTCTATCACGCGGTAAACGAATAAACCTATACGACGTTTAGATATGAATTACCTGGGAATGTATAATCCCATTTAAGGCGAGGATTCCCGCCCGAAATAGGCACGCTAACGCTTGCCCGGCCGCGCTCGATACACTTCACGCGGATGCAGCGGCAGCCGGCAGTGAACTGTGAACTCGCGAGCACCTCGCGAATCGAAAATCACTTAAAATTCAATTAAAAATTAACTAATATTTTTTTTTAATTATGACGTCCGTGAGCACTCGGCTAATCAAAGACAATCATTTTCGTATATTTTTCATTTACTAAAACCAAGTATACTGCAAGTAATACGATATTTGGGTTACGATTAGACTGATGTTTGGGATTTTATTTGTCACAGTAAAATATTACCAATCAAAAAAAAAACGGCCGAAAGCACTAGGTAAATTTCTGTAAAATAACATATATTTTTTCCAAGTTTTAAGTACTTGTGATTTGCGAGTACCCTATTTTGGGGAATCGGCGCCTTAAGATACTTAACTGATCCATCACATAGGTATCAGTTTTTGACCGTTAGAATATTCTAGGTATATTCTATTCTAGGTACCTACCTAACCTACCATATCATTAGTAATTTAAGTATCTTTCAGATTTCATACTAACTTGGATACCAGAAAAACATGGACTAGATTGATTATTATGTAGTAAGCATTTTGATGAAAAATATTTCCAAACGCAAGGAGTGAAACGTACTATCACTGTGGAAGTACAAACAAATTGTTCAAAGGATTGTGCGAAGCATGGCCGGGTGACGGGTCGCTAGTGTATAATAAATGATTTAAAATCTCTTCGGAGTTTTTCTTAAATATGCATACTTCACTGCAGAATCGTAGTTTTAGCCATGCAAAATCCCTTCCCATCATAATATTACTATATATTAATATATAATTATTAGACGACCTCCGTGGCAGAGTGCTGTACGCACCGGTTTCAAGGTGCCGCTATCTCTAGAGGTCCCGGGTTCGATCCCTGGTCGGGTAAATGTTGAAAACGATTTTTTCAATATTTCCTTGGGTCTGGGTGTATGTGGTAATACCCGTCGTTGTTTCCAATTTCCATAATACTAGTGTTTAAGCTACTATACCTTGATATTGGAACAATGAATGTGATGGTGTCCAATATATATTTATTTATTAGGTACTCTATTTTATATTTTCGATATCGATATTAATCTGAAAAGCGACATGACGTACATCACTGACACGCATACATAAACAATTTTACACACACAAATGCAATCCAATTTCGGTTTCGTTTGACAGCTCGTGGTTGTTCCTCTATTCCGATAGGTATATTAACTTTATGGTATAATCCCTACTATATCCATACTAATATTATAATTGTGAAAGTGTGTTTGTTTGTTTGTTTATTTGTTTGTTTGTTTGTTTGTTTGTCCTTCTTTCACGCCAAAACGGAGCAACGGATCGACGTGATATTTGGTATGGGGATAGCTTGGGAGCTGGAGAGTAACATACTAGGCTACTTATTATTCCGGAAAATTGAGTAAAAATTGTAATTTTCTATGAAAAATCGTTTAACTGTCGTACCTTCGATACAAAACTGTCATTTCTTCCATTGCCGTTTCCAAAGAGTATGTAATCAGTGACGTCTGCACGGTCAAAGTCGAATACTAATCTTTTCTATAAGCTTAGAATAAAAAAATGTACTGTAACTAGCGCCAAAAATGCCCCAGTCGCGCAGAGTTATCACTCACTCTACTTCACAGAGTAATTTTTTATATGTAGGAAATAGAGACCAAGCTTGGGCCCCTTTATTGGTAGTGTGTAACTAGCGCTATCTGTTGTCTGGTGTAGGCAACTTTTGGTGTATAAACACACACACAAGATGTTGGTGACCGGGTCCACTATTATATGGCAAAACAACGTTTGCCGGGTCAGCTTGTATTATTATAAATGCAAACTAAACTAATGATGATGATAATGAACTATACTAACGCCTCACTTGGCAAACGGCTTGGTGTCTCATGGACGTGAAGATAAGCCACGATGGTGTCGTTGATGTAGGAACTTAATAAGACATTCTTGTGCTATTTAAATCAAATCGTTACTAAACAGCACACGAGCCAGCGCGCACTTGTGATTTTTAACCGACTTCTAAATCAAAAAGGAGGAGGTTCTCTATTCGTCTGTATGTATGTTTCTTTTTTTTCTTTTTTTTGTGTTTGTCCACCGATTACTCGAAGACGGATGGACCGATTGAAATGATTGAAACGTTATTACATCAGGTTGGTTTCCAAGTTGGTGAAATTTTGAAATCGGTTCAGTAGTTTTCAGGAAATCTTGAAAATACTGTCGTTTTCGTTACCACTTTATGTGAATTTAATAAGTATCTTTAGGCATAACTCCTTTGTTTATAAACCGATTTAGATGATTCTTGTTTTATTTTAATTTTTAGTTTTTTGCATTCACAATGCAATTTTTATAATAGAAAAATGAAAAATGAAGTATTTAGAAAAAATCGACCCGTCTCACAACTATCCCATCGGAGCTAGTTGTGAGACGGGTCGATTTTTTCTAAATACTTCATTTTTCATTTTTCGATTCTTGTTTTGTTAAAAAGGGGATAATTCAAGGTATTTTAACCGACTTCAAAAAAGGAGGTTTTCAGTTTGATCATATACCTATTTACCAGGATACAAGTAAATTGCCTGCACGATGCACTAAAAAGAGTGAAATAAAAAATATTTTTTTATAAATAGTAGATTGTTTAGCAAGGGCTGTATGGCACCCATAACAGTCGAGTGTTTTGGCGCACGAACGAAGTGAGGGCGCCGATAGTTCGAGACTGTTATGGGTCCATACGACCGAAGTAAACACTCTACTTTTCATTTTGAATATGAGGAAAGTAAAAATAAACAGAAATAATCTAAAAACTATTTTTCCTATGGCCGCGGAATTTTCGAAAGGCTATAACTTTTTTGTTCATTTTCTCTGTTTTAGGGAAGGCAAGGGAAACTAAGTCCATACAGTCTTGTTTGGTGTTTGACCCGTACTATATGTAATTCCATGAAATTAATAGCCTGATTTTTTATGTTACAAATAACTTATTTGGTTTAATCTGTTTCTAAAAACGCATTTTAAAAAAAAAACAATGTTTTAGATTTGAAATTATAATTCTACGATATTAATTATTTTATATAATAGCAAAACATGGCTGTATAGGCTTCTGTGCCTTTGCCTGCATACCTATGGAAAATAAACGTCCAAAGAGAAACTTAAAGACTCTACACACGTTCCTATCCGACCTCCGATTCGGTCTGCTCCTTGACCAAATCGGAACGTGTGTAGCGTAGATTTGGTCTGGGAGCAGACCAAATCGGCTGTCGAATCGCAACATTCGCAACGTGTGTAGAAGCTATTACAGATTTTGACATGACTGCTCCTATTCCTTTTTTAAATTTCATAACGGCCCTAGGGCCGCCACATACCACTTTCAACCCGCATTTTAGGCAAGATATGAGTTACTTTCAGAATATGAGAGATGAAAAATAATTAATCGACCTATAGCTTAGTCACTATCGTAAGACGCTCGTGATCAAACTGTCGGCCGATAGTTTGATAATGTGGAGTGCGCGAACTACTTGTGAGTAGAAAATCGCACGTCTAGCGACAGTTTAGTTTAAGGAGTGCCCGCACTCACGTACTGTGCCATACTGATTGCGCAGTCGACCGATAGTCGGGCGATAGTTTAGTTGAATGCAGTGCACGCGCTCACATGATTCTTCATGCACATTATACAATCGGCCAATAGTTTGATCGAACAACTATCGGCCAGTCGTTTTCGATATTTCTATCGGTCGATTTTTAATCGTCAAATGCGCGCACTGCCATTTAACTCTATACTGAATCCCAGAACGATCAAACTATCAGAAACTATAAGGAGTTTAAGTGTGGGCCTTCGAAACTAATGACTAAGAACTGCGCATGTGGCTTACAGAAAAGTGTTTTTACAGTGTAAGGGAGTTTTTGACTAATTAAGGCGATACTCGGAAAAAATATGCTAAAGCGAGATAGCAATGAGAAAACAACGCGCGCGGGAGCGAGACCGATTTTGCCGAGTACGCAAAAAAAACACAAAATCACTTCGTATTCAAAAACTATAGCGAGTTTAAAAAAATGCTTCTATACGATCCTAAATATTATTGGTGTCCACTAATTAAACCAATTTTCAATAGTATATGTATCCCCATTTAAGAATAATCTTCATATTTCTTATTTATTAGAGGTATTTTCGAAAATAAAAAGTGTCGAGCCAAAATCATAAAATCGTGTTTCTGAAACTATACGACTCTAAATAAAGGTATGTAGAAATATATATCTTATTACCAGATTTGTAACAACTGTAACCGTCCTATAGTTTTAAATCAAAAAATCCATACTTTTTCCGAGTAGCGCCTTAATGAAAATACTAATTATATGACATGATATGATAATAATAATGACGCTATATGACAATGCTACGATAATGATAATGACATAATATGATAATGATAAAAGTATATGATATGAAGTGATAATCAAATAAGTAAAATATTAGGAAAATTATTGTTTAACTCGAATATTTTTGCATGTTAATTTATTGTTAACTGAATAGAGAACTTTAATGTACCTATATTGTTATTATATGTCTATTTGTCTTGGTCTGGGTGTTTACTATGTATATAAAGTATGTATTTACAAATAAAAAGTATTTAAGTATTTATTTATCCGTTATCAAGTGTTATTCTTAGCAAATAAAAGAATTTGATTTGATTTGATTTATCTCCCGATTAAAAATCACAAGTGCGCGCTGGCTCTTAATCCTGTAAAGTCGAAGCCGCACCAAACTTCACGTCTAGATCTTGAGATCGCCCTTAACTAGAGCGTAATAAGAGCGATCTTCTTCCTAAATAAATAGTTTCTCATTTGCCAAAGTATCTCAAGAACACTCAAGTTTTTACAACACAAAGTAAGTTATCTGCAGAAATAAAATTTGCAAATCGAAGTCAGCCAAATAAATATGCAAATGTTATAGCACAAACCGAGATGAGTTTCAGGATATTCGTTACGCCATCTTGTTTCAGGGAAAGATTTGACAAATAAACGTTTGCGAGCTGTTACATTTTCTTGTGTATGAATAATTTTTAAAAGACCAAAGTTTCAATTAGGTCCCATGAAAAATTAACAGTACTTAGATGGTTTAGACGTATTTTCAGAATCATGAAAAATTTTCTGAAAAAAAAAAAAAAATCCTGCAGTTAAAGCGTAAATATGTTCGCGTACTATTTGATCAATTTCATTGATTCTTTTTTTATTCAAAATAGTATACTCCTGAGTTGTCGTCACCGAATTTAAACAAATCAATACCTAAGCTCTTAGTTTTTAGTAAAAATTTCATTTTTATGACAAGCGTTTTTTGACTGCACTTAAATATTGTATTGTCATCTAAACCAAATTCTGCTCTATCGAAAACTGGGAAGTGGGTCAAAATCAGCTTGCAAGATTTGTCCCCCACTAACTAACTAACTAACTAACATGGCAAGTTAATAAAAAGCTTGTAAAGACTGAAGTTTCAATTGCGTCCCATAAAAAGCTACAGTAGATAGTTCAGATGTTTTTTTCAGAATCTTGAAAAATCACATTGTGGCCGACTGGTAGTTCCTGATTCCTGTTTCCTGAAGCGTCAATATGTTCGCGAACTAATTAACCAATGTCATTGATTCTTTTTTTATTCGAAACTCCTAAGGTCAGACAGATCAGTAAGTTCCAAGAAAATTCCCACACTTTCGTCCTTTGAATTTTATGATTCAATTTTTTTTTTCATTTTTGTTTTGTGAGATTTTGAATCGTCAGTTTTGCCCTACCACCTCTTCAAGTTACAAATAACCTTCGATAATCTTCGCTTTCAGTAAAGCGAGCGCTTCATATGAAGTAGGTTCGTAGTAAATTACTAAGACGCTCTTAAGTGACGTCATGAATCTTGGGTAAGCCGACTCTACTACTCCCAGCGTTAATTACTGGCGACACGTCGTCGCTAACAGGTATCCTTGGGGAGGTTTAGGTTGCTAACCCAGGGGGCTAAAACGGACTTCAGATTATTTTTTTTACTTTTTTGCATTCACAATGAAGACAAGTGAAAATGAAATATTTGGAAAAAATCGACCCGTCTCACAACCAGCTTCGATGAGACTTCGATGGGGCGACTCTAACCACTGAGCTCAGTGGTTGAGGAAGACTTTCAAAAGTACATAGATTAATGTATGAAGTTTTTTGAATGAAGAGAGAAACGAACGTAATTTTAGAAAATAATTAGATACACTATTTTTCAAGTGCCTCAGACGTGGCACTAGCATGCAACTTTTGAATGGGGCAAGCATTCATGAAACCAAATTTAAAAAATCTATAACTATACTAATATTATAAAGAGGAAAGATTTGTATGTAGGGCAGGCGTACCGGTTTTGGCCACTTTAAGGATTTTTTCACTTTTAACCGCTTAGTGCTTGATCTTAAGTATTTTAGAGAAAATTTATAATGTCGAGTTATAGATAATTTATCGACCTTTAAGGGTACAATCTACAAAGTAAAAAAAATCAGTAGTTTTTTTTATTTAGAACAAATTCTGCGGAGGGGGCCAAATACACCGTTTGCATTGGTTTTGGCCACTTTCATAAAATTACTATATTTATAAGTTGAGTTTATGCTTAATTGATGTCTTAATAGAGTTCTGGACTAAAACACTACATGAAATAGTATTTCAATCACAGCTAGCTCCTTACTACAATTTTATAAGTATACCTTTATCACTTGATTAAAAGAAAATTATCGGATTGAGGCTAGTGTATGCTACCCAGATAACATTTATAACTGTATAAACGCTGTACTACGAAAATTTTAAAGACTTTAGGCTGTTCCACTTTGCTGTATTTGGGCTGTATATCCGGATATTCAGACGTTGTAACTCAAAAAGAGGCCCCAAATTATACAGCTCTAAGTGTAGATCTAGCTGTCTAACAGCTGTGCAATAGCTGTACAAGCCGAAGCATTTAGCTGACTTAGAGATTAATTATATACCATTATACAGATATTGTTCTCAAATTTTGCGTGTTTTATTCTTTTGTACAGTTTTAGGCTACAAAGCGTCTGAATATAAGAATAATATTTCGAATGAATCTCTGACATAGTTATTTTCTAACATTTTATTTATCGGATATGTCGGACACACGGCGGCGGCCATAATATAATTTGTGAAGTGAACAAATATTTATTTTGCTATTGGTAAGTACCGATTATTAGTTTTTGGTTGTTATTTTGCTTGCGGCTGCAACTTTTTCGTGAATATGTATACTAATAGTGAGCCAAAATTCATGCGCCCTCGAAATAATAGATATTATCGAAAATATATATGTAATGAAAACCGTTTAACCCAACTTGAGATTAATTTTATGAGGTCCCAGTACTTTTCTATTTAAAATAAATTAATTGTGTATAGTGTTCTGATAAAATGCTCTGTATATTTCACAAAAAAAAAATCAAAAACTAACATTAAAATATCTTATGAAATATGAAACCATGTTTATAGGTTATGATTTAATGGCGTCCCAATTTAAACAGCTCTTGCTCTTTTAGTACTCGATAATGAAGCTTTTTGCGTAACTAAGTCGTAATTTAAGAATATACTACAGCCTATAAAGTAAAAATGTCCGTACGTTAGAATTTAATTACTCTAATAGCTTCTTAAAAGGGTAAATTAAGTATGTAAATATTACAGCAATTTAGGGTTCAATTAAAACAAAGAAGAAACCAATTCACTGGAGATCACATCAACCCAGATTAGACCTTCACCGCGATCACTGATCAAGCGTTAGAATAGTACCTACTGTTGGTTGGGTTTATTATATAATTATAAAAGATACAACTAAGAATCTCTAAGTGAAATGCTGAAGTAGAGTAGATATCTATCATATATATAAAAATGAATCCCTATTTCCCTTGGTCACGACATCACGCGTGAACGGCTGGACCGATTTGCCTAATTTTGGTCTTGAAATGTTCGTGGAAGTCCAAGGAAGGATATAGGGGTAGGGTAGGGGTAGGGTAGGGGTAGGGTAGGGGTAGGGTAGGGGTAGGGTAGGGGTAGGGTAGGGGTAGGGTAGGGGTAGGGTAGGGGTAGGGTAGGGGTATGGTAGGGGTAGGGTAGGGGTAGGGTAGGGGGTAGGGTAGGGGTAGGGTAGGGGTAGGGTAGGGTAGGGTAGGGGTAGGGTAGGGGTAGGGTTGGGGTAGGGTAGGGGTAGGGTAGGGGTAGGGTAGGGGTAGTGTAGAGGTATGGTAGGGGTAGCGTAGGGGTAGGGTAGGGTAGGGGTAGCGTAGGGGTAGGGTAGGGGGTAGGGCCGAGGGAACGAAGTCGCGCTGGGTCAGCTAGTATACAATAAACAGAAATATTAGATAACCCAACAAACCAACCAAGGGAAAGAGATAATTGTAAGGCGCCAAATCACAAATATAGTTTTAACCGTAGAATATGCATTATAGCGTAGACCACTGCTATTCGGACTATATTTCAAATTGTATTCTTTAGTCGTTTCAGGTACTTCATCCAAATAATGACCCACAAGAGTCGACTTCATCTACATCAAAAACTGTTTCCGGTCAGGCTTCTAACAAGGAATGCAGCGATACGGCTATTACGATACCAATACGAATGACGAATACATCGTAATGAATGACCCAATATGATAACGAATTACGATACGAATGCATTACGATTTATTTTTGATAGCATTTTGTTAAATTTATTTGAAGCTCTGTTTGAATTTACTTATATCAATATTAAGACTGAGTAAAACAAAAATAAATGAAACATTTTTGATTTATTTATTTATAATAACGTATTTTTTTTTAAAAAGGCCCATTTTGCATTGTTTCTGTTATTGTATGGAGAAATTACTATGGATGGGATACTATGGAGAAATGTTCTTGGATCCTGCCTTCGATCAACAATAGTACTAGATGAAGGCTCACGAAGTAAATGAAAACATTATATGGCCAGACTGACATTTTTTTAAACGGAGAAAAAAGGTTACGAATGTTACGATCTTACATTATAAATGACAAGAAGCGTTCTAAGTATGAAATACCTTAGTATTATTGACACTGTCAAAATAATCTACTTATTATACTCTCAAGTGGGCTTATGAGGCTTGGACATATCTGTCACTCCAAGTATGTATCTAGAGCTAGGTGTTATTGTTGATCGAAGGATAAAAAATCCTGCGGTAAAAAATCTTGAAATCTATCGATTACAATTTCACTTAAATTCATTATTGCAGCT